>VXBI01011644.1:378870-410017 GCA_013397375.1 Toxostoma redivivum
CCCGGGCGGCCCCGGGGGGAGGGAGGGAGGGAGGCGGGGAGGGGGCGCGGGGTGCGGAGCGCGGAGCGGCCCCGGGGCGCTCAGCGGCCCCTCGCCCGCGGCGCCTCCATTCAGACCCGGCTCCGCCTCGGCCGCCGCCGCACACGGAGCGCCGGGAGCCGCTTCCGCTTCCGGGGCTCCGGGACCAGGGGTGGTGCCCGGCCGGGAAGAGGGCAGCGTAAACTAGGGCTCCTCAGCCTGGGAAGGGAGGTGATTACGAACTGCTACAGGCTCCTCCTCTCTCTACAGAGGGCGGCCACAAAGCTGGTGCAGGGACTGGAGCGCTAATTCTCTAAGAAGCGCCTGGGGAGCTGGGGTGTTCAGCTGGAGAAAAGGAGGCTCNATACAGAGTAACAACCCAGACAGTGCCTTATGGGCAAGAATATAATATCCAAGAAGACAGAAACCACTGACTGAAATACAACTGTAACACTGGAGTACACCACTTTAACTCATTTTCCAGCTAAAGAACTCAGGAACATGTTGGTGACTATAAGGGCACCATCAGTCGGCAGAGTAACTAATTGACACAGATAAGACTTCAGAGCACTCAGGAAAAAGAGAACCACACATGGAAGAGGCTGCACAGAGGACTGATGTCACAGAATTGGTCAGGGTGGAGGGGACCACACAGGGTCATCTGGTCCAACCTCCCTGCTAAGGCAGGGTCATCCTACAGCACATTGCTTAGGACTGTGTCCGGATGGATCTTGGGTATCTCCAGTAAGGGAGACTCAAAAATCTCTCAGGGCAATCTGTTCCTGTTCAGTCACCTGTACAGTAAAGAAATTATTCCTCATGTTCAGGTGGAACTTCCTGCGCATCTGTTTCTGCCCACTGCCACTTGTCCTACTGGACACCACTGAGAAGAGCCTGGTTCCATCTTCCTGCCACCCACCCTTTAGATATTTATATACATCACTGAGATCCCCTCTCAGTAACCTCTGCCCGAGGCTGAACAAGCTCAGCTCTCTTAGCTTTTCCTCCTAAGAAAAATGTTCCAAGCCTCTGATCAACTTAGTAGCCCCAGTATGGCACTTTCTGCATCCCTGGCTGTCGCCTCTCTCATCAGATGTGAGAGAGGAAAAGTTTTAGCCGAAAGCGAACCAGTGCGAAGCGAGAGCACAGCACTAAGGCTCCGGGGGACAGGAGAGGGCCCGTACCCCTGCACCTCGTGCGGCCAGGACGAGTCCGTGTCAGAAGAGGCACCGGCCGAAGGGAGGGCGAGCCCGGCGCTGAAGACAAAGCGCTGTTGCGGGCCGGGCTTTAAGGAGAACAGCCGCCCAACGGGGTCCGGGACAAACACCGGGCAGGATCTGGGGGGGAACACTGCACAGCCGTAGCCCCGGGACAAAGAGCTCCGGCCGGGACAGAGGGCGAGAAGCCGCGGCGGCCCCGGACGCTGAGGAGGAGCGGGACCGGCGGGCAGCGGAGCGCCGCAGGGGAGGGGGCCGCGCCCGCTGCCGCCCCGGGGCCAGGCAGGGCCGGACTGGGCCGGACGCTCACCTGCCACGGGCTGTCCCCTCCTGGGGCAGTGGAGCCAGCGCGGCGGGATCTTGTTGTAGGACATGGCGGGGCCCGGGCGGCCCCGGGGNCGCTTTCTACAACTGGCTGAGAGCAGCCTGCAGTCTGCTGGGGTTCGGCCTCTTCTCTCAGGCAACCAGCCATAGAACAAGAGAATATAGTCATAAGCTGCACCACGGGAGGTTTAGGCTGGACATCAGAAGGAATTTCTTCACAAAGATGATTATGCATTGGAATGGGCTGCCCAGGGAGGTGGTGCAGTCACCATCCCTAGAGTTGTTTAAGGGCCGACAGGTCGTGACACTTGTGCCATGATCTAGTTGAAGTGGTGGTGTTTGGTCGTAGGTTGGACTCGATCTTAGAGGACTTTTACAACCTCTTTGATTCTGAGTGAGCACCTTCGAGCCACTCCAGGAAAGTAACAGGACCTCAGATGGAAACAGCTGGGGGGATCATTTGTCCAGCCACAGGAGCAGTTGGCAAAGGCTGCTGCAAATGAAGAGTTTGCACAGGTATCAGGGAAGACTCAGCAGGTGCTCCAAAGAGAATGTAATCCATGGATACTGAAGTAGCAGGCTGATTCAGGTGGGAAATAGCCTGAGCTGGAAGCTTGGACGGACTTAATGCTTCAGCTTTCAGTTTTTGCCAGATGTTCCTTTATAGCCAGAAGTGGATGTGGCGATAGGTGGATCCTTGTAATAGTGCAGCTTATTCTAATCAGGATGTAGCAGGCTTGGTAGTGTGGCAGAGATACCTCTGTCCTGGGCCTTCTGTTTCTTTTGTGAAAAAGCACATCCAGGAAGATGGCATGCAGAGAGATATGCTTAACAAAAACTTTGTTTCCATACAGAATGCATGTGAAAATTCTCCGTGGGCTTTAAGAGGTCTATTACAGGGACTCTGTTGAAGAATTGTAGCCCTACAGTGTTTGTCCATGTGAAAGGAATATTTAAGGTGTGGTATGGTTTAACTCCTGTAGCAACTAAGCCCACACAGCCACTTACTCTCTCCTTCCTGTAGCAGGATGGGGGAGAGAATCAGAAGGGTGAAAGTGAGAAAGATCAGTGATGAAATAAATATAAGGAAAAATAAGTAATTGATTTGCTATTTCCTATTGGCAGGTATGTGTTTAGCCATTTCCAGGAAAACTGGGCTTCATAATTCACAATAGTGACTTGGGAAGAAAAACACCATAAATCCAAATGTCCCCTCCTTCTCCCATTTTTTATTGCTGAGAACAACATCATATGGTCTGGGATAGCCCTTTGGTCCGTTGGGGTCAGCTGTGCCAGCTGTTCCAGCTGTGTCCCCTGACAAATTCCACAAATGCACCCTCAGCCTGCTCACTGTCAGGGCAGCATGAGAAGCAGTGCAAGACCTATTCAACATTAGCTAAAACATCCCAATGTTCCCAATACTGTTTTGGTCACCAATGCAAAATGCAGCACCCAACAAGCTACTGCTATGAAAATTAACTATCTCAGTGATGCCTGAAAGATAGGCTGGAAATAAATCTCCATAGACTGATGTCTAAAGAGCAGTATTTGTTTATTGCAGCGCTGGTGGTAAGAGGGATTTGTACATCTAACTTGGCTACCCTTGTCAAGTGCTGTGGTATATTTATACAGTAAGTATTGCTTAGTCACTACATCATCATCACATATGCCCAGGAATTAATTTACAGAGTATGATCTCATGGTTATTCTTTTACACTGCATTTGCGTGTCCCCAATTCAGGGGTTGTTGGAGGTCTTGGCTTCCAAGATCATCTTCACATCTGAACTTTTCAACTTTGTCTTCGGAGCATGTACAGCTACAGTGTTCCTTGGTTTGTCTGGTCTCAACCAGCCTAAATTCTTTTTTTGTGGCTAGTTGGCTTTACACTTGCCAATTTGTCATAGTACTATACTTACCTATCTCTAAAGCTATGCACCTGGCGAGTTTTTTGTTCTTTTTTTTGTCCATTCAGCACTAAGCAACAAGTTAACCATATAGTAGCCATTACATTGTATAAAAAGTTATGATTCAGGTTATATAGGTATAAAAAGCTATGATTGAGTTTATATAGATATATAAAAAGTCATTATTTAGGTTATATTGATATATAAAAAGTCATTATTTAGGTTATATTGCTATATTATAACTCAAGCTATGTAAGCACCTTGTAACTTTGCTCTCAGTTATGTGGGCATCATCAGCCAAAACCAGTACAGGTGGTTTCAGTGAAGCATTAGGAAACAACAGCAATAAATTATTTTTGTACCTAATTTTCCAGTTACTTACATTTCAGTACTGTTCTGTCTGCACTTTCTGTTTTGCCACAAGCTAGATGTGCTGCCTTTGCAAGTCAGTAGGTGCCACAGCTTTCAGAACTAATCAGAGCTGTGTGTACAGATATAATAGGAAGCCCTTAGGTTCTGCAAACACATTAAAACAATTAAAATCATTTCATCCATCTAGAATTTATTACAAACTTCATTACACATTTTCCTCCTGCATTTTATAACTGAATTTTATTAGACAGTTTCTTCCCTAGAATATCCTCTCATAGTAATTGAGGTATTCAGTTAGGTAGTTTGCATAACTGAGTCATTAGGTTCTCATATTAAGTTAGGATTTTGTCTTCGAAGGCTTTTGTCATCATCATCATAATCTTCTCATCCTACCTAAAACTGAAGGTCTTGCTACAGCAAAAGACTAATCCGATTATTTTCCCTAACTGCTAAATGCATTTCCATTATAATGTTACTTTATGCTGTTTGAAACAAGGTGCTGATTTTCCTTTACAGAACACAAGTCAGACACCAGGTGGTGCCGAAGACTGGTGAGAAAAGAAAGTGAGCCCGGTGCAAGGCATATTGAGAAAGGGTGAGAAGCAAAGAGCAACAGCAAGATACTCAGTATCTGATTTCAGTAAATTGGGAGGAACGTGCAGTAACGTCAGCAGTATGGCAAAATTAGAAACTAAACCATTTGGAGAGGGGAAGATTAGTACAAAAAGATATCATTAATGAGCAGTTCTCATCTATTCTCATCACCTAGATTTAAGATTCTGATATGCTTTTTAAAAAGTATAAGAGCTGCAGATCATAAATATCATGTTTTATATATATAATATATATTGTTAAAATGGGAGAGTATATTTTATTTAGCAATGCACAAGTCAAGTAATTGTTTAGGCCTGATATTTTGTGTTATATGCATATATATGGACTTTGCCACGTTAGACACTTTGAAACTATTTACACAGGCATCTGGTGATGTTTGCATGTGACATCAAAGTCTTTGTGAACAGGCATGTCCTGCTTGCCTTTATACCAACAGTTAATCTGACTCTTCTGGTGTAGCAGCAGAGGAATCCAAGTTCCTCATGTCTTCCTGTGACTTTTCAAAGCTGACATGGCTGTGTCTGAACAAGGACTGTGAGGGTGGCCATAGTGGTTATTTCAAGGATTGCTTTGAGAAAACAACTGCAAGGTGTTAATAGTCTATGATATAACATTCCCCTTTACTATATATCAAATTTCTTTTGTCTTAGAGGTATACTTAGATGCTTGTACACTTAACTCTGGTTTCTGCTCACCAATTTTAATCCTTTTCCTGGCAGAGCAGATACTACAATCAAGAAGTCATTTTCCCAGGATGTAGTTCATCCTCTGTGCCATGGGTATCACCACTTTGGTTTCAGCTCAGCCATGTTGGTTTAGGTAGTGAGGAGCTCAGTTTTTGTTCTTCCTTGACTTTAAACTATTAAAGAAATACTACAAAGAAACCACACACATTTTAACTCTTTTTCCTAATTACATACTGAACATTTACCCAAATTGTTGCTGATGGATAATTTTACACTTTTAATGTCATAAATTATGTAGCTACTTATAATATTAATGTAAGTTACCTGTTCTACAGAAAATGAATAAATTAGGTACTTCTCCGGACAGAAGAACACATGGTGCTGCCCTCTTCTATAGTGATACAGGTCAATGACCCTATTACTGTTCTGCTTCAGCATAGCATTATTTTCCATGTGTTCATAAAGTAATAATGAATGTAATATGGAAAACATCCCTTGGGATGCTCTATGAAACAGACATTTCTGACTCTATCTAGTAAATACATTTCTTAAAAAAAAAAAAAAAAACAAAACAAAAAACTCCCCAACAAACAGATTATTTGCTAAACTGAGATTGCAAAAGGACTTAGTTAAGGGAAAGTAACTGTGAAAGAAGCTAACTGTATGCAAACATGATTCATATAATATTATTTTTCATCACCTTTGTGGTGTACATGTTCACTTGGAAAGAGACTTGATGCAATAAGCTTGTAAGTACATGGAACATAGAAAAATATGGCTTTCATTTACTGATTCAATTGATTTATTATATCAAAAGAAAATTCTAGGAATGCAACATTTAAAATTGATTCCTGTTTGTTTGGTGTCAACAAATATTTAAGAACCTAATTTGAGACAAATTATGTTTTCAGGTTTGAAAATTAAAGTAATATTTTAAAAGAAAGTGATTTTATTCCTTATGTGTATACCGTATGAAAAAGGGATGTTGAAACAAAGTTTTGAGTGCCAAAATATATTTGAGAAAATAAAATGTCATGTACAGTGTTGTTTCTAACAAGAACTTTGAGAGAAAGTCAGCAACAAAATTACGTCTTTAGTCTTCCTGACATTAGGGGGCACCACAACCTCACAGACTTGGAATGATGTAAGTTAAAGTACAGTTACTTTTCCTGGCCAATGTAAATAGGGAACAGCATAAAATAGCTAAATCAAGTCCTGGAATCATTCCCTAGTGCGAGGTCATGATACAGTTCTTAATAAAATTTCAAACAGAAGACAACCCAGAGATTCAGTAGAATATAGACGACATCCTTCATTTTCTAAAAGTAATAAAATTAACAGACTAATGTATGCTGTATATACAGCCTCCTTTCAAGTCTATTTAAATCTTGAAATCTCCTTTTAGCTCAAGCCTCTAAGGTATCATAGTGTTAGTTCAATCAGTGGAGTGAATCTCTGTATGGACAGAGTGAGCTTGGGACAGAGCTGATTTAAATCCAGGTCCCTGGAATGGGGATCATGCTTGGGGTCATCACCATAAGCTATCAGTCTACACCACCAAACACGTATGTGCTGCACGGATGACGTGTAAATCTCACACTGCAAGGGGGACATTATCAGTCTTAGGCAAAGACATGCAGACATGGCAGATCATTTACTTAGTAGATTATTTACTCAGCAGATCTATCCAGGAAGAAATCTGTCCAGAGCATTGGTGTGCTTGAAGAGGGACACAGTTGTGGCTTCAAGCATTGATTTGCAGGCCTGAAAAACAAGATGCCTTGCTATTGATCCTCTACAGCTGAAATGATGGTGTGTTTGATGTATCAGAGATAAGAAGCTGGACAACAATCTTATAAGCAAGATGCCTATCATTCCTGAAAGACTTAACACTGGTCTCCCAATGTTGTTACAGTTTGACCTAGACAACTGAGGCCTTATTTGCATCAGCTCTGAAGGATACTTTTCAATGGAAATCCACACTGTAAAAAATATCCACATTTAACACTGAAGAGTATATGTTCTACTGCATAAAATGAATCATATGATAGTAGTGTGCTTTGAGTACGGATGAAGTAATCAAACAATTAAAATGTCACGATGGGAGATGACTAGCAGTAGGGTAAAGTATGACATGACATATGAGAAACTCATCTAATTTAATTAAGTGGAAAGTGTGACTCACAGTCTTTGGAGCTGGGCTGGGGAGTGACTGGATTCCACAAAGTAGAGCAGTGTTCTGATGCTACACTTTCTAGTTCCTCTACTGCCTGAATATGGACACCTTAATAAAAAGCTTGCCCTGACTGGAGGCTGTGGTTAAAACTGATGGAGTAACTGAGGTCCTGGTTAGCGCAGGAGGCAGACTGGGGCAGAAATAGCTGTTAGAGAGTTACTACTTCTCTACAGCCTGAAAGAGCAAAGAGAGTGGCAGTGTTTCAGCCTATAAACCTGCATGCATGATGATTAAGATCTGGGTTACTATACTGGCAGAAATCTTTCACATGTGATCAGTTACACAAAGAAAAGATTATTACCCTAAGCACTCTCTCAGACTTTCTGCATCATAATTTTGTACCTATAGATATATATGCTATGATTTTGTATATGAATATATAACCTGTGAAGAATAATACATGTAGGAGCTATAATAAAGTACCTGAGAAAATACATACAGACCTGATTTTATTTATAAGACCTTATTATACAAAATATGTGTAACATACTGTACAAAAGTAAGTAAAGACCACAGTCTCTCTTTTGAGGTGCTTGAAGTCTGAAAATACCCCAAGAAACTGGCCAAAGGCAAAGGAATAGAATACAGACTAAAGCAGAGGGATCAGCCTGACAGCCCCACAGGCTTTTTAAAAATCAAATCTGAATATATATATTCTATACAAATTAAGTTATGGTAGTATATATAATCAGATGCTCAAACGTTGCTCTTGTGAGGTTAGTTTCACTTTCTGTTAGTATGCATTGTGGAACAAGCTGTACAAGAACATATGCTACTCTTTCCCAAAAAAGCCTCACTCCAAAGTAGAGAGAGGGAGGCATATCCTACATCTGCAGCGCCACTGATCTAGAGAACTTTAAGAATAAACTTGCAAATGTCATTTTAAGTGATAATGCTGAATAGGTTGTAAATACTTGTCATCCAAGCATTCCTTAGAGAAAGGGAAAAAAATTAATTTTTGTTTGGAATATGTCTGTAACTTCCTATGCTCCTTTCACATTCTCATCACTTTAGGCTTCACAGAACAATATTTTATGAAGGACATGATGGAATAGACTTGGCCTTAGAGAACATAGGGCCTGTGGTCCGTTGCTGTTCACACAGACACAGTTGGAGTCAATGCCACATCTTTCCACTGCTTGTTTTACCTACTGCAACTAGGTTAAGATTAATGAAAAAAACCCTTATCATCCTTATACTCAAACCTTCACTCAGTGTGGAAAATGTCCTTCTCCAGATGGACTTTCAGGGAATTACTCAGAGAGATTAAGTTCCTCCAGAAAGGGAAGGAGGTAAGAAAATTACTCTGTACTTGCCTGAAATGAATTTCCGAGATCTCTGAGTAGTTTAAAGTTTTGGGTTCACAATCTGTACACTCCGAAAGAGTGCAGGCTGTTACTGGAAACTGTTAACACTTCTTCAGAAAAGTCACTTTGTGAGTCCTGTACCTAGCTTAGCCCTGCAGAAACAGCTTCTCAAAAATCTCCTTTGGGAGAAAAATCTTCATGTCCTTCTACTTTCTGGGAGTTAGATCTGCTAAAATTATTTTAATATTGCTTTTTTTTTTAATATATATATATAATTAGATGTTTTGTCAGAGATCCACTATGTCACACATTCTAGGCTTTCTAAACCTCAGGGAAAGGCTTACCAGTCTTGGTGAATTTAGGGCTGACGTGTACATGTTCTCTAACACAGAGAATTAGAAAAACAAGCCAGCATATGTTCCTACACAACAGCAGAGAGTCATGAACAGAACTAAAAATTATTTATTAAACTTAAATTATTGAAAGAGTAACACAGAGATAAAGATGCCCAAATGAGTATAAACAGCATGTACACAACACTGGCAATACACAAGGTTATGCTGTTTTAAAATAGGAAGCCTGTTTTGATTATTTGTCTCAGATGCAAAGTTTGATTACCACAGAGGGAACAGAGAGAACGAAAAGACAAGACGTTTTGTCCTGAAAAACAGCCCACTTCATTATTTTCTATTCTTCTCTGTATTGCAGTTGTATCAGCTTTGAAATGGGTAGAGCTGTTGCTAGGTGATCTTCTTTATCCACTTTGTAACTGAAATTTCAGCCAGGTTGAAAAGAAAATTAAATTCTAAGGCATTAATAACTGTTTTCAGTGCAACCCTGCTTCTAACTTTGGGCCTCTTTCCTGGGGCCAACCCAACCAGCAGAACAAGCAATGCACTTTCGTAGGCTGCGGGTCAACATGGTTTAAATGGTAGCAGCTGCAAACCCTCCCTGAGCATTTCCCTTATCTCAGCTGTGTGCGTCTGGCTTGAACACCCTTTCTTCTCCACAAGAATTCCTCCCTTGTGCTAAGCAACTGTCTGTGCAGTGGGAGAAGACTGGGAATCAATGCAGTCAAAAAACAAACAAGTCTTCCACTCCCTCCTTGCTTGGCTCAGCTGGGTGGAGTTCCTCACTCCGTTTTTTTTGTGGCTGCACAAGGGGTCTGGATAAACTCAGAGGGAAATGTAGTGGATGAAAGGGAACAAATGGGCATGGCTTGGGCAGGAAAGGAGCTGTTCAGGCTGCTTTAACACATGCCTGGCATTGAAGCCAAAACTCAAAAGAGAGCCTCAGATTTTCTTAGTTTTGTGATCTACCAAAGAAATCTGGGTCAGCCTTATGTGCAAAGCTGAACTAATTAAAGTTAGAACTGACATTATTAATCCAGATTTTGTCATTTATACTTTAACTGAAGAATATGGGGGGAATTTTATTGTCATGTCTCTTCAGATTTGCAATATAGAAAAGACAAAGTTAAACCCAGGACAGTTATCACATAACCAGAATCATCAAACTAGGGTTATATCCCCTGTTGTTCCTGATCTAGCTATATTTTGTTCCATCTGTTACTGACACCCACTGTCACCATAATTTATTTTTTTTTTTTACTTTTGGGTGGCAAAACTACATGAACAAAAATTGGCATACCTTTTTTTTTCTTCTTTTTTTTTTTTAACGGGGTGATAGCTACAAAGGATGGTTCAATTACATTCATCGTCTGTTTAATGTCAAATATTATTTTCTTCTACAAGGACCACAACATTCAAAACCCTGATAAGTAACTGTGCATCCAGTTTCGACAGCATAAGTCACCTTGGAGATACAGTAATTTCTGCCACTGAAGGAGAGGGTAACCTGCAGTGAGTAGTGGCCAGCCCCGCAAATCCACCCCAGCTAATCTGAGGTGGTACAAGCAATCTACCGCCTGCCCTATTTATTCTTTGTTCTGCCTTCTAGAGAAGCTACCTGGAGTCAAGCTTGCAGAGCTTCCTGTGGAATCGCTGATCTCTTTCTGCCCTAAGGGCATGCTCACTTTCAATCACACCTGCTATTGAATAGGTTGCCAAAATACAAGTATTTCAGCCTACAAGCACACTGGCTGAGCCAACATGATGTATACGCAAAGTACATTTGTTAATTTACTTTTAGTTGTTTAGAACAACAGTGTAACCTAGAAAAAAGAATCCACTAACCCTGCAGGAAGGAAAGCTGAGAGTGGAAAAAAGGGCTCAGTAGTAGCATTCCCTGAGGGAACTGTTAAGAACTGAACGGGGATCAGAAAAAAAAAAAAGCCTAACACATAAAACAGTGTAACAGAGAAACCTTTTGATAGGACTCCCCAGTGCTTGCATCATCCAGCTGCCCTTCGTAGAAGTAATACATACTGTTAAAGATAGGTTATCTAGCAGGCAGCAATGACAAGTCATGCTACCCTATGTGTACCATGCATGTGTAACACAGTCTTATATTCAACCCAGGAAAATTTTTTCTCTCAGGTATTGTGCAAATGGATATCAGCAGGATACATAATTCAAAGCCTCATTTATAGATTGGTAGAGAAACAAATATAGTTTTGTCCCAGTCTTGTTTTGTCTGTTAGCCAAGCTGAACTATTTCTGAGAGAAAGCATTGACCCTTATCTTGAAGCATAGCTTATAAATAATGAGGGCAAAGAGCATGTACAAGTGATTTCACAACTGTAAGTGCTAATGAATGAATGCCGCAACCAAAAATTCCTACAATGCTACGTAACTTCCAGTAGTCATCAACAAGTTACACAAATTTTCTGGTTTATATTAACACATAAGGGAAACATGTTCCATGACTCCTACTTTGCTGAATGTCCCAATCAGTTCAGTTAAAGTGTGAGAAACAGACCCTAGCATTGGGTTGGACTGAAGTCTTTGTAATTATTGCTGGTATGTATTTTAATAAATAAGATTGTACATACTTATTAAGATCTCCACAGCTGACCATTATTAAAACCCAAATTTTAACAACTTTTAAGCTTGACTTTTTACAGCTATTCTACTCAGTACAGTCAAACATTAATTTTTGTTTTGAAACAGATGTTCTATCACTTATGTAGTGTTTTGGTCATGACTTGCATTTTTTCCATTGTCTGTGCAATAATCTTGTTAAAAGAAAATGAAATAAATGAAATAAATGAATAATCTTGTTAAAAGGGAATTGATTTGCCATACTAAAGTATGTACACATGATTCTTGGTGAACAAAGAAAAGGGAACTGCTTTGGCATATTCTGTTATCCAAACATTCCATCCTATCCTTTTTTATCATGATTTCTTTCCTAGGTCTGTTGCAAGTAATAAATATAACACATCCCACTGAGTTTCATAACTTCCACAAAAATACATCCAGTTCTTTGTAAAGTCAGCAAAAGCCCTGTGTGAATGCATGCCAAAATGAAGATTTTGGGAGACCAGAATTTCATTTAGCAGTAGCCCTACTACAGTATTTACTTAATCTTTCGATGATTAAAAAGAAAAACAATATAGTTTGCTTTGAGGGCTTGCACATATCGCATCACATCACCATGTCACATCCTATTTGGTGTTCTATAACCCCAGCCTTGGGAGCCTACGTAAGCAGCAGCTGATTGATTTGCACTTCTCTTATCAGATACATCAGAGCACTCACAGTTATACTAGTATTATTTTGCAAGTAATTTTTAATTTTTATTTGCATTTATTGGCCTTTTATTAAAATGGATCAGAACCAAATAATAAGACCTAGCTCTCTTCAATTACAGATGTTTAATTTTTCTATAATGCCTCCTGTTTAGTACAATTATCTGCTATATATATAATTTCTGACTTACCAGTGCCTGAGGCTTGATTTTAAATCAAGACAATTGGTGGTGGCTATTCTGGATACAAGAAACACTGCAGAAGACAGCAGCAAGGAATTATAGAAAAAGAAAGCATAAGGTAATTTATTGTGACAATTTAAAGGCCAAAGGAATGTATGACATCAAAAGAGAATAGGTCAGGTAGGCAGCAGAAGCCTTGGCCAGGACCTGCAGATAAGCTATTTGAAATTTCAGGCAAACAGGAATGAAAAACAACTAAGGGCAGCTAGAAGAGGACATAACTGAGCTAATAAGGCTGGTGCCTTGCCAGAACAATAACACAGATGCAGTAAGTCATGCAATTGCAGACAGAAGATAAGTGGGATCAGAGAATAGCACCAAGAACTGATGAGGTCCAAAACAAGGTTTTGCCGGGGGAAATGGGGTACAGCTGGTGGCTGTCGAAAATGGTGAACGGGGAGGGGAAAGAGGGGGTGGGGACACAGTTGTAACTTTCCAGTTCCTCTCAGCAGACAAAAGAAAGCTGATGGCAGCGGAGCAGAAGAGATGAAAGGCTTGTAGTTGCACATCTCTTTCTTTAAAGAGGGAAGCAAAACCAAACTAGATTGGTATCATCAACTATAAACGGCATGCAGGAAGAGTTTTGGAAAATGGAAAATCACAATGTTGCTCAGTGGTGAGAAACTTCCCTCACCTTCCAGCTAAGGACACGTCACTGGAAAAGTCCCAGCCTGGAAAAAAAAATCCACTGAGTAAACAAATTGCAAGGGCAGTGAAAACAGAAAGTGGAACAAAGTCAAATGATACTTTGGCTTTAAAGGAGTTTATTTTCAGGTTAGCATTTCCTTGAGTGGCATCAGCTCAAGTTCAGACAAGAAAAATCTCATTAGAGTGAAAATGACTGGTAAACTTCACTGCTGATATTAGGACATTGAAAGAAATTCACTTATTAAAAATCTAAGATTTCAACCTGGGAATTTTTGAATTTTCAGCTTCTGAGTGTAGTAAAATGATCCCACTGACAAACCAGATACCCCGGATTAGGCAAGTTTGTGGATTTTTTTTCCCCTTAATTTATATGTATTTCTAGACAAAGAAGTCCTTAACTAAACCCTTCTGAACAACTCACTGGGCATGGCTCTTTGTCTTGCAAGCAAGTTCAGTGGTGAGAATTTTTCCAGCTTGTCTGTAACGAAAACAAGGGAAAAATTTCCTTGGTGACAATGAGACAAGAAATACAGTATTGGATAAAATTCTAGGATTCTTACCTCTCCAGCATAAAAACAAACACATAAAAATAAAAACACTGATATAAATTATTACCCATCTCTGATAAAAATCTAATTTCAACAAAGGTACATCATAGCAATTAATCACAGCAACGTTAACTCAAATTCTGGAAACAAGCAGCACTTTGTAGCTGTAATCTAGGAAAATAATCAAGATAGTTTTTACCTTTGTTTTTCTGCTTCCCCCACTTATGCAGTGCTGCTGCATCCTGGCCAATGCACATGACAGCCCAACCCTGCTAGCAAACCTATTCATATTCTCTCAGACTTGGGAAGAGGATCAGTTAAGAGTTTTTGGGTGAAGAGGTTATGAGTTTTTTGTTTGTTTGTTGTATGGCTTCTAACATGTATAAAATAGTAGAAGGCAACCAGAACTGCAGGAAGGTTTCAAATTTTGATTACAAGTTTTCATTTTACAAGGGTAATGTTACTGCAACAGGGGGCACAAGGATCTTGACTGCTAAGGTGGAAGCTCAGGACTCAAGTCCATTGATCACATCCCCAGTTTTGGAGCTTCAAACAACAGAGAACAACAGTAACAAAAGTTTTCCTGAGGCACTAAGCTTGAAGGGACAGACATGAAATTCAGTTGTGTTTCAATTCCTGCATCTGATGCAGTTACTGCGTCAAACTTTCTAAAAGAGAAGTCATGAATTTTCCATATGTGCTCTTACATGCACGGTAGGAGGTTCCAGGATGGGGCCAGGGTGGGGACAATGCCAGAAGTACAGACAATGCTCCCAAAAATGTACTAATTGGACTAATTTATAATTTTTATAGGAATGTTCTTTTCTGAAAGAAATTTTTGGGCAATAAACCAGGTTGTGACAGTATCATAAACATGATCTGCTGTTCTTTACAAGTTGTTTTTTTCATGAGTACACACTAAGGTTGATCAGGACAAGGTAGTGTGGCATCTGACAGCCAGAACGTGTCTCAGTTTGGATGACCCCTTATTGCAAGAAGTCACTTTGGCTAATACAGTTTGCTAGAAGAATTGATTTTACTCCTCTGGAGAGCTGTTAATTTGGAAGCTTTGCAATCTTTTGTCTTCTGGTAGTATAAGCATGCTGTTTGAAACCATTTCAAAATAGTTTCATCTGTAATGCTAAGAAGTTTGCTCTTGGATTCAACTCACATGCTGTTCCCCACACTGGTAACTCAGTCAAGACCTTACTCATGGGAGTAAGTACCACCAAAAAGCTGCACATTGCAGCCAAAAATTTTGTGCATTTTAGAAACAAGACACATACAAAGTTGATTTATTTACTTAATGAAAATTTGATGCAGTTAAGCAACACAGGAAAAAAAGTCTTAAAGGTGAATTGTTCGTGAAGTCCATTCTTGCTTTGTGTGACCAGTTTTTTTTTCAGCTGTAGTAAGGTTTTATCTGGTAAAGCTTCCTTAAATAGCACAGATATGGAACTGGATCAGAGTCAGGGAATAAAAAAACCTCACAAAGGAGGGAAGACTAAAAATGCAGTAAATGAAGCAGAACCAACCATGCCTTAATAAAAAAAAAGGATTTCCACAGTCAGACCTTACACTTGAAAAAAATTATCAGACTAAGCCAATTTTTAATGGAGTCACTGGTCGTTCTCAGAGTAGTCATTCCTAGTCCACAGCAAATTCTGCATCAGGCTTTGCTTAGTGCTAAGCACATAATTTTATTTTGCTAATTTTATTCCCTGACCTTGCCCATCTTGTTGCAATGAAAGTTCACTTGGCAGCTGATAAGGAAAGCAACCAATTGTAAAGCTGAGTGACTAAGCAAGAAAATGTATGCAAGCCATTTGAATATCTTGGAAAATCCAAACATGGTTTTACACTGCTCACCCATTGACTAAGCAAAAAAGGCCAAAAGAACTTGAAAGCTTTCACTCTCAACATCCAAAAGCTAGAAGGTGCTAGAATTAACACAGGATATGCACAAGAAAACCTGGACTAGGATCAAAAGGACAGTACAGAAGTGTATGGCTGCCGAAGGACCGGCTTCACCAGAAGCTATAAGCTGCACGTAGCTCACAGGCAGTTCACACGGGATTTCAAGGGCAGGGCTGGCACTAGAGCTGCGCTGACAGAGATGCTGGCAAGTGTCACCATTCCTGCAGCAATGGGGGCAGCTATGGACAGGGGGGCTGGAAACCACAGCAGCCATGCGGTTACCAATCGATACCCATTGTGGGGGCACCGAACAGGCCGACAACAATTCGGCTGTGCCTGCCCCAGGGATGGCAAAGGCACAAGGCAGACACTGGGGAACAGGAGTCACTTAAACAAGTTCAGTTAAATCTGCCCTTCAAAAACGCTGATGTGTTCAGAAAAATATTAAAAAACCAAACCCAAACAGTATAATTACTGCTTTCTTCATGCTTGCAATTCACTAGTCAGTCATTCCTTTTTCATCACATGAATGACATCACTGTCAGAAATTATTGCCTGAGGACCTAGACTGAAACCAGCTCTGCAATCACATTAAAAAGTCTCTGTGCAGATGCAGGAGAAGAGTTTAAATTAGCTTTCAAATTATTTTTCCAAGTAAGAAACACAATAAGTGAAACACCTCAACAACTGATCACTAACAATTAAAACATAAAAGTAATAACTTTATTCTACAGACTCAAAAATTTTAGTAGGGAATTAGCATTGAATGAAGATGACTGCATATTAAACACTATCAAAACCCAAGAGTGTACTGAAACACTTTAAAGGCTTCACCTTAGCTTGTGTGAGTGAAGAGTAGCTGTGCATATGTGGCTACACAAATAAGCTTGCAAGTCTTTCCTGTATATTTCAACAGTACTCACAAATTGCACAAGATTAACCTTTGGTGTTCACTCTTGGCTTATACCAAACACACTTAGCAAAACTACTGCATCTGCATAATAGACGAGTTCAAACTTTTCCAGGAATAACAAAACTATTAAAAGTACAGCTGTTGCTGTGGTGTTAAGCAATCTTTAATGTCTTCTAGGCCCATGGGATGCAGCAGCGAATGTCTTTTTCTCCCCGCTAACTTCTGTTAGGCCTCTGGTCCCCCCCCTAGAGCCACAGCTACTCCCCAGCAGACAGTACCAGAGAGAGCCCTACCTTGGCAAAGCCAGTTCAAATTTTCTCCCATTGCTACAGCTACAAGGTCACACATGAAACACACTCGTGTGCCAAAGGAAAGACACAGCCATGCCAAGGGGCTAAGAACAGGCCAGACATTGGTGTAATGCAAACCACGGTGGCATTAACTGAATTATTTTGTTGCAATTCAGTATTGTCTGCATGCACAAGCACAGGGTGTCACAGTGTCCATCCCTCACTCGGTGTTTTTAACGAGATTTCAGTGGGGTAGAAGCCCTATCCATCATAAACCTGTCTGCTCTTCAACCACAGGTACAGGACTTGAGCAGTATATTTGGCTACCTTCATTCCAAGGTTTTTAGGAGCCACTGGTCACCAAAAGCACTATTACACTTACGTAAGACCACAGTGATCATTTTTCTGCTGAAATCTTGTTACAGGGACATTTGTGACCTAAATGGATTGCTAAGAGCATCTTCTAAGAGGCTTTTTGCATAGGAACATTAACGAGTAGAGAATTCAGCTACTCTCAAGTCTCAGAGGAAACACTCATTGATATAGCAGAATCACTTCTGCACACTGTGATGTGTATACAAAAGCTTCAAGTTATACAAATAAATTATTCCAAAGCAGTCATTTTTTGTCATACAGCCACATAATGTCGTGTACTCTTATTCCTCATGTAATTAGGTATTTTCCCAACTGGAAAGAAAAAAAAAACCAACAAAAACAAACCAACAACAAAAAAGCAAACTACGAAATAACAGGATCATTTCACAGTGATGCCATTTAAATTTTTACACTGTGAAAATTGTAAAGATTAATAGAGGCAAAACATATTTCATCTGAAGGCATTTATTTAGAACTTTGCTTAAGGATTTGTTCTTATCTGAACCTCAATTATCTTCCATGGACTTTAGACCGTTCTCAGAAAACAAGTGTCTTTGCTATATGTTTTAAACTTACTCTTATCTTAAAACTGTGTCCTGTAAGAAACAGAGGTGTTCTGTGAGTTTATTTTCTGTAACATAGGTGAGAATTAACTCTTCAGGCACCAAATCAACTACAAATAAGAGCATATGCCTGTAAGTATCAAGCAGGTACTCACAAGAATTTTGAATCTGATTTAAGCTGCTTTTAATTAAGACTCGTTAGTTTCTCTTAGCCCTCAATAAATAGAAAGCATAAGGCATGTGGAATCCAAATTCTTTAATGGAGCTGAAGCTAAAAAGCACCATCTGCCATTTACCCCGCGGTTTTCAACCGGGACCTTTTCCTTCGTCGGTCACAAAAATTTCCCTTAGTCCAGATCAACACAGGCGATCTGGCCACTGATGCCGGCAAGTCACGCACGGGGGAGAGCGAGCGAGGACGTGCAGGTGGGAGCTGCGGACGCCGTGAGCGGTGGGGCCGCCGGAGCGAGAGCGCAGCAACCCCAGGCCACCGCTGCCGGCACGGAAGGGGCGGCGGCGGGAGCAGCTACTTGCAGAGCCCCTCCAGCCGCTCCAGTGTGCCCTTCATGTCACGGATGCGCTTGGCCAGGGCGGGCACGGGCTGCATGGCGCGGTCCAGCTCCTCGCAGCGCGCCACCAGTGCGTACATGGCGCGGATGCTGAGGTCGGCCGCCTCGCCCAGGCTCTCCACGCCGTCGCGGTAGGTCTGGATGCAGCCGACGCTGAGCGCCGTGAGCGCCTGCAGCCCGCAGTGCACGTTCCGCAGCAGCTCGTCCACCTGAGCCGCCACCTGCCCGGCCAGGGCCACCACGTCCTGCAGCGCCCCGGGGTCGATGGCGGGGATGGAGGAGCCGCCGCCCCCCGCCGGAGGCTCGCCCCGCGGGGCGCCGCTCAGCCGGATCCGCCGCTCCAGATTGTTGGCTACGAACTGGGTGAGGCGCCCCTCGCGCAGCACCGTCCCCTCCAGTTCCAGGGCGCTCGCCAGCGTCGCCCGCCGCCCCTCCGGTAGCTGCCGCCCCGCCGCTACCGCCGCCCCTCCGCCGCCAGCCAGGCTGAGCGCCTCCAGGCTCCGCTCGTCCCGCCCCTCCGGCGGCGCGGCGACTGGGCCCGACTCCTCCATGGCGAGCGACGCGTGCCCGCCCGCCGCCACCGCCCACCGGGGGGCGCGCCGACGCCTGTTTACGTCTCCCGCGATTGGCTGCTGAGCCCGCGGGGGTGCGGCCTCGGCTGTTCGTGCAGATCCCGATTGGCCGGTGGAGCACCGCCCTCCCGCCGCGCACTGCGAGCCCGTGACTTGGAGACCGGGGGCGTGCCCGCCCGGATTGGGCGGCCCCAAGGGAGGCGTGGCCCCGAGTGTTTGTGTCGCTTTCGATTGGCTGGAGCGAGGGCAGAGAGGCCGCCGCTCCACCGCGATTGGCGGGGCGCGGTGGACAGGGGCGGTGCTGGCGCTGTCAGCGCACGGCGGTTGGCGCGGAGGCGGAAGTGGGCGGGTCGCTCCCGGGGAACAACACCGGGGANTACGCTCGGACGGGGCAGGGCGGGGCTGAAGGGCGAGCCGCGGGCTGCGATTGGCTGGCCGGCGCCCACCAATGAGCGCCCGGCGCTGCGCCCCAGCAACAAGCCGGATTTAGCCCTGCCGCTGGCCGCGCGCCAGCCCCGCCCCCTGCCCGGCGAAGGCGGGACGTGCGCNAACACCGGGGAGCTGCCGGCGGCTCTCCTCACTCCCCCGCCATGTTCTCCTAGCGGCGTCTCCGGTTGCACCACCACTTCCTCAGCCCGTCACAAAGCCCGGGCAGACACTCCCAGCAACCTGACCTGCTCATCCCCGCCTGGGCTTGACCCCTCTCCCCGGCACAACTCTGGGTACCCACGTCCCACCATGGTTACCACCACGGCACCGCCGCCCTTCCTGGCTCGGATCTCGGCGGGCACCGAAGACCCGCGGAGGATGCCGCCCTCCGCCCTGCTCCAGCGCCTCCGGCGCGGGGACAGCAACTGCGAGAACCAGCCCAGCTGCTGCCTGGCGGGCCCGGGGGGCAGCGCCCGCCCCGCGCTGAAGAGGGTGCGGCGGAGGAAGGGAAAGATCCGGTCCGGCCCCGCGGGGCTTCTGCCTAGCCGCTATCAGCAGTACCAGCAGCACCGCGCCGGGCTGGGGAGAAGGACGCCGCTGGGAACCGACCTGGTGACGGACGCCCCCCCAGAGGAGCCCCCTGCGCCTGCCCCCTCGAGACCCGCGCCCGGCAAACCCCTCAGGAAGGAGGTAAAGACAAGGCTGCGCTACTTCTCCTCACTTCAGCCCTCTCCCGGAGCCCGNGCCGCCCGTGCCAGCTGAGCGGTGGGATGAGCTGCGGGATAAGCGAGAAAGAGCGGGGAGAAGGCTTCTCGGTACCCCTCCCCCTGCCGAGGTGGCCCTCGGTATCTCACTAAGTGTCGGGGGTGGTTAGGGAACGCGGAGGAGAGGGGTCGTGGTTGACGTGACTATTTTGTCTCCACAGTTCTTAAAAAACAAGATGGGAAAGACAGAGAAGGCGGCCGTCCCCTACGGCCAGCCCGTTCACAGCTTACACCTGTGTGAACAACCAAAGATTAACAGGCAGAAGAGTAAGTGTAACACGCCAGTGATGAAGATCGCCTCGGCAAAAAAGATAGAGAACTTTTGGCAAGATTCTGTGTCGCCGGAAATAGTTCAGAAGCAGGAGAAAAAGCCACTTAAAAATGCAGAGAACTTCAGAAATGCCAAGTCCAAAAAACCTATTGCCCTTGATGAAGTGAGCCAAAAAGAAAATTACGCTGGGGCAAAGTTTAGTGACCCACCATCTCCCAGTGTCCTTCCAAAGCCTCCCAGCCACTGGGTGGGTGGCACAGCTGAACTGTCTGACCAAAACAGGGAGTTGATGGCAGTCCATTTGAAAACTCTCCTAAAAGTTCAAGCATAGTTTCCAAAATCTCTTGAGTAATTGGCAAAGAAAACTCCATCCAGGAAACTTAAACATGCCTTGTTGCAACAAAAATTGCAAAAGACTGTCAAGTCTTACAATCACATAAAAAAATCCTTGTATTATATTTTTTATGGTTGTGTAAATAATGTACATCTTGTATTATGTGTATATTCTTGTTCATACTTTGAGAGGTACATTTTAGTTTTGTTATGAAAGGATGTATTTTGCACTGCCTGATTGGTAGATGTCTTGTATATAAAATATGGACAATTTTACGTGTGTGCTTGACACATGAAGACTTGACTTGCTTTGCACAAGGCAATGAAAATTTCGGAAGGAGAGTACAGCTTTCTGATTAAGGTTCCAGATCAAATGTGAATGTTCTATTCGTGCACTACTGACAACAGTTTTACATTCTATCTCCCAATCAAGTACAAACATGGAATTTTCATACAAATGTGAAGTTTTGCCCTCTGCTCTGGAAACTATCTGGAATTCCTGTTCATCTGTTCATTTTTAAAATTAACTGGAATTTGACTAAAATTCCAAGCCACCAATTTGAGCACTGCTGATTTCTTTAAAGAAGTTTAAAAAAACACCCAAACAAAAAAAAAAAACCAAACCCCCAAACCAAAAAAAAAAGAGCAGAGATTTCTGCCAAAATTCAATTGGTCACTAAAAATTAAATAAAACAATTTGGCCTCCCCTTATAAATGTCTCTGTTTTCTTTGTGTGTGTGTCTGTTAATTCAAGTATACGAATTTAAATCACTTGATTACCTTCTAGTGAATTGGATCCACAAAAAACAATACCCTCTCTGTACTCCGATGTCCTAGGAGAGATACATAGGAAGAAAACAGCTGTTTATATCTGGCAGAGGTGGCTCCATAGTGTGAGCAGCATTTGCAGAGATACAGGTTAAGCAGCATTAGGTGTATTTACTGTTCACAGCATCACTTCATTCTGCACAGGGCAGTTGGCAGGATTCCTTAGTAAAGCCCTGACATGAGCTTGGTCTAAAGCTCAAAAACCAAGGATATTTTGGCTTGCTTATAGCTGTTGCTTATGTAGTTGTAAAATTAGGCTATTTAGCTATAGATATTCTAAACTAAGGGTTGATATAAAAGTTTTTGTTTCCCCCAAAGAATTAGAGGTTCACTATCTTGCAAAAGAGACTGGTATTGGTGTATTCCAGGTCAATGTGTGGCTTCAATGCCCCAGTTTCCTGCCTAGTCTAAATATTCCATAATTTAGTGTCCCCATCTTCTATTCTAAAAATTAACAAAACCCCTCCTAGTTTCCTGTTTGTGGGATTTTAATTTTTTTTTAATGAACAGTATCAAGGCAAAGAAAAATTCCACTGGAATCTCGCCGAGGATGACTCAAGGATACTGTTAAGTCCCATTTTGCTATATTTGGTTAAGTGCTGTATTGATCTGTCGTTTTGCCTCACCCCGCCCCCTCCACTTTTTTTGTTTTGCCTGAGTGTCACCCAAGTGCAAAGCAAAATGCCTCAACAATTGCCTATGGCTTCAGGCAATGGTTAATTTTGTCTGGTCACCGTGAATCTTGCTAACTAGCTTGACAAGAGGGAATTCCCATCAGTCCCATGGGTTGGCATTGTTTAGAAGGATCCTTTTTACCTGATTATTATCTCATTATCATCAGCCTCCTCTTTACTCTTCAGAGCTGGCAGTGTGAATGCTAGCTCTGATGTTGGATAAAACTCACATACCTTTTTGTTCCTGCCCTGATTTGACAACACATTCTTCAGGGTTAAAGAATTCATTAAATGTTAAATGCTAATAGTTCTCAGCTCCTCAGCCCATTCTTTTGGAGCTGGTGGTTGAGACTTCTGAAGTGTTAAAACTTCCCATACCTTGTTGGACCCTAAAGGGTAAGATAACAATCTGGTCTTTCCAAGCAGCAGCAAAAAACCCAAGGCTTATTTAGCATGTGTCAATGATCCAGCAGAAGTGTTGGAGCACTTCATTCTTCTGTCTTCCTGAGATCTTTGGGCTGAGCCCCTTCCTGCACAATGGACTGGTTTGTATATTAGGCCTAAGTGCAACATACACTTCAACATGACCAGCTGAAAATCTGAACGTGGTCTTTTAGGACCATATTCTGCACTTCACATGTCACTTACCTTTTTTTCCTTTATGTTTCTACAATACCATCTTACAGGGAGTTTCAATATTTCCTTCACTTTGACAGACTCCTTATCCCAGTTCCCTGAAGAGGAGCCATTGTATTATATGAACGTACTCTTCTTTGAGTTCAGAACCAGCAAAACATTAGTGTCGTATTTGGAGGGTTTGTTTGCAGTGTAATATAAAATTATGGAGTGACCAGCCTTTAAGGAAGAAAATGAACAAAGTTAGTGGACATGTTATCACCTAGTCATGTGTCTGCTGTAGAGGAATTAAATTGCTTATTAAATCTTCTAAAGTAATTAAGGAAACTGAACATTAGCACTTCAGTTAGATAATGGAAATCCTTTCTGTTTAAAAGTCAAGTGCAATGCTGTGCAGAGCTGCATGGGAATCAACTGGGAGTTAACTACCACCTTATTTTTGAACAGTTAAATACTATGCATTCATGGTCCTGAAAAACTAGCTCTCATGGAGGACAGAAGTGTCTGTTGTTGGGTTCTCATTCGTGGCTAAGGCTCAGCCCGTTAGACAGCTTCATTAATAATGGCTGACTCGGTGCTCTACTAAGTCTAAAACGTTTCTGCCTCCTAACGCAACAGGAGCTAGAAATCCTATGTACATTTGAACTTTATTACAGGATCTCTTCAGAGATTTTGCTGAATTCTGCTGAATAGTTAATCTGCATATGAGATGGTAAATTTAATTTTATTTCATCTGATTAATATTTTATCCAAGGTGTGTCATTTTAAGCAGTACTTTAAGATTTTTTTAAAGCTTCTGCATTATAAAACATTTGATAACTGTCACACTTGAGGATTTTTTCTTCTTTACACAGTTTTGAAAGCAAGTACAAAGCTCTATAGATTATGTGAAGCCTAAAGATTCCAGGTTATGTTTCATTGTAATTTTGAAAATAACTTTACCTTTATTTTCTTCATAGAGTCATAGAATCATAGAATGGGTGGAGTTGGAAGGAGCCTTAAAGTTCCAACCCCACTGTCCATGGGCAGGGACACTCCTCTAGACCAGGTTGCTCAAGGCCCTATCTAACCCAGCCTGGAGAACTCCAGGGATGGGGGAACCCCAGTTTTCTCTGTATAATCTGTTCCAGTGCCTCACCACCTTTATAGCAAGGAACTTAATCCTGTCTAAACCTACTCTCTTTCCGTTTGAAGCCATGCCCCCATGTCTTGTCCATATATGCTCTTGTAAAAAGTCCCTCTCCATCATTCCTGTAGGTTCCCTTCAGGTTCTGGAAGGAAAGTCTTGACACTTCCATTATACAGTTAAACACATTCCTTATTTTCTTCTACAACTTCTTGAACTCTTTGAATTTAGATTTTACAATGTGTTCTTTAAATATTTTTTTTCATATTATAGTTTTACTGAACTTCTTAAGGGAGTTTATTTTCTGTTGTATTTTTTAAGATGATTTTCCATTAGGAGTAGACTGGTTCTTACCTGAAAGAGGCTGTGATCTAAGTAAGAGGTAAAGTTGTAAAATGTAAACATTTACTGTGAAAAACTGATGCTACTTTGTTGAATAGGAACCACAGTGTTAAATATTTTTGATAGCTAGAAATAAATATTTAGGTGCTGTTTCACTAGGAAAGAATGATGAAGGGCATATCCATCAATTCAGGAGAAATACTTTATCCAATAAAAGTACCTAAGTGCTGAAGTTGAGCAAAAAAATGTTATCAGCAATTTCGAGGCTGTGAACTTTTTGGTTTGCTTTGAGAGTGTAGGAGAATGTTATCACAGCTAAGACAGGAAGGTCAACTTCAATTCAGCTGAATTTGAAAAAGTTTCCTGAGGAATTAATTTGCCCAACAAACATGTCATAGCAGAGTCTCCCTGTGTTGAAGTCAGCATTTCTCTCTTAACTTTTATTCCCATGGGGTAATAAAATCTCATTTGTTCAACTCCCAGAAAACAGGCCTTCAGATTTTGCAAAGCCCTGATTCTCTTGGAAGGCTGCATTGGTACTTTTATTTAATCTTAGCCTAGTAACATTACTACAAGTGTGTGGCAAGTGCATCACATGCATCACTTAGTCTGAGTTGTTCATAAACCTTTGTCTTCAGTTTGAGAACTAGGCCGGTTATGTGCACTTACAGTGTAGGTTGCCAGTGGTGAGTAAACTGGTGCAATTTCCCTAAATAATACCTTGGAGAGGAAGTGTTTGGGGGTCCAGGACATTTCTCGTACATATACAGTCAGACTTAGCTGACTCTTGTAGTTCAGTAAGTGGCTGTATGTATTTCAAGAAGTGGTGTAATCATCATGGCCGTTGTGCCATTCTTAAGGTCATAAAACAAAAGGTTTTGAGGAGATTGCTGTTGGTATTAAAGATGCCATTTGCTCCTTTAATGAAGTGTGCTTTCATCAAGTAGGCCTTTGAACCCTTTAATTTGCCAATGTCCTTATAAGTGGTGATGGCAATGGCCATCAAAATAAAATTTATTTTGTTTTTCATTTCCTGAAACAAGACCTAAAGCTACATTTAATAAAGGGCTTAATATAGAGGGTCAGGCTTTCCTCTATTCTGCTTCTTGTGTTCTTTACTGCCTAATGACATAGCTGCACAACAAAGAATAAGGTGTGCCCTTACTTAAACTGATATATAATTTGAGATCTGTAATTTGCTTTTATATGTATACAGCATGAAGCTTCTGTAAGTTTCATTCCTAGCATCAGGATATTCAGAAATTGCATGTTATCATATTTAGAATAGCAATAGGTCATTGTAGGAATTAATGGAGTAGTAAATTGATAGACCTTGTCCTAATTTCAGACATTCTTTGTGTGCAATCAATAAAAAAGGGACGATGTATTTCTGTGCCCCTTCTCATGTGTACGAGAAGTGAAAAGGGAAAAAAATGGTGAGGCAGGTAGAAAAAAATACCCTGAAAAACAAGGTCAACTAAGAGATGAGAGAAGCACTGTAGAAGTCACCATTGTTTAATGTTGGAAGGAAACATACTGCAAGAAAAAATTATCTTCTGAGGTAGCTGATATTACTGCAAATTGAGGGAATTTTAATGGCTAGATTAAACTCAGTTTGCTTCTACTCCTTGACTGGGACCATCTGGAGAATGACAATGTGAGATGACAGATCTGGTAACCGACTTTTTCTCTGACTGGTCACTACCTGCTATTCACTAGAAATTGCACCTTGGTGCAGCATTCTTAATGGTCAGCACTGCTTCAAGTGTCACAAAATTCTGCACAAGTGCTTACTGCTCTGAGGTTTTCATGGTTTTCTAGAAGTAGCCAGATCAAGTATGTACATTACTGAGTGTTAGAAGCCTTCATGTTTTACAGCTGGGAAAACAGGCATGCAGAAGGGAACTAGCTGGCTTGAGATCCTTCAGTAGGCTGTTCATTCACCCAGAAAGTGAACCACAGTGTCCAGAGGTCCAGCCAGCTATTACCTTTGCCAGTACATAAGGTTTGTTGTGTGTGTGATCTGCAAGTCTTCCTTGTCTCACTGTGTAGTATGTAAAATGCAGTTAATACGAGGTTCTGCTTAGAAACGTTTGTAGTTTGATAGGACTGGTGAGTTAAATCAGGATGCACCTAGGTTTTGTGTTGCACACAGTTTTATTACACAATAGTTTTAGTAATTTGCATAGTAAAGATGATTATTACACTTTTCTCTACCCTTTTATTGGACCTTTTGATACAATATATAATCTATACACAACATTGTCTTCTCCCTATGACCAGCAGCAGGGAGGCTGATGATAAGTGAAGAGTTTCTGCTCATTAGCTACTGTTCTCCACTGCTGTACAAACATGCTGCAGCCAGCAGCTGGCTGAGAGGCCATGGACATGCACAGTATCCTCACACTTCTTGAGTTTACATTTGCTTTATCTTTAGCCTTTCATTAGATCCTGGAGGAAAGAGAGAGGCCCAGTCTTTCCCAAGAGAGAGCATCTTCCTCCAGGAGGACAGAACGTGCAATTTGTGAGTGATCCAATTTCTCTCTACCACCAGCCAGTCCTTCTTAATTCCTCAAGCTTTCCCATCACTTTCCCCAAGTGTTTTCTTTACTTTTCACTGCAGCTGTGTCTTTTTTCTTGTATTTTGTCCTAAATGCATTTAATCATTCTCAGTTTCCCTCACTTCTGGGCAAGTGTCCATACGTGTAGGTTTTTTCACTTGAAAAATCAAATTGAGTGTGCCACATTTACTCTGCTGGGTCCAGGGTACAATTCCTCCAAGATAGGATGTACTTTTTCCTAGAGGAGAGTTAGATTTTTACCAGAGGCAATGATTCTCTTGAGATTTCTCCTGTCAACCTGATATGAATTGACCTGTCAAGCCTTGATAACCTTGATACCTCACTTGGTATCCTGGAGAACTCGAAACAACTGATGTACTGGTCCACACAGATACCATAGAATCAATCTATCAAACACAACTCAAAACCCCAAACAATTAGACTTTAAGAATTGTTTCCTCAGAGATCAGGAAGTCTGAGAGGTCTGACATGGACTGGTCACTGGCAGGAGGACATGCCAGGAAGATGAAAATGCAGTCTGCAGCTCTGACACTCATGAACCAAGGCTTTTTATGTAATTTTCTAGGCTGGGTCTGCTGTATGAGAGCCTGTCACACATACAGCCTGCTTGCTGCATGTGTCCAAATCCCCTTAGCCTGCTGCTGTAGAACAGTGGCTGGCTGAGTGTTCAGTGGTAGTTCCATGGTTAGCCAAATATTTCTGACCTGGTAGTGTGATAGGCGATTTAAGGTAAGAGTGTACACTGCTCCTTTGTGTTTTCTCTCATTTTGGTCAAGGGTCATCTTTCAAATTTATAGCCATTGAGATTGAATTCAACAGTAGCCATGTGACTTCTTGCTGCATGTAAGTTAGTTTTAATAAACAGAAACTGGAAACACAAGTGTCATTGCTTTGTCCACAGAGATAACTCTGATCAATTAACTGTGCCTGTGCACTGTTAGTTCAACTGAACTCCTATTTTCAACACTTTTCATTTTCACTCTTTATTTTTCAGTTATGAATTTTTACTTATTTTATTTTTCTGACTACAATGCTGTTGGGAATACATGCTGAAGCTTTGGAGAGCCATAGCTGTGTACACAAAAATGAACAAGCAACATACACATTGAAATTTCTGTCTTTAGGAAGTGTTGGGTTAAAAGGAGGGGTCAGGTTAGGACCCCCATCTGGTGAGCCCCCATCTGGATCACATAGCCACCAGCCTCAGTAATGTTCTGAAACATGCCAGCTTTGATGGCTGTATCAGTGTATTTCAGAATGTTTAAAGAAGGCAGTTTCCAAAAAAAACCCCAGGTTTTCCCGTTTTCCCTTCACAGCTGGAGAAATAGCACTCAGTGAGAGGACAGCCCACTCCTCTAAATAGCTTTGAGATGAAACAGAAACTTCTATGCAGGCAACACAGCCTGATTCTATCCTCTCCCCTGTGGCAACACTGATGAGTTAACCTGTATTGCTGTTATAACTGACTATTTCCAATCTTCCAAACTTTTGCATGTTTATACGATTTTTAACACATACATGCCCTACTTTTCAAATACTATGGGAAAACAATGTGAAGATGTGGGGGAAGGGAAAAAGTAATCTTGATCAAGCCTTGTAGCCTTGATCCAAATGCCATCTTAGTCACAATTTTCTTAGGAAGGGCTTTGCTCACTTTTAGCACTGCTGAGATGGTGATGTGGGAAGGATGTGCTTTTCCTCTGGGCTTCAGTGAGATACTGAAGAAGGTGAAGGAGTGGGATACCTGATGACCAGAGGAAGGAGCTCTGCTGACACAGAAACCTTTCTCCATACTGTCTTCCTCAGCTGCAGGCAGCTTCCTTGACATGGCTTTTTAAGGAAGTCTAGCACACCTTCACATTTCTTAATTTCCGTGCCAGAAATATAAGGAACGTATTTTACACAAAAAACAACCACGGACACATTCAGTAACTTTTTGGTTCACTTCCAGGGAGCATTGACAACAGGTAGACACAGGAGTGAGGGAGGAAAGAAAAGAATTAATGGACAAAAGGTTAAAAAACCACACTACTCCTGACAGAAAAAAATGAAATGTGCCGTGTGCATATGCGATGCAAAAGAACAGTGCTACATTGCTTCAGCAGATGGAGTTACTGCCTCAGGTGTCTTTAAAGCACATGCATATAGCTTTATGTATGCTGTGGGGTCCAAGAAGTGGGTGGTTGGGAAAACCCAGTGTCAAGGCCTCGTAGGGCATAGGCTGAGTACCCTCTAGTGGCTTGCTTTGGCATACTGCAGGGGGGGCCCCAAAAGGACCCATTTGGGAAGCAGCAGCTCATCCCTCCCCATTACAGCCTTGCCCAGAACCCATGCTTGTATTAGGCAGCTGGAGGGTATAATCACTGAGTAATTCTTGGTGAGGGCCTAATTGCAAGTTAATTTTAAGTCAGTTATGTAAACAGATTAAATCAATCCTTCCCTGTATTTATTTTTCATCACATGCAGTTTCAACCACTCTTAAAAATTCTCTATCTGCTTTTCTCTGCTGCTTCATTGAGTTGATGTCCACTGCTAATATTTGCTGCTGCTAATACCTGCGTTAGTCAGAGGCTTTGTGAGATCCCAGTGAGTCAGAATAATCTATGCAATGTCGTCAGGCAGTTTGGGGAAAGGCTCTGCAGATGGAAAACACAGCCAGCAGCAGCTCAATCTGTATTTGTGGCTCAGTGTAATGTATTTATTTGTAGAGAACAGTAGGCAGTAATTTATTAGGCAAAAATATTTTTTAATTATTGTTGTACTGGTGTGTCAGAGAAATGAAAGAATAGCAACCAAAAATGAATAGAAGAAAACAAAGAAAATGTTAATGTTTTTGTTTTCCTTCAGCTCATGGTTTACCAAAAAGGCAGCCGGAGATTAGAACAAGTGGATTAGGCAGGAAAACCTAATTTCTGAAAGAAAACATTCAGTGCACTTTTCGCACAATGTACAAAATACACTAAAAATAGTGTCTTTTGTAAAACACAACCTCATGACATATTAATAATGACTGCATCCCTGGGGTTTTAAAAATGTAGAAAAATCAAATTTTCTACTGCAAACTTATCAACTTTGGAGGAAATTTCAGTAAATAAAACCGTATGTTGTTGCTTTCTATCCTGTCCTTTTATCACAGTGTAGAATATGTCATAAATCAAGGGCCTAAAAGTTAGATACCTATGTCTAACCCTGGCTTCAACTTAACAGTCAGCAAACAGAAAGGGACATATATATTTCTGGCAATTATTTTTACAGGTTTGGAGAAGATTATAAATAATTCTGTTTTTCAGAACTTCACTAGTTTATCTAGGCTGGTACATATTGTCAGTACTAACCTAGTCAGAACATAGAAGAGATAGGTATCAAGTCATATATTTCCAAAGAAATCTCCTTTAAGCTCTTAGACAGTAGTATAAAATACAATGCTTTTTCATTCTCCTTCAAACTTTTTTTTTTTAATATTTGTAATTATTCTGGTTAATTATGGTATTCATAAATGTAAATAAGTTAAAATACTTTTCAAGCCTGATGAATTTTAACTTTAGCACTATTATTCAGCAGTACATTTTGTAGACTAGATGCCCATTAAGTGACAAAATAAGATTCACTGCTACATGAATGTACAGGCAACTTCATGGCTAATGAGAGCCATTGGCAAAATTATTTAAGAAAAAAGAAGGAGGTCTTTTAAAGTTTCTTTTTAATTAAAAGCATCTTAATTGTTGAAAACAAGTTATTTATAATATACCATCTCACTCTGAAGTTAGAACTAATCAAACTGTATGCTTGGACTGTGCTCATACTTTATAACTAACACCAGTTAAAATGTTTAATATTTCAGTTAAAAGCCTAAAAGCCATTTATTATCATAATTGAAAATCCTTCTCCACACAAGATGAATAAAAAAATATTACAGCTTATCAAAATGTCCCTAATACTTTTAACTGAATATACTTAATTTTTACGTTTAAAGTAGAATTTCTATATGAGATACCAGATGATTACTCGTCTAATTTACCTGTGCATCACCTTTCACTGTGATTAACCTAACAATTTAACAATGCCATATGAAACTGAAACTAACCTGACTGTTCACCTGACCCAAATGAGCTAACTGCACTTCAGAGCATGGATCCTATTTCATATTCACTCAGCCTGGCCTTTTGTTGAGTTAGCTTTTTTTTTTTTTTTTT
>VXBI01011644.1:410039-423030 GCA_013397375.1 Toxostoma redivivum
TTTTTTTTGATTAGGAAAGCTTTTGACAGGTTTTGCAAGACTCAGCAGTTTAGCCTCAGCTCTATTCTGGAGGTACTCATAACATCACTTCAACATCACAGGCACTTAAACAGCATCTAGGTCCAGAACATCAGAAACTGAAGTTCTCCTCAATTTCCTCACATGAACAGTCACTCTGATTTAATGGAGGTCTTGGAGTGTCACTGTGCCAGGACAGATTTTCTCTTGATGATGGAAACACCAGTTCCTGAACCTGAGAACCTTTTCTGGGAGGTTGACATCGAATTTTTCCACATTCTTTGACCTTTCCTATAATGACTCAGACTGTGACTTTGTCCTTGATTACCTACCCTGTTAATCTACAGCATCTTGGAAATGATCTGGAGTGGAACTGAGACTGTCATCTCAGTTCTCAAATCTCAGCTGTGGAAGTGTCACAGTGTCACCTATAGTCTGACAGGCAAACCAACACACTATTATTACAGCACTTCCTCAGGAAAACTAAAGCATTTTTTATAGCAGAAATTACATCTTAGTCATGCATCCTTGATCTGTCTTGTCAATTCTGTAGACGGTGTTCATATATACTGCTTGGTCTTATATCTAGATACCTCACAACACTGTTTTTCCTATTTAATAATAGTTTGTTTGCATTCAGATTTCTGACAACTCTTGTTTTGATTTGTGATACCAAATTAGTCATGTGAAGAATAAAAAAATATTGCTGTGAATTGAATATCATCAGCCAAATAAATATAAGAAAACTCTTAAAAGACAGCATTATCCCTACCATCTCCTCAAATGAAAATGGTGCTGACAGGTTTTCTATATTCTACATGTAAACTGAGTATTCCTGTCTAAGCACAGAATCTGGAGAAGGTAAAAGCCAATGAGATATGTAACAGATAAAAATTTAGGGACATCCTGGCCAGGAAGCTAAATAAAGCTTCAGTAATTATTTAGTCCTTCATAATAATGGGATAAAATGCACCTCACCCTGGGACACTTACCATGTATCCAGACAGTTCTCATTCTTTGGCTTTTTAACTAAGCATGTGTCTCCTGTCCAGACAGCAGGACTTCTGCATTACTAAGGAGAGGACATTCAAAGCACTGGGAGATATTTCTGAGAAAAAGCAAGTACAAACATGCACACCAAATTAAATCAGTCATAGAAAATGTCACCATGGGTCAAAGACCTAACTCTACAGACACTTATACATGTTTATTTTTTCTATTAGTGAGTGGACTTAGTTATGTGACGATTCAGAACAAAACTGAGCAGAACAAAAACCTGTATTCCTGCTCAAGGCCTTACCAAAGGTCTATGTTTGCACACTAACCATGAAGATACTAATTATTTCCCCATACACTCTATATGTACCTTCATAATTTTCATTCCCTTTACATTTCATTCCCCTCACAAAAAGGGCACTAAGGAAGCAAACATGGATAGATGGTGGTCACCCCATAGACTAGGATGAGACCTTCCTTGTGAGAAGGGTGTGTTGTTCCTACTGTTCCATCACCTCAATGATGTACTCATACAAAGTTTGTGCATCCTTTTGAGGCAGGAAGAAACACCTTGTGTTCTGCAGGCCATCGATTTGGTGGTGACTAACCCTCCCCAGCCAAGGAGGTGACATCAGATCTGCTGCCATGGGAGGGCAGCAAGGGTTTGTGCCTGCTTGATGGGAAGGTCTGTGCACAGCATGATGTGGTTGCAGTGCCAATGTGCCTCCCCGGGACCTCCAGTGGCCATGACTCACGGTTTGTATTAAGTGAAGGAGTAGAAAGAGATGTCACAGCTATTGTGGGAAGTGAGATGTATGTTTTGAGAATATCAATGAGTTATAATAATTTCTCCTTCTCTTTCAAGGCAGGTGTGTGGCTCCAAGGTGGGGTATCTGAGATGTTTCTCATGTAAGCTGAATATACCATGGGGAGAGCTGCAGGTCCATCTGCACATTTGGAGATTTGGAAAGTTCCTCTGGCACTCCAGAAAAGTTGCTTTGCTAAGGCTTACCATATTAAAATCGAATGCAAACAGTAGCTCCCAATACCTGACCATAAGGTAATTCAGGCTGGAAGGGACCTCAGGAGTCTTCAGATCCTGCCTCCTGCTCACAGCAGGGGTGGCTGCTAAGTCAGGCCAGGCTACTCAGGGCCAATTCTGATCATCTGAAATGGAGCCTGGCAAAGGGTTGGATGCCTGGATGCCTTCAGCCTTTCCCTGTCATACAGGATTCTCCCTGTCAGAGAGTATAAATATATCTCCATAATGCTAACAGATTGGGAAAGCTTTAAAATCAATCTTTCCCTGTTACCTGTATATTGAGTTAAAAGGGCTGAAAGACATAAAATGTTTAAGAATGAACAGGATTAAAAGAATAAGCAGATTTAAAAAATCACAATGGGTCTTGTGTAAAGTGTTTTGATTCTTCAATTGTCATCTAAAATCAAATGGTTATTTAGTCTAGTGTCCCTTGAGAGGATTTGTCCCAGATTGGTGGGAAAGCATAGCCTTATGTTACACACAGGATGCCAAGTACACACTCTATATTCATAACTGAACTGAGTGTTTATACGTATTTAAATTGTAGAAATTTGAACAGATTAAAAAACCTAAATTATCCATACTGCCTAATTAATTGGTTATATTATTCTACAAACAGGATGTTCAGCAGGCTTAGGATAACTCGTTCTCTTTGCCAGGTAGCAAATAGCAGTTTCGCATTAGCTGTCCATAACATCAAGTGAATACTTGTTGGAACTATGAGCTTCACATCCATGTTAGTCCACAAGCAGAGCTGAGTAAAGCATCTGACGTGTTTGCACATTGTGTCTCACAATAGACAGTGTTATCCAGTTTTGGTTGGGATTTTTTTTTATACTTCTGGAAGGATTCATATGCTCTTTTTTAAGAGACATTCGGACATTCTGGAAAAGGCTGGATACAATAATGAAGATAGGTGACATTTACAAAATAGCTGATGAGGAAAGTGAGGACACTTGATGATATTGAAATAACACAATTCAGAGATTTTCCCATTGAAATTAGCAGTAGTACTAATAGATGGTGTATACCTTAAAGCAAATATAAGAGGAGAGTTGAAAAATCTGACAATTGCTTTTGTGTGTATGGCGTTGATTGAAAGTCTGGGCTGATTGAAATACTGGGCTGTATTATTTTCTTTGAAGAATGAAGTCTTTTTTTCATAAGTATCCTTTAAAAGTAAAAGGTAATACATAGAATCAGCACTCAGCCTGACTCCAGAAGAGACATTGCTAGGGCTGAAAATTTAATTTTGCTATTTTGAGTCACTCAAACCTTGGACTTTCTGCCAATCTGCAAAGTAATCAGGCTAGAAAATCTTATGATAGAGGCACCTGCTGCTAGGAAACCCAGATTAATATTACCAGCACATATTGAGTAGGCTACTGAACAGCCAACACATACTAATGATGCCTGGGCTGCGAAGTCAGCTGGCAGCCTCCAGACACCCCATTGTTGGTCCCCTGAGCTCTGCAGTTCTGCAGCTTTCCAGTACCAGCACGGGCACCTCTTGACATAGCAACTTTACCCTTTCTTTTTAAATTTATTTATTCCAAAGTAGGTTGTGCTGTGCCATCTGTTGACACTTAAAACCTACTGAGGTTTCCAGATTCCCTGTGGTCTCCTGCAGTTTAACATGTATTTTTAATACCGTGTTGCTCTACCTAGCTGCTGTGTGTACTGAGACTACTAATCACAACAGCTTGTTCAATCACATAAAGCAAATGAGATCTTAAAGTAATATACTAGAGGTGAGTGTGGCTGAGAGGGGAGGGAACACGACAAGAAAGGCATGACTTTTTTGCTGATGGTGAATCCTGGACAATACTGCTTTCAACAGAGGTGCTCATGTCCTCATGACCTGCTTTCTGCTTCTCCAGCAGCCTTGTTGAAAACTTATCCCAAAATAGGTACACAATGGGTCTTTTCAGGCTGCAGCTAAATTTGCTTCTCTTGTTCTCTAACAGTGAGCATGTGAATTGAAGAGTATTTCACAGCCACAGTTGTCTTTTTAGGTCCTTGCACAGCATTCTCAGCTTTCTGCCATGTGCCTGTTCATTGTGAATTATCCACACACTGTGAGGATGATTTAAAAAAAAAACCTAAAATCTAGTGCTCCTGATTGTAAGTAATGACATTCAAGTTACCCCCAGGAAGATTTCTGTAAAGGCACATATCCACCTGGGTACAACACTGGCATTACACACAAATATAACAAATATCCTTGGTATGTGGTACAGTAAGCAGCATTGGTAAGGAGAGGGGAACTTGCATACACATGATATAAAACATACATAAAACATAGTACAGCATACACAGACATTGGTATATGAACATTGTGCCTGAGAATGTAGGAGATAGGCTTTTAATTAAAGGAACTGGCCTTACCTCTTTGCTACTAGGTTACAAAGCACCCCAACAAACTGCAGCTCGGGGTCTCTAAAATGCGCTTTTAAAACAAACAGCTTAACTCTAGGCAACAACAAACAGGCTGAGGTAACGAAAGATCAAGCCCTCTTGGGCTAGAAACAACTAGAACATATTACTTAAGTTTGCCAGATGTCATTGGGCAATATATGACTTCACCTCGAAATCATCTTAACCATTAGAGGAAACCAAAATGGATCAGACTAGCTTGTTCAGTAACACAGTTTGACCTCCACTGTTTGCAATTGTCAGTTCACAGGTTTCTGGATATATTGGATGCCTTTGTTTCCCTGAATTTTAAAAACACAAAACCATATTTGTTTCATTTCACAGTGATAACTGGACAAGTTCAAAATGACCCTGAAATTCTGGCAAAGCTCTGCACGTGTGTTACATTGATTTGAAGAAATCCAACTGCACTCTCATGAGTTACCTGTACAAAATTAGCGAAGTCCATAGTATTGTAAATTAGAAATATGATTATTTCGAGTAACCCTGTAGACAAATATATTTGTCTCATTTTTCACTTATTTTTTTCCCAGAAAACTGATATCAATTCCAACAAATGTGCACATTCACTGTACCTGTAAACCTCTTTTTGTCAGCAGTAAACTCAGAAGTATACATGGTGAGTGCAAACATATTCTGTGTTTGCTTATATTTGTGATACTACAAATTAAATTTTAAAAAAGACTAAAAAATAATTGTGTGCTATAGTAGTTATTGCTACTGTGTTATTGCTTTGTATATTCCCACTGAGACTGGATAAATATGGGCTTGAACGTATTTTTTTTGAAATTAATATCTTAAGCAAATTATTAATGAACACCCTTAAGGCTTGTTGTGTTTGTATTTGCATTTGCATAATTGGTATAAATCAAGAACAAAAACAAAATTACTCTTTTAAATGTAATTTCCCAGGGTATTATGGAAAATGTCAACACCTAATACAAGTGTTTTTATTATTTTGCAATATATCATACTTCTGATTTAAAAAAATAATAACATAAAAGCTTTGAGGGTAAAGAGATTTTCAATTAGACACAGTAAGCTGCTGGTTTCCTGTCTTAATAGCTCCTCAGTACTACTAAATTCACAACAAAGTATTTAATAGTAATCTGTGATGTCTAACAGATTTAATCCATTTCAGATTCCTGTGGATTGCAAATATATAATAAATTTTCTATCTGCAAAATAGCATACTCGTATGAAACAAACTAGAGGCTTTCGCATAAATTTTGGAGAAGAAAATGTCCATCTATATTTAAATATAAATTTAAAAATAGAAAAATTGCTTGAGTTGAGTAGTTATCTTCTGTCTGTTTAACCCAGAAATAGATACTATCTGTGAATAAACAGCTGTAATACTTCAAATGCTCCATGTATTAAAAATAAAGAATTTTAAGAGTTGCGAAGTACTTTCTTCCTCCAAGGGAGTAAAAGAGCTAGGACCTAACTCTGTGGTCTGTGGTTCTGTTTGAATCAATAACTCAATAACTCTTTCTAGCAGCATAGGATGTAAATAACTGGTGGCATTAGTGGCATAGGATGTAAATAACTGGTGGCATAACTAAAGGGTCATTTTAACATCAGGAAGTATAAGATTTTTTCATTACTTTAAGTTTAACACAGTCTAGATTTAATTTTTCACTTACATTTGCACATATTAAAAATGTTATTAACCATTTTTAAACTGGGAGATGAGAGAAGCAATTAAATGTGTGGAAATCCGTGTAACAATTTTTGTCTTTGTTTCAGCTCTGTCAGGATTTAACAGGGAAAACATTTGGTCTTGTGTGTTCAGGGATGGATTAGTGTACAGTGGGAAAGCTGCAGTCCCTGCTCATTGTCGTGCTCCTCTCCTGCCCAAAGGTGAGGTACCTCAGGCTTTCAAGAGGAGCTGGCAGCCATAGAGCCTTAAGCTTTTCACATCTCATCATCACCTTTTCCTTCCACTCTGGGCTGTTTGTGTTTGTTGCCCAGTTAGTAAGTCAATCTGATGCCAGAGTGTTTTTTGCTTTTATATTGCTTTCATATATATTTGTAGTTCTGTAGACTATTGCTGTATAGTTACATAGTTCCTAGCCAGCTCCAGTACTTTCCCCTACCCTGATGGGCAGAAAGACAAAATACATTCCAGAGGCTCCAAGCCCTGGGGAGTCCAAGGCCCCTGTCTTGATTCTTCCTGGGAGCCAAGGTTGAAATCAGCTCTGCAAGACACATATTCATAAACAAAGATTAGTTCCTATCTAAAGGAGGGCTACAGAAGAGCTGGAACCAAAAGAGGGCAATCATTTCATCACTTGTGCTTTTAACTGGGGATTCTTGTCAATTATGCTAATTTGCTAAACTTATAAACTGTATTCACCCTGTGCAGGATGGGCATTTTTCCATATCTGTCCCCTGGAAGCCTCCAATAAAGACCAGCCTTTATACTACCTCCTATACTAATACTGTCTCGAAAGTATGTTGTTTTATTTCTAGGTTTTTAAGGCATCAGTGCTATGAAATAAACCATTGAATTTATCTGACATTAAATGTGAAAAATCTGCCTCTTAAAGGAAGAAAGGAACTAAGCATCTAAGCTACAACCAAATATAATATAACAAATAATACAATACTTAAATAAATAAAACAAAACAAAAAAAGGCTCATATTGTAAGTAATGCAGCTGTTTTAGCATCAAGTGGCTTGAAGAGACACATATGTGATCAGGCTGCTTTCATCACAAGTCTTTTCAAACTGGGATAGCAATATGACTGTAATGATGCTGCTACTACAGAAATTACATAAATGTAACAATTGACCTATAGTATAATGTGAAATAATGACCATATCACAGATTAAAATAGATATGAAAATGTAACAGTACAACAAACAAAAAAGGATAGTTGAGGCAGGGTTTTTTTATTGGAGACTGAGAGGGATTCAAAGGCATTTTCTGCTGATATTTTACACTTTCCTTGCTGTTACAGTAAAATTTGAGTATGAAAAAGAGAGCAAGCAGTCAGTAAGTTTTGTGTGTTAAGAGTCTTGGATATCAGTAATCTAATTCTCTGTTTACATTATGCTGTGCATACGTCTAAGGAACCCAGAGTAGCTGATAAGTTTATGTAAATCTTCAGAGAGGCAAACCAAAGAAAGAAATCTAAGTTTATCTAGTCCTGCCTTTTTTTTAGTAGAGTTATCTGCTCTAATTGGCAATGTTTAAGTCAGGCAATTTTTGAACTTTTCTTGGAGTTAACTGTTTAACCTTGTTAAAACAATGTCACCTCAGCTGGAAAAAAATTTTAAAAAGGCAAAAATAGCTACAGCTAAGCCCTTACTCCATTCTTGCAGCTTTCAGAGTGCAAATGAAAATCTGCATCAGATAGAAAAGTACTTTTTGTTAAATCAGTCTAAAGCTGGCAAAGCTTATACTAGCCTCTGTGGCTAATGGTGCATGAAAGTGATTGTTTTGAAAATAACTGTGTCGGTTTAAAATATTATTGCCTGTCTCCCAGAGGATACCACCCACATAGAGGAGTCAGCAGACTGAGAACACAGATAACTCTAAGCTGCTTCAGGATAAAATCCAGTGTTTAAAGCATAAAATGCCAAAGGGGGAGGAGGCAGCTTGAATTAAGCTTTTGGACTTTGCACTGAAACAGCTCAGAGGCAATTGTGTCTCTCGTTCTGCCACCAGAGCTGGGGCAGGCGACTTTGGCAGGCACAAAGAGCTGGGAGCAGCAGCAAATAGCCACAGCTGCTCTCTCAGGGAGGGTGTCTGAGCTCTAAGCACGTCTTTTACCTTTCTGGTACAGCTTCACAGCGTCTGGGCAAATGGTGAGGCCTTAACCACTAAGTCAAATAGCTAATAAAACACACTGTGTGAGGGATTCAGGTTTAATTCTAAGTATTGTTCGGGATGTAACCAGACATTAAGAGGGAACAATAACCTCATGTTTTCTGTCTAAGTCTGCCCTGTATTTTTGACCTCACTGTGATTAGTGGTGGGAATGATATGTCTACAGGGAGAAGATTTCACTTTTCTGAACCCACCTACCCTGCATTTTTTCCCTTAATAAGAAATGTGTATGACGTATAGTGACATTCTTGATCCAGTAATGGTTAAAAGAGACAGTGACTCAAGCCGTTTCTCTTCCTGAGTTCTTTAAAATTCTTCTGCTCTGTGTTGATATTGATACTGTGATCTGACCAAGGAAGCCCTTCCCATGCTTTCTTTTTAAACATAGGATTCACTGTTGTAGCATTGTATGTCTTGATATGTACTTCCTAATACAAAGTTATTTGTAAACTAGTCTGGAATGTTATCTTAGGCATGCCAGTGTATAGCTCCTACACACAGCAACAGCCTACTTTTGTTTTTAATACTCACTGTGCTGTTGTTTTTAAAGCTTTGGATTTTGGCTTGAAATCCAGGCCACCCAGAATTTAACAGTAAAACTTTCACTGAGTTCAGTCTGATCTGGATTTCAACCTCAGTACCTAATGTTGCTAATGTGGGATGTGGTAAACTTGATCATCCAGTTTTTTATGGCCACAACAGATGTTCCTTCTTTTAGACCAATGGAAAGCTACTGAACTTCATCCACCCTCCAAAACAAAAATACAAGTATTTGTTTACAGCCTGATTCCAGGAATATGAATTGAATCAGCAGCTGTGAGGTTTGTTCTTGTTTATCTATGAACAAATACATGCAAAATTCTTGCTTTTCCCAAAGAAATGTTGCCTGGGTTGTATTTCCTATATAGAGTAACACTATTTTAAGCAGTCTAATGCTCCATTATAATTTGTTTATCATAATCAAAATATCATAATAGTATTTTTAACCTTGTTTTTTAAAAATGGACCAATATTTTCCCTCTGTCTTAGAAAACATGTTATGGTTATATATTTTTTATTTTGTAGACTTATAATTTAGACTGACTATAATACAACATTTCTATAATCATGACCCAAGGCACAACCTATAGAAAACAAAGGTATTTAATATAATTTTTTTCTTCCTCTTGAAGATATTCAATGAATTTTCAAATCAGCATAAAAGGTCAAAAGACTGATGCCTTCTCCTAAATTAGAAAAAAAACCATGATAGTGTAATAACTGAGACCTGAAATTTTCTAATATAAGGAGCAAGAAAATTATTGCTAATTTGAAAGGTATCATCCCATCTTTGGGGTAAATATCCAGTGGTTCTTTCACACAAACAACACACACTGACAAGGAGACAGAATAGGAACAAGAATAGAAGTGCAAAGGCTCTTTATTAAAGGAATGGAAGCCTCATTAACATACATCTGTTTCTTATGAATAAAAGAACTTTACACCTTTTCCTTTCTCTTTCCTGAATTGGTCTGATTTCACGAGTCACAGCACAGTTTTTATTGTGCCAGATTAAAATTTCTTATGGCCTTGCTCAGTCTTCAGCTTATGTGAAGATGTTTCTTTGCTTTGCTCACAATCAAGCCCCCCACTTTGCTTTAATACATGCTGCAGCTGTGTTTATTTTTAGTTTGTGGGCTGTCCTTGACAGTGATGCTCCCAGCAGCTCTGTCAGGGCAGGATTTATCAGAGTGGCTGAGCTGGCTGAGCAGCTCATGCTTCCACACACCTAGTCTCACTACAACTTCCTTGTCCTGGCTCTTTGTGGATCTTTGCCCAATTTAACGCACTAAACCAACAGGAAATAACTAAACGTTTTGAATAAGTTATTTTTGTGCCATTTTAGTGAATTGCATCGGGTAGAGGTCCCAAAATAACAAAGGCAGCCTAGTGAGTGGCATAAATTCTTGGCTGGATGAGGGAAAATAATGTTGGAACTGTAAACTTTTGGAAACAGAGACCTATTGTGTGTCTTGCAAAACTGTTTCCAGATGAAAAATATCCATTTTTCTTTTGCAGTAAAGCAGATCTTTACTGACTGAACTAGCTCATTGAAGGCATCATGGTTGCTGGACCCACACAAGAAAAGCAGCAGCAGGAGCAGGTTCCAGGAGGTATGGAAGGAAACTCTCCCAGTCAGTAAGTCCCTCTCAAGGAACCACACTTGCAGGTTGTACACAGAGTGTGCAAATTATCTGGGATTGTGAATTGGAACATACCAAAATGACATACCTATTATTATGTTAACTGAGGTTAACACTAATTATGATACATTATACCAGTTTTCAAATATGCAAATTGCAACTCTCAAGCTGGTGTAAACTCTGTAATGCTTAAATTTATAAAATTATTGGCTATCTTAGTGCTGCATGCTTCACAAATCCTCACAGCAGACAAAGAGGATTCCAACTATATTCTAAAGGTTAATTTCAAGCAAATGAGACAGTGGTCACATTAGTAATTCAACCCTCTGATTATCTGAGATATTTCAGTTGGAAAGGAAAACCGCCAACTGTGAGCAGATAACATAATCCCTAAAAGTAATTTAGCTGTTCCCCACCAGTGGTAAATTTTCCTGGAAGAGCCAGTGCTAACGTTATCCCACTTTCAGATGCTGTGCACTGAAAGTGCATTCCTGTGCACTCTACTCCTTCTTCAGTTGTCCAAACAAGCAGCCAGTTTGTTTGGAGGCAGCTGCCACAGTGCAGTTTGCTCCGTGGCCAAGCCTCACCATTCCTGTTAGCTGTGGCTCTGAGGCTTGGCATCCTCAGCTATAATGCCACACTACTGATCAGGTATGTAAATTGATAGAGTGTCCCAAATGAGTCTGTGCAGGTTCAACAGGACCTCGTGTTTTTATACAAAACTATATAGCGAACAGTAGTGCCTCAAGGAATCAAGTATTCCTCAAGGAAACTTGGGAAGAAAAAATACATGACGTGTTTTTTTTCCCCTCCTCACTAAAACTTAAAGTGGGAGCCAGTTTTTCCATGAGTACAAAAGTAATTGAGTTTGATGTATGCCTAGAGTGATTGTTCTTAAATAATGCTGGCCTGGATCTATCCTCAGGAACATTCTGCCTGCTCCAAAGGGCTTCCAGCTCTAAAAATCCCTTGGCAAACAGATCTTAATTATGTGACCCTTTGCTGAGTACGTGCCCTCTCAGCTGTTGCCAAGTACTTACTGCATGTATTCAAAAGGATAGTTCAACATGTAAACAGAGTTCAAATTAAGTTCAGCACGTTTTGGTGTTGATGGCTTTATTCCACTTGGAAGAATTTGGGGGTGGAGGGAAAGAATAGACCATAACCATAATACTTGTCGTAGTATGTTGCAAGGGTAAAAATAGCTCATGATAAATGTAAGGCATGGGAGCCTGAGCTCTTCTCAGAGTCACCAAGAGTCCTGTAGAGTTTGGGTGTCACTAAGAAAAGAACCTCTCCTATCTTCTATGGAAAGGGGAAACCTGCAGTTCAGCACACCAAAGCACCTCTCTGGTTGACAGAAAAGTCGTGGAGAAAGAATACAGTAGATAAATGGATAAAAAAGGAATTTCTAGTAATTAAATTAATAAAGGAAAAAAACCAAACAAACTAACCAGAATTTGTCATTTTGCTCCTGTTGACGTCAATTTTTGTCAGGTATGGGTTGGTTCAATAGGCAGGTTCCTTGCTATGTAGCTTGTATCTAAAAACTTCCAATTAGCTGGGACTAATTAGATAGGCCTGGACTGCAGAAATCCCAGAGAAATGTAAAGATGAAGCCCAAATCCAGTCAGATAGGGCTCCTGCTTGGATAAAAAATGAAGATGTTGAAGAAGATGGTGTTTCCAAGGCCAGAAGAGTCACAACACACCTTGCACTCTAATGCAATCTGTGGGTGTTGCGATGGTAACACATGCATGTAACAAGGCCTGTGTTCCATCAGCATGTTGTGCCAAATTAGGTTCTTTCACCCAGTGTGCAAGAGACCAATCCACACTCAAGAGTCAGGTATTTGATTTATTTACACTTCTGCACAAAAAAGGGGTGCTGGGTGGAAATCCACTATCAAAACATTTCACTACTTACACATTTTAGCAAAGGCCTGATTGTTCCTTCGCTACAAGTTATACAGTTCTCCTATTACTTAGTGTTCTATTTTCTATTAGTCAAGTGAGTTCCTCTCTTCTTTTGCTAATTAGTCCACATACTCAGTCTTTTCCTTCTTTTGAGGGGGCCATGAGTTGCTGGTTACCATGTCCCTCTGCCAGAATTACATTTCACCTAGTTGGAGCTGATTTCAGCATAGTTGCTGAATTGGCTTTGTCAGTTTCTTCCTTATCGTGGGAGTTCTGCCAACTATCCTTGTGGCCTGTAAATTCTGCGTTCTTTTTACCCACTTTTACCCATTTTTTTTACCTTTTTTACCCATTTTTTTAAAATCAGTGGGACATCCTTCTTCCCAAGCTTTTTTAACACCAACCTCTCCCCACCAGGAGGTCTGAGATCACTGAAGCATACCAAGCCCTCAAGTTTAACAAGACAATTCTTCCACAACATAATTTATCTTTCTAATAAAATATATTATCTTATGCTGGTTTTGGCTGGTGTGGAGTTACATTTTCTTCACAATGGCTGGCA
>VXBI01011664.1:1358-19929 GCA_013397375.1 Toxostoma redivivum
TTTTTTTTTTTCTTCCCCCCCGTTTCGGAAGCCGAACCTCGGAGAAAACAATGCCCAACCCTTCTGCCAGCAGTGTAGGGGGGGAAAAATTACCTTTAGGAATAATCGTGAGGAGCGGCCCGAGCAGGGAGCGAGCTCTCGTCTTCAATAAGCAGCACTTGAGCGGACAGGCGCCTTCCCACTGCACTGCCAGCACACCAACCCTCCCGTACCTGGCAGCGAGAGGGATTTGGGATGTGAACAGTGGGCGATGCATTGTTTCTGAACCATAAAACTGATTTATTTCATTGATAAATCTCTGTGAGCTGCAGCACCGCGGCCTTGAGGGCAGCGGGGCCTGCGCTGGCCCGGGTGGCTCCGCTGAGGGACCGCGACCTCCAGCTCTGTCCTGAAGGATTACGGCAGCAGCAGAAGGAAATACAAGCCCCAAAAGCCCGGTTTTTCAGTCAGCTCCGGGAGCAGGAGCAATGTGGCGTGGGGACCAAAGCAGGAGTAAAGAGCCGTGGTTTGTAAACAGCTGAGGACACGGAGGAGAAGCTGCAGGTTAAAAGCGGCTGCAGGTTAAAAGCAGCCCTGAGTGTTCACGGTGGCTCCGAGCATGCAGGGCACAGAAAGGCAAAGCTCTTAAAGGCAGCCTTGGTTTGGAGGAGGGACAGAAGGCGTTTCACTGAAATTAGCCCGTTTTAGAGCCCTTTGGCTGCTCTGTAAATACAACCACAGCGAGGGCTGGGTTATGTCTTATTTTAAAACAAATTAGGTTGAGACAAAAGAGATGCAATGAAAGACGAAATCAAGTAAGTTTATAAACAGAAGCACTTCAAAAGGCTGCTGGAAAGCCGGAGAAAAGAGGAGAATTTCGTTGAAAGAAAAGAAAATCTCTGCTGGTTATTGCCCATCGATTTCAGTGTTCCTGCGAGCAAAAGGAAACTCTTTTGTGCCACCTAATGTTAAGCACAGATCACTGTTGTCTTCTTGGCTGCCCATCATCCATGGTGAGCTGGGGAGGCCTCGGGGTGCTGAGCCCATCCGGGTGGAGCCCAGCATCCCAAAGTCCCACCAAACCAAGGGCAGGGGGAGAGAAACTTCAGCTTCACAGTTACCTTCTGAATTTAGGGAATTTTTTTTAAAAAAAGAACTCAGGAGGGGGTGGAAAGAAGCACGGGGTAGAATCATAAGAATGAGAGACTCCAAATTTGGGCTTTGTTATAAAAAAGTAGCTGCAGAACGAGCACATCCAGGGTTTATATAAGCTGCCCACCCCCAAGCTCCATCTCAGCAGCCTCTGGGTTTGGGGGAGCTTCTCCTTCCATTCTCCTCAAGAACCCAAGTGGCCTGGCCTTTGCACACCCGTGTCTCCCAGCTGGAAGAATTTTGGTGTGTACTTAGCAGCCATTCCCATTAATTTAGTATGTAAATATCTTACACAATCCTTTAAAGAAAGGGCTGAAAGCAAGTATATCTCTGATAACAATAAATTGCACTGGTTTGGGGATTTTAATGGTGCATGTTAAACATCTTTAGCAATTTTTGAGGCTGAATCTTTCATGCTTTTCATATTATACTAAGAAAAAACAAAGAACCAGAGGCTTCCTTTGGGTTAAAGTTTTAAATATTTGTAAGCTGTGCTCTTTAAAGATGGCCAGGACATGGGAGAAGGTTCTCTTGAAAGAAAAAAAATTACTAGAAGTAAGCAGAGGTGCCATTTCACTTTAGGCTGATCATTATAGATCATTCAAAATATGGACTAGTCAATCCATGCCTAGACTACATTTGACCAAGATGTTTTTAAAATCTCTCAAAATCTAGTATTTCAAGTTTTTCTTTCTGTATTTTTAGGTATCGATTCCCTAGGTTCAGGCAGAACAGATGAGAGAAACCTGGTCCTCTTGGGCTGCATCCATGTAGCAAAACCACCACTGATTTTAGAGCACATCCACATGTGGATGGAGGCACGTTTAAAACCTCAGTCCTTCCCCCAGGAGCATGTGGGGCTGGGGGTGGATGCCCTGATCCCAAAACCCAGACAAAATTCACTGTTTACTCACCAGAGCAGCTTCCCTGTAATCAGTGAGCTCACCATGCAAATGGAGTTATTAGTCTTTGCACAACTGAATTCTGAGGTTCCATCCTAGGAAAAAATAAATATCCAATATTTCAGGCAGGTGACCAATCCTGCTCAATATCCCCCAAAATATCCACAGACATCAGGGCCTACATCCGTACTCACTTTCCCTTTTTTCCAGCATCCTGTAACCAATAGACTGGAAAGGCTCCACAGCAATTACATATTTAGGATATGTGATAGCTGCAGTTAAGATCTTTACGACTGATTGCAGGATAAAATTTACTTCAAATGTGCAAGAGCCCATTTTTAAACCTCAGTCTTTCAGCTGCTTTGCATTAGAGATATTCCAAAGAATCAAAAGCAATTAGAGCGTACTAAGTCTAAATGGTAAATAATTTCCAAATCAAAACCTTTATTAAAGCAATAAGCATCTATTTTTGTTAACACTGTAAGAGATGGAAAGGGACAAAGTAAAGAACTTTTGTTTAATGTCATGGAAAGAAAGCCAGACTTCTATGCTGAAGAGCAGTGTAGGAAATCTCACCCCAAGTGGGTTTGGGGTTGAGTTTGAAAGACTTGGGAAAGCAGGACAAGCAGAAGGATTTAAAACTCCAGTTTTTGTGTGGGGATGGGAGTAGGGATGGTTTGCACAAGCCTGGTATGGGATCTGTAGGTGGATCCGTGGCTCCTGATTCCCAGCGAGTGCCTCGGCGGCTTGCAAATATTTGTAGAATCATGTCCTTAATTAGAGTGATAAAACAGTATTAAATCTTGGGATGGGAGAGAAAGAGGAGAGCGAGGAAGAGCTGTCACTGGCCAGAGCCTGCCAACAAGAAGTTAAAAAGCCCAATGGTAAATCTCCTTTCTGGAGCTCTGGGTTTGCAGAGCCATCGACCAGCGGCTCCGGGCTCGGCGGCTCCTGATCGATGCTCTGCTGGCACAGAGCACCACACTGAGGAGCTGGGGGCTGCTCAAGGAGCTTTGAAAATGGGGATATTTCAAACAGGGAATGTGAAAAGCTGGGCAGCAGCTCTCCTCACCCCTGGTGTTATTTAGACACCCAAAATGCTGCCCCATTATTCTATCACCAGATTTTATTTTTTTTTAAATGATGCCAGTCCTTGACTTCTGCGCCTCGAGTACAAATAATATTTACCCAGCATAGAAGCGCCATTTCTGAACCCAAGTTGTTTTCCTTTTTGGCCAAAGCATGAAGTTTTGTTTTGCATATTCATCTTCAGACTTCGGGAAGGAAAAATCAAATTAAATCAAATCAAATCAAGTCAGCCCACAGATCTTACTCACCAAAAAATGGCTGGGGGAGATGAGAGTGTCTGAGCTCCCCTGCCATCACTGAAGGGCAACTGGAGGTAACACGAGCTGCTCCCCATCCAGGGCTTGTACTTCTGTCCAGATTATGGGATTAGTCTCTGTTACATCTATCTACAGTTGGGAACTTGTGATCCAGTTAAAGCAGCTTGAAAGGCGCCCAGCAGGTGCTGGAGGTCCGACTCCGAGGCACAAATTCTGTGAGTTACGGGGGCAAAGCAGGGCTGGCCTTGTGCCGGGCTTCCCAAGGCTCCACACGGCTGGGGGAGACAAGGAAAAATTCAAAATCCTGCCAGAAAACACTCCCAGACAGGGAAAACCTGCCACAGCCTCTTTTTTCCACCCTAAATCTTGAAATGGAGTTGTTAATGCTTAAATACAAACACTGTCAGACGTGAGTTTATGATTCTTTGCTGCTCCACACACATCACACGGACACAGGGGATCTCCTACACCTCAGAAATGCTAATTCAGCTCAGGAATTCTGAGTTTGCAGAAACTGTCCTGTAAATGTCATGGGGGATTACCAAATCTACAAAGATTACAGCTCTGCATACGTTCAGACTATTGACTTAAAACTTTATTATCTTTGATATAAATTCTTCACAAAGGAAACAATTCAGCAGTGGGAATTCTGTCCATGTCAAGCTTTTGCAAGCTTGGAATCCTTCTGTGCAATCCTGCTTTTCACTAGAGTGGGCAGATCTCTGTAGGTGATGCTATACAAATCCAACACAGCACTTTAAAAACACAAAATCCTGCCCTGCTCAGCCAAACTTCTCCCAGCTGCAGCAGAGAGAGGATGCAACACACTCCCAGTTATTCAGCCATGAGGAGTTTTTAATGGAAAATATAATGGTGTGGGGTTTACTCTCGTATTTTCTTCGTAGTGTAGTAAAGCTGTAGTAGAGCCTCAGAAAATCTGTCTTTGTAACAAGATCTCTGCAGAAATGAATACATGGTGATGTGGCTGGCAGTGGTTTGCTCAGAAAAAATATGCAGTTGCATAGTAAGATATTTATAACAGGATTAGATTTCAAGTACAAAGCTCAAGTTCAAAGATTTTTCAGGATGGTGCACGAGAAAATGACACACTCAGATTTTTTTTTTTTTTTGAGTTCCCAATTTTCTGTGGTGGAGAACCTTTGTGGTAAAGCATCACTTGGAGCTGTCTCAGCTGGACCTGGGAAAATCGTGGCCCCTCCACAGCCATCCCAGGATGGGCTGCAGATGAGCAGAACAGATGCTGGGGAAGGCCCTGGGCTCCCCTCCCTGTGATCTGCTCTCCTGCCTCTGACTCCACAGGGTTGGGTATTTAGGGCACAGCAAGCTGCACATCTCACATCCATGTTGGCTCTGAACCCTCTGTGCAGGACTTTTCCTTCTTGTGAACAAGCCCTGTGGAATCTCCCTGAATGCCACTCCTCAGACAGAAACAGTGCTGGGAAAATTCCAACCCAGTACAGTGAGAGAGAGCACCCTTTACAGGACCTCCACCTAAACCCAGGTTAAAAACTCAACTCTGCCTTGTCACAGGACCTCCATCCTAAACCCAGGTTAAAAACTCAACTCTGCCCAGATTTGTGCCCATTTCCTGTGCTGCACACCAGTTTAGATGATCTCCAAGTGTCAAACTCACTGCGAACATTTCCTGTTCTGTAATATTATTCATCCTTTTCTCTAAAATATTTTTTTGCTGGTTTGTCCAATATAAAGCATGTCAAATGAAAGAATACCAAACAATTTTTTAGCAGAAAAGACTTGAGGTTTTTTTCCTTATTTCCTACAAAAAACACATCCACCTCTCATCCTGAGTTGTTGCTACTTCTTGTGGGCACAGGAGTGGTAAAAGGGATGCATTCACTGGTGCCTGTTTCAATCCCCATCACCACAACTGTCTTTCCAAGGGATTTATTCCATACCATTTCTTCCTCTTGCCCCAGCCTAAGCCAGGAAAAAGCACTGTGGGAATTGTAACGCTTCATATATTCCAAGTGAGAGGATAATAAACTGGGCTGCTCTGACCTTTTTGGGATTGGTGCTGTTTGATCCCTCGTGTCCACACTGGTGACCTGGGGGATGCCAGTCCAGCTACAGCACAGTGAAAAGGTTAAAGTCAGTGTTTATGGGTCTATTAAATGTTTATGGTCTTTCACAGGCCATACCAGGCATTAAAATTATGATACCTCGTTCCCATAACAAACACTGGAATGAGAAGGGAAAATGGCAGAGTGTGAGGCTGGTTTGAGGTGCTGCTCTGAGGGCAGTGAGGGAGTGTGTTGCATCCTCTCTCTGCTGCAGCTGGAAGAAATTTGGGCTGAGCAGGGCAGAATTTTGTGTTTTCAAGGTGTTGTGTTGGGTTTGTGTAGCATCACCTACAGAGATCTGTAGTAGATCTTTTTCACTCTAGTGAAAAGCAGGATTGTACAGAAGGATTCCAAGCTTGCAAAAGCTTGACATGGACAGAATTCCCACTGCTGAATTGCTTCCTTTAGGAAGAATTTCTATCAGGATTGTTGCAAGGAGGGCACAAAACCAGCACAATATTCACAATATTCACAATATTCACTCCCTGCTGGGAAACAGCCAAAAATAAAGAGGTGACATCACAAGCCTGAATGACATCCCAGCAGATCACCCAACCAGAGGCACCAAGACCTCCCATTCCCAACACTGACCAGCTGCAGAAATTGGGAAGCCCAAACAGAGACTAGATGTGCCCATCATCAGAGGTTTTAAGTTGAAATGCAAAAATGCCCCATTTTGGAGGCTGCCAGCACAGAGCTGTGCTGCTGGGACACCACTCCTGTTCCAGAGGCTGCTCAGCCACTGCCAGCTCCCTGCTTGGCTCTCACATCTGTACAGCCCAATAAAAAAAAAAAAAACTTATTTTTGCTTTTTATCTCTTCTAAATATCTTAATTTCACAGTGTGTCCTAAGATGCCCATGGTACATCACTGAGTGCCCATGAACAGGGACAATTTACAAACATCCAGACAGCCTCAAAGGTCTCATCCCACCCCTGTAAAACCTCTGGTTGTCACCACAAATCGCTGGATTTACACTGAATTTTCATGGCAGGCAAAGAAACTTTCTGTCAACTCTAAAGGATGAAGAAATTCAGTCTGGAGACAAAACCTCCCAAACCAGCAGCAGCCCTGGGCCACTGAGAGCTACTCAAAGACTGAGCTTGAGGTAACTCCTGTTTAAAAAGAGCTGTGAAAGTAAAATATGCAAAATCATTAAGTGTATTATTTCCTACTATTACCCCAAACAAATTACTCTGGAAAATTGCACTGTTTTTTCAAAATCACATCTGATCTGATAGTTGGTAATGAAAATAACAGGTCATTAAAATGGCAGTTATTACAACTGTATGAAAAGTAAAGGCAAAACATCAAATATAATGATGTCATTGATATTTGTTTTATCTTCTGCTATATCACTAACACCCTTTTTTATTTGTTTTGTAATAGAGTATTAAAAAATAAATATACATACATAAAATGTTATCAGTTGCAAAGAATTAAGAGCACAGGGTAGGCACCAAGCCAGGATTATTATCACATAAATAGAAATACATGATTTAATGTTAACCAATATGTGGTACCCAGCAAGGACTGAGATACCTGGACATAGGAGAAAGGACAGGAAGAACTGGGCTGATAGGTGAGAAAAGGTGCATGGTTAAATCAGTTATCCCAAACTTTACATCCCAAGTGCTTTATGGAAACCAAAAACTTAAAGAAAGAAAGGAAAGAAAATTTAAAAAGAAAGTTCCCCCAGGTTTCACAGCCTTTTAAACCTGGGCACAGGAATTCTTGGGCTTTGTCCATCGTTTACCTCCTGTGTTGAAATACACTGAAATTCCCAAATAGGGCCAGATGTCCCTGGGGCAGCTCCTTGGTGACATCCCAGCCCTGCAGGGATGGGTTCCCTTTGTCCTCCTGGGCAAGGGAAGTTCCTCCTGTTCTGCAAAACCAGGGAGGAGGGAAGAGGAATGAGGGATGGGAACAGGGGAGCCAAGAAGGGTCAGCCAGGAGATGGGAGGGTTTCAGCCTCACCTGTGCCCAGCTGGGTGTGCTCTGGGGAAGTAAAAATGAGAAATAACATTAAAAAAGAGAAAAACCATTAATTGAGGGGTGGGCTGAAGCTTGGGGGGTGCTTTGGTGTGTAAGGGCAGTGCTGGGTTCAGATAGCAAATTCTTGGGGCTGAGTGCTGCAGTTCCTGAACATCTGTGGTGCTAACACAGCTCTTTGCTCCAGAACCAGCTGTGCAGTAAAATCATCACTGAGGGTCCTTTTAGGAGTCACTACTCTTGTACTACACAAAAGAAAACAGCCTGTACAAATTCAATTAATTGAAAAAAAAATAAACTAAATTCCTCAAGCAGGATTTTTTTTCACTCCGTTCCATGTGCTAAATATTTGGTCTGCATTTTAGAACAGAAATTAATTTTTTTTGGTAAATTTTTTTTGGGGGGGTCTCTGAGCTGCTGCACAGAAAAACTCAGGCTGCCCATGTAATTTTTGCTGTGTTTGAACATGAAAATATTAATTTAATGTGTCCCCACAGCAAACACCACCATGGATGACGTTGATGAAGGGTGCACAGCAGTGCACCTGATTGGACAAAAATTGTGGTTTTTTAACAGCAGTGAACATCATGGGATGTACCCAAGCAATAGATTGTGGAGATCTCTGGTGTTCCAGCAGCAGCAGGAGGACCCCATGGATGGATTATCAGGTGTTCTCCCAAAGAAGGCATCGAGCTGCAGATTCCAAACCTGTGATTCCCCCTGCATCTGCCTGGAGGTGCAGGAGATGGAGCAACTGGGAAATCAGCAGAGCAGCAAGCTGAGCACTACAAATTGGTAAAAATTATTTAATACTGGGAAGCCAATCTCGTCACCCCCTGGTAATTCTGTCAATTAGGCAGATGGAATTAATATTAATTATCAACGACGAATTGTTTGTGAGTGTAATAATGAATGGAGGAAATAGGAAGAAACACAGCATACTTATGATGCAGAAGTGTTGGCTGTCTCTGAATATTTCCTCAGGAATATCTTTTGGTTCCATTAAAAAGTACTTTTAAAAATACATCTTTTTAGTATTTGAGATGCAAATCAGCCTGGACAGATTAGGAAGTGCCACAAAGCAAATGTGTACACTGAAATTCTCTCTGATCCAAGAAGTTACATTCACTTAAAAAAAAATAAATCAGAAAACAACTCACAGAGATGCTCAGCAAGAGAAGCCATCCTTGAAAAAGAGGGAAGAGCAGCACTTGGAAATATTTTAACTGGAGAAGCCACCATTGGAATATGGCTCCCACTCTGTGCTGATGCCATCAACAGATTGCAATAATTTTCTTTTCATATTGGGGAAAAAAAAGAAGTCAGAAGGAAATGGTAAACCTATAAGAAAAAAACCTGAATCCCTGAGACATCATTTATAATTAGTTTTCACTAATAGTTTTGATTATCCCCTCGGCAGCTGCTGGGGAACCTTCTCCTTTGCCATTAGAGCAGGAGAGACCATGGTTAGGACACCACTGACAAGGCATCAGCTTCTGGAGTGTTTGACAGAGAGATTTGCACAAAATCAATCCTTAGAGGAATATTTCCCTCCAGAACAACCTTCCTCCACCCCCAGAAGTTTTCCAAATACTCCCACTGGCAGATGGTACAAACACAGGCAGGTCCACAGGAACAGGAATTGTTCATCACCACTCGTGCTGGGGGTTTGGAAACTTGTCACCAAGACCAGAAATGAAATTTTCCCTGCTTGGGATAATTTTCCAGCTCTTTCTTACCTGAATTGGAAGGTGGCAATAGTTTCTAGGTTAGGAAAGGGAATTCTAGGTAACCTGTATGGGCTCTAGGAGATCCAAGACAAGGGAATAGGGGTAGCATGGAAAAAGGGACACAAGCTGTGCTAATCCTTTTTTCAGAGCTGTGTATAAAATGATGTATCTGTTCTGCTGCTTGAGGGACATAAATATCAGTTATTAAGACAATCAGGATTTGTTCTTTGCAATTACTTTTTAATAGAAACATGAATCTCAGTTAAAGCCAGATTTACGCTCAGCCTTGCCTAACCCAGTGCCTGGATCTTTGATCCCAAATTGTTTATGAAGTGGGGAAATCTCTCCTGCATGGGGTGTTTCTGCTGGAAATGGGCAATAGGTTCTTCCCAAAGGCCTTTGCACCTTTATTGCATAAAATAATCTGCTGCTGAAATGTATTTATAGGTGCAACATGCAGTTATTACAAAAGCAGTCAGCAATAAAACTTAAAGGTTTAGGGCAGAAATTGAATAAAAATGTCATTTCCAGTTTGAACAGTGAAACTGAGTCAGTGGGATCCCAACAGGAGCATTTGGGGAAACACTCTTCCACTGGGAAACAACCACTGCCACCTTTCAGAGTGAAGGGTGATGAAAGCCCAGAGGCAGAAACAGATTGCTGGGAAAAGTTCCCTCAACCAGGGGCTGCAGGGAGCATCCTCATGCTGTCCATCCTGCTGTCCAGCAGCTCCAGCTTCCCCCTTTCCCCATGGATCTACATGCCAGACACCAGGGCTTCTGCAAGAGTCTGCTGGGATTTATTGTGGGGTTTTTATCTTTCTTTTCTTTCAATTTTTGCAGTAATTTCTGTCCCTCCTCCCCATCCTGTCAAAGCATCACAAGAGATCCCACTTGGTTCTGTTCTAGTTAGAAATGATCTCTAAGTTAATTCAGCCATGGATTTGGGGGGTGGGAAAGCCAGAGCTCACTGGGAATGGGGTTTCAGGTTGGTCCAGAGTAAGAACTCCATGAGGGCAGTGGCCCCAGTCCCACCACCCTCCCCAGCCTCTTGTGCACTCAAACAGCTTCTGGTTCTAACCAAAAATCTGAATCACTATTCTAATGAGTCTTTTAGAGTGTCAAAGGGCAAGTGAAGGCAAACTGGAGTTTTTAGGGAAAGGTTTAATTTGGGCAGGGAATACAGGGATAACAAATTAATGTTTCTCTCCAAATGGAGCATGTGCAGGTTTGGCTCCAGGAAGCAGAAATCATTTTGCACACTAAAAGCAGCTTTTGAAATTCATATTCAGAAAATAATTCTGAATCGTTCAGGTCCTTTGATATTAACTTACAATTAATTTTTAAGTAAATTGAGTCTAGTTTTATTTACAAGGCCAAGCTGCCAGCAGCTCCCAGCCCCTCTCAAGTGGGAGGAAAACCAACCTTCCGCTGGTGTCAACTGGAATTTAAAGGAATTGGGACTCTGAATGCTCAGTGTGCTCCAGAGTGCTGCTCAGGATCGCATGAATCCCTTCTCTTTGAGGAGAAAAGCTGTCTGAATGTCACTCACACTGCCCTTTATTTTTATCCATTAGACAAACAAAATGAATGATCACATTTATGTGGAAAAAAAAGCAGACCCCACGGGCTATACGGCGTGAAAAGAACTCTTTCTGCCCAGCAAGATAATGCTTGAAAAGGTGAATGAAAAGATTTTAGCAAAGAGGAAAATGTCCCTGTAGGACCCTTCCTAATTCTGAGCTCTTCAGCAACGTCAGCCTCGCTAATCCACACCTAGCTGTGAGTTCAAATGAAAAATTCATTAACTTTGTGTCCTTTAATTTATTAGGTGTAGCAACACTCCTCATCAGGGGAAGGGCTGAAAGGAGGGGACAATCAGGGCGCTTTTATTCTCTTGGCAAACCCACGGGCTCACAAAGGGAGAGGACCCGTTTGGGAGAAATTACCCTCCCTAATTAGAAGTGCCTCACTGGGGCTGAGCAAAGGGAAAATGGAAAATCTGCCATCAAAGACCTGGAACAGCCACGGCCACAACCAAGGCAGGACCAGGCAGTGGTGGAGGCTCCTCAACGACCAGTTCATCCCACAGCAGTGCATAAAGAGGGAGCAGGAACAGGAAAGTCTTTTTTACAGAGAATTAAAACTGAAAGGTAGATTTTCTGCACCACAACAGGGCTGGATGCTGCTTCACATCCCCTGCACTCACTGCTGATCCATCCCAGCCCTGTGTTATGGCAAACTGGAGAGGCTTTTCCAGCAAACTGCCTGAGTGGGGATGCAGGAAGTGAGAACAGGAAATATAGAGGATATTGAGTGATCACATCCACAGTGGAACCTGGGATAACACCACTCCTGCCTTTCTCTCAGGCTGATAAGATTTGGTTTTATTCCCAGTAACACAATATTTTGTCCTTACATGACCCTTCCCAGTGTCCCTTCCCTCCCTCTTTGGAAAGGAATAAATAATTATCCTTATTTTCTGCCAGGAAACACAGATAGTGAGTGGGGTGAGATGGACAGCAGCCAGGGCAGTGCCAGCAGCAGAGCCAGGGGCCCAGGCCCCATTAACATTAATGCTTAATTAGTGTTTACATTTTCCAAGCAAAATGTAAACATGTATCTGCACCAGCCAGCACCAGCTGTGATGGAGGGAGTGATGTTATCCAACAGCAATTTCCTCTCCTTTCAAAGGGGCATCTCCAGTAGGTAGGACCACAAAGCAGCATCTGAATCATGAGACCTCATATTGTACCCTACAAAGGACACAGCAGGGTCACATCACCAGTTTTGAGGTAAGACCAGCAAATATTTGGGTTGATGAGAAAGGGTAAGTGGTAGGAAAACAAAAAAACATTCAAAAAAACCCAGCCCCTTTGAGGATGCTGCAGCAGTCATCTATGATTTCAATTATGGAATTACAAACTGCCTTGATAGCCATATGGATATAGGCTTTGAAGCCAGGAATTATTGTTCCCCAAATTAATTTTGCTTTGCAACAGCAGAAAACTCTGAACAGCTGTAAAAATTGTTCACAATGAAATCTGAGCATAGTGGAGGTTAATCCAGGTTGAAATTTCTTTACAGATATTAAAATGAAGCTCAGCTGAGCCAGAAGTTCATGAAATCAGCTTCTCTTGCTCAGAGATGCTCTGGCTGTTGGCTCTCCACCCCTCCAAAGTGATGCCCAGCTTACCCAGACAATGGAACGTGTCCCTCTGTGTCACCACCTGGACCTTCCTGAGGCTGCTTCCAAATATCTCCTTCCTCATGGTCCAAGTTCTCCCACTCCAGAGATCCTACAGAAAAACAGCTGGAGGAGAAAATCCCACAGCCAAGGATTTTCTGCTGCAATTACTGAAAAACAAATCTGCAAATATTCTCTGTCACTGGTATTTCTAAAACCTTTGTCACAGGGGTGTTGGGACAGCAGTTGTTGGTGGTTCCATAGGGGATGGATATGACAGAGACAGGACACTTCATGTCTAGCTGTCATCAAGGGCTTTTTTCAATATTGGAAGTTAGGGCAGTGCAACATCACCTTCTCTACACCCCTGAGAGTCACATTTGGTCTCCCTCCTCCTTTGGAATACTCCTGGAAAGAAGCCTTAGGGGCTGGGGAAGGTGAGAAGTTCTTGGGCAGTGAAGCTGAAATGAGATGGTTTTCCTGGAGGAAGGTGCACAGGCACCCATTTCCCACTCAGTCACTCTCAGCAGCCACTTGCCATGCTGAAAATCAAATGTGTTGATTTTGTGCCATAAACTGAGTCCCTCTGGGAAGGTGAAAAACTATCAAGGAAAAAAACCACAATCAATGCAAAAACCGATATAATGGTAAACTAGGCATAAATGGCCATCAATGTACATCATCTCTGTAAGGATAGGGGAGATATACAGGGTGTTAAGGCAGTTATTTAAAGAAGGAAGAGTTAAAAACTGTCTGAAATTATCCATGAGGTTGAAGACAACTCTCCCACAGTGTTTCCTAAAAGGTACATAACCTAAAACTGTATTAACTGCTCTGGTTACCCAGCTGCAAGGTGAGCAGCACAGAGCTGGCAGGACATCACAATTGTTCTAAGAATAGCAAATAACAGCTTTATAATAGCTTCATTCTCTTTATTTTGTGGCAGAGTTCAAGTTTTGGTGCTGTGACAGGAAAAACATGAACAGCATCACTGTGGCTTAGCCACTTTTAGTGACTTTTCTTCAAATGCAGTCACAGATATAATTATGTAGAGGAATTTCTCATGCTCTTATGAACATATTGATGACCCCATGGCCCCCAGACCAGCCCCTAATCCCTGAATCAGGACACGAGAAACGGTGAAGGTGCAGGATTGTCCCTGCAGTGACATCAGCCTTACCAGACATCTTCAGGTCACTGCCACAATTCTCAGTGAAGCACAGATCACAGCAATTGCTGTACAAATACACCATTTTGAATTTTTAGGATGTAATTGCTATTTTTTTTTCAAAGCTTAGATAGCAATTAGGCTCTGTGATTTCCCTCCATGCAGGGATGACTTTAGCACAGGTGTCATCTGTCCCCAAGGCACCAGAATGACCAGACTGACCTCAAAGTGCACACAGAAAATTACAAAACACACACACACACAAAAGGAAATTAACCTGGAAGAACAAAACAGTGGGCAAATACTGCTGTCCAGACAGAACTCATTTTGCAGTGCCCCACAGCCCTGCAGGTGATCAGTGCCTCCCCAAAGGAGGTCTCACCTGGGGAAGTTGCAGGTGACACCCACAGGTGCAGCTCCATAACCTGGATGCTCCCAGGAACTCCAGGAATTGGGGAGGAGCAGCCTGGAGTGACAGCAGGGAAGCCTCTCTTTGTGTGCCACACCAAGCTGGGCTGGAGCAGGCGAGGGCACAGAGGGTGGAAGTTATTTATTATGAAATAAACTTTGCAAAGGCTTAGCCAGACACCTTTGATGTTTCCAAAGAGCCCATCTGAGCTCAGTTTTGGAATAAAGTAGCCGGCTCAATGATATCTTAATTTCTTGAAGACAGTTGTTCAGTCTCTTTTCTATACTGTATGTTCCACATTAAGTCATTATCTATGCTGTTCACTCCATTAATTCTGCTAGTTTTATTAGCAAAGTTCTGCTGCCTGGTCCTGTAGCAGTGACAAGCATTTCTAAAAGCTAATCTGACAGATAATGACTCCATTAAGTGTTGAATACTAATTGGTTTACATCAGGGGCCTGAAATTAATTGATGTAAATAAATTAGCACCTGAGCATGCATCACCCCAGCTTTGGATTTTCCTAAATACCAATGATTTTTAAAGCTTGTATCTTCAGCAAAACGCAGCGGAATATAAACAGACAGGATGAGTAATTAAAATGTGGCAACAAAATAAGACTATCAAGATGAGCTTAACAAAGATTGTTTACCTATTGATGGAAAGGGTAGTGCCTGCCTGTACATCTGTTTACACTGCTCTGACTCCTAGAAAAGATACTTTTCTGACAGCTTCCCAAAGATATAATTATCATTTCTATAATAACAGTGACACTGACCCCCACACCATTACTAAGATTTAGTAAAGTTCTGTGATACGCAGGGAATGTGTCCTATTAATCACAACAAACACCTGCCCCCCTTTAAAAGTCAAGGCTTCAATTATTAAATCAAGGAATTAATAAAAGTTATTTTGTTTTAAAAGGATAAAACCTCATTATAGTGGTGATCTGTCATTGGAGTGACACAAATAATGACTGATTCTTAATGCCTGGGAGAGAGGGAACCTGGGCTCCTTGGGCATGACAAGAGCAGTCCATGGGTTAGAAGACACCAACAAATGTGGTTTATTTTTATTTACTGTGTTCACTTGCACCTTTATAAGCAAAATAAAATCTAATATAAACCAATAAATATCCGAAAGAATTCACATGCCTTGGGAAAGTGGCTATCATTTGGAGCTGTGGAGGAAACTCAGCCCAGGACAACATGGAATGACAGAATTGTTCAGGTTGGGAAAGCCCTCTGAGATCCTCAAATCATTAATCCAGCCCTGCCAGGGCCCCCACTGGCCATGTCCCCAAGTGCCACATGCACACGGATTTTGAATCCCTCCAGGGATCCCTGGGCAGCAGTGCCAGGGCTGGACAGCCCTTCCCATGAAGAATATCTGGACAGCAAGAGGAACCTGTGGGCACCAGCTCCATCCCCACCAGGGAACTCCCCTGGATCTCTGCAGGACTGCTGGGAAGCTTTGGGAAAGCCACTGGGGTTGGTCAAAACACACCCAATTAACTCCAGTCTGCTTTGGATCATCTTCCTAATTAATCCATTGATTTCAGGAGACACTGATGATTTTTACATGCACTGAGAACCCTTTGTTTGACAGAACTATCATCACTGTGAAAACACTGAATGATTTAAAGTTATCCTGCAAAGGACAAGACCAAAATTCCTTTCCAAATGTCCCAGCTATCCCTGCCCTCTGGCAGTGGGAAACCATTCCCTGTATCCTGTCTGTCCATCCCTTGTCCATGTCCAGCTCTCCTGGAGCCCCCTTAGGCACGGGGAGGGCTCCAAGGTGTGATATCAGGTATAATTCCATGGATGAACACAGAGGGGCTGTAACAGGCTGGGGGGAGCTGGGATGCTCCTGTCCCCGTTCCTGCCCCGAGCTCCTCCGCTGGACCCGGATCTGTCCCCGCCTGCTTGGAGCGCTCCCCTGCAGCAGCCGGGGCTGTCATTCCTGCTGGGCTCCTTTCAGGAGCTGCTTTGATCCAACGCCAGGCACCAGCCCATGGCAAACGGGCAGCCCGAGCTCTGTAAACAGCAACTCGAGTGTAAACAACTCTCCTCTCCTCTCCTCTCCCTCTCCCTCTCCTCCTGTATGGGGATTTTTGGGGGCTGGCACCTCCCAGAGCCCCCTAAACATTCCTCACACACCCCCAAAGCTGAACTGCAGGGAGCAGTGGAAGAAAGCAGCTGTGATAAAAGCAGTAATTTCTTGGCTCCAGCACCCCAGAGATTCCTTCCATAGAAATCAGCCAGCTTTATTACTAAAGGTAAAAGACAAAAAGTATTAATAACTGGGAAGGGATACAGGAATGAACAAACCCTTTGCCACTTATGGAGTAAAACATAGCTCCAAGCGATTAAACATTTTAAACATTTTAAAGTTTTTAAACATTGCCTTAAGCTACATAAGAAGTCTGAAGGATTTAGTAATTCCACGTTCCCTGACACAGCCTTTGTTTGAAAGCTTTCACCCAAGAGTGTGGAAAACTGTGCAAAGTATCAGCTCTGGGAAAACTTCAGCCAACATCCATTATCATTCAGGTACTGGGCCCAAACCCGTTCACACCACTTAAAATCCCATGGAAGGTCCTTACAGCTCCTCCAGTGCCACCCCTGCCATGGGCACAGACATCTCCCACTGTCCCAGGTTGCTCCAAGCCCCATCCAACCTGGCCTTGGACACTCCAATGGATTTAAATGGATAAAAAGCTTTTCCCTCTATAAAAAAAGCTGCAGAGCCCCTCAAACCTAAAGCAACATCCTCGAGGTGGGGAGAGAGGGACCCTGTGTGGTGTGGAGAGGTTTTGTGTGGTCCATCCTCTTCTCCATCTCCTTTTAGAGCAGCTTCTCTCTAACCTCACCTGTGCAAGGATTTTGAGTCAGCCACCACCAGAAGCACTGGAAAACCATGAGGAGTTAACCAGGGGAAATTAATTACAGGAATAAAACTTCCTCAAGTCTCCTCATCAGTATTTAAGTATAATGACTATTTATTAGTCAGGGTAATGGACAACAGAGTTGAAAGGGTGCAGGTTTCCAGTAGTCACCATGCATATGCTTAATGAGAATTCAAAAGACATAATGAATTAGGATTCCCCTGTTGGGCACTGAGTATTTCTTCATTAAATTCTAATGAACTGGGAAGAGTATCAGGTTTGCTCATGCAGTGTAATTTCCCCCCTTTTTATGGTTATGTTTACATGCATTTAGCTAATCCTCATCATCCTTATGACAAAGAAGTGCTGAAAAAACAAGTTTGTTAGGAATGGAAGGAAGATAAATATGCAGAGACAGAAGAGTCAGCAGCACAAATTATGTGAAATAATAGAATTTGTGCTGTACCCCACAGAACACAGAGCCCCCAACCAGACATTGCTTTTTTCTTCAGGAACTGTGGGATGAGATGAAATCTCATTTAGTAATAAGATTATGGCAAATGATTATGTGGTTTCATTGATTACCACTTTTAGGAGAAGAAAGGACTCATTCCTAAAAACACACCCAGCACATGAGAGGGGCAGATAAATCCAAATTTCTCCTCACAGAATGGATGACAAAAACAGCCCAGGAGAAAAATCCATCTCATTGAATAACTACCTCAAATGTGACCATGCTGTGCCCAGAATGGTGCCCTGGACAAGAGGTGGGGGCTGTGCCCAGAGAAACAAATCCCAGGAGTCTGAGGAGTTGTGGACTCTTTTGAAGGGCATCAAGAGGAGCTCCTGTGGCTTTGAAAGCTGCTATCTCCACATCCCCAGTTCCTATGAGTGAGTTCCTAACAAGTAATTTCCTATAAGCACGTGGTTGTTACGGAGCAAGAAGCACAAAGCCAATAATCTGTGCTGGCATTAAGTCAAAAAATATTTTCAAAAGGGTAAGAGGGTTTGACAGAGAGGATGAAAGCAGCTGCAGTAATCCCATGGTGTCTTCATGCTTTTCCAGAGTCATGGCAAACTGGAAATCCATTTGCAAGCCATTTGTGGTCCCTGAGTTCCTGTTGGGGTCAGAGCCACTGCCCCAGCCCTGCTCCTCCTGGAGCAGCTGCTCAGGTGACAGTGGCACCTCGTGGTGGTGGCACTGCCCCTGCAGACCCCAGCCTGCCCCTTCAGCACCTCCCACGTCGAAATCCAGGGGATTAGAGCTCCTCATTTCCTCCCTGCCTGGTGGCAAGACTAGCAAAGCAATTAGGCTGCTATGGCAATTTTATGGTGCTTAGGAAATTAATTAGCCACTTATTAATTAAAATTTGTCATTAATATTATTATTATTATCTTTTCTTTTCATTCCTTCTCAAGGTTGGGGTTTTTTTTCTGGTTTATTTTTTCCCCTCCTTTTCCTTTGTGTTTCTTGTTTGCTTCCCAGGATGGACACGTCCCATCCCAGCTCTGCAGCCACAGGGAGGCCCTGGATGGGGAGCTGGGCTGTTCAGGATGAGCCTGGACTCAGCAGAGCCCCACGATGCCCAGAGAGTGGGCACAGTCCTGGCAGGACACGTGCAGGACCATTGCTTAAATCAGCATTTAGGTCAAAGGACAAATTATCTCTTTTTTTTTTTTTTTTTTTTTTTTTTAGACCTGGGGTGTCTTCTTTTTT
>VXBI01011669.1:0-20622 GCA_013397375.1 Toxostoma redivivum
TTTACTGTATTCCTTAACTTACCCTGAACAAACCACCCCTGACCAGGATGCTTTATCTTTTTTTCCCAAATCTTGGCTTCAAATGATAAAATAGAAAGAATTCTCTCTTATTAATAATATTTTTCACCTCTGCAGGTGGTTTAACAACACATCTCCAAAGGATTATACCAACTCTTCCTACCAGAACTGTATTTCAGTATTTTTCTGACCAACACCAAAGCTAAGGCCACCTCAGCTGAGCAGCAAAACCGAATGTGCATTCACAGTGATAAATGTGCTCTGCACACCCTGTTGTGTGCACTTTACCAAGGCCATAGGACAGGACCTGCTGCTGCTGTCCCACTGAACGTGTCACAAGCACATCGCTCACCCTCCTGAGTGATTGCTCACAGGGATTTTCTTTTTCCAGGGTCCAGAACTCATCAAAAGGAGTGAGAAAATGATCTGCATTGATCGTAAGTATTTAGATGTAGTATCATATATACCTTTACTTAGCTGATTGTTAGTATAATGTAATGCACCAGTTTAAGTATGTTCTGCATAGCTTATAGAAATAGTAGTGTGCTGAATATACAATATTATTGGCTTTAACTAAAATGTTAACACTGAATGTTAAATACCTCTATGTAACCAAAACAAATGGTATAAGGCAATCATGTTACCCTTCTCCGCTGACAGAATTCTCCAAGGGATAACCGTGACACAAACCAGAGCCCCAGAGAATAATTAGAAAATACAAGGTCAAATTTAAATCCTTATCAGAGGATGTAAAACATCAGGATGGAGACACAAGGAGGAATGAAATATATTCACTTGACACACAGGATGTCATGTAGATAAGGCAGAGCATGAAGAAACCAAGCAGAATTCCCAGAGCATCAAACAGTTCACAAGAATGTTTCAGTAATGTATGGACTGTGTGAATATGCATGTACCTCAGCAATGTAACAGTATAAAGGTAACACTATGGGCACCGCTGCTGTGCTCTCTGGCTGTTTGCCAGGAGCACCCCAGCGCTGGACTTCTGTCTCTTATTTTATTCCCCATTAAAATTTTTTTTAAAAAATTCTGTAGCTCTATTCTGTTTTTCACAATCCTTGCTGGACAAGTGACACAAATGGTACAGGAAGCATTTAAACCAAACCAGGTGGCAAAAAACCACATTTAGTTCAGAGAGAGGCTGAATCCCTGTGAAGAAATCCACTGAAACAATAAAGGAAGTGATGTAAATTTAGGGTTTGGCTGTGGCCACCATCTTCTGGTATGCAATGTTATTATCCCAAATAGTCATAGACCAAAACAAAGTTTTAAATCCCAAGCTTATGAAGTCTAAGTGCAAATGAGATCAAATGAGAGAAAAGCTGCCTGTAGCCACTTGTAAATTACTTTTCAATCACTGAATACTTATTTTTGTAATGCTGGCCTTGAACTCTAGTGTGTGAACNTTCCCCCGCTGTGGTCCGTATTTGTCAGAAATGCTTCCTTTACACAGCACAGCACTCACAGAGAACCAACCCCATGGGAGTCACAGCATGATTTCCCTCATCCTAAAATCCTGGCCAAAGGCATCAGGTCTGTGTCCTATCCCAGAGCTGTCTTCCAGCAGTTTGCAGTCCCAATTCAGCAAGACAAGAGAAATTAAAAGGATTCAAGTCTTGAACATCAGATGGTGGCAAAAATGGCTTCTTTTAGGAAGAGTGGATGTACACAGGGGATTGGAGAACCTGCTTGGAAACACATCTTTTCCACGTGGGCTGTGCAAGCAATTATTTAATATTTCAATACTCCCACTTGGAGACACACCCTGCTGTTTCAAGGATCTTGAAGTGCAATTTCCCATATACTGGTAGAGCAAAGAATATTAGACTATTTCAAAAACAAATAAAATACTATGTGTTTTTAAAAGTCTCGTTTGTTAAATCTGAAATTGAGTGGACATTATTTACCTTATCTTTTTAACTCAACTTTTTTAAAAGGACTATAAGCATATGTTGTACCAAAATCAACCAAGTGGTTTTGAGAGAAATTTAAGGAATCAGAGTTAAATAAAAAACTCTAAAATAATCTTACCATAGATGATAACATAATGGAGCCAAAATGCCCCAAATCTGCAAGACATGGGGCAGACACCCAAGCCAGCATTTCTGTTTTGAACAAAGGATGAAAGGTTTGTTGATGTAATTTATACATAATAAAATATAATGTAAAAATTATGAATATGAATATGAATACGAATATGAATATATATTTTTTAATATCTGAAGGGGTTTTTTTTGTTTTTATTTGATTAGAGGCAGGGTTTTTAGATAAGTAATAAAAATAAAAATATAAATATAATTGGAATCTATGAAAAAATACAGTCTTTATCTAAACATTATGGAAATTATTATAAGAACTTTTCTGGTTTCAAATGGTAGTAGGAATTAAGAGTTAAGTTTTAGTGATAGTACTTGCCTTGCATTGAATCATTATCTGAAGGTTTCTGGAAAAGACCAGGAGAATCAGGAGTGAGTTAATTCAGTTGTTATTAATGTTTCTTTAAAGTTGGGTAATAATAGAGTTTCTGACTTGTGGCTGGTTTCTGAGTACTAAGAACAAGGATGTCCTTTATTTCACTTGCTTATGTATTTTCAGAACTCTGTGATTTTCATGCTTCCTTTCCCTGATATGTGGAACAAAAATATCATGTAATCAGATAAAGAACTAAAAATAACCAAATCAAAACTTTAGGAAAGCAAAATTTCCAGCTTATGTTATGGGTATAATTTCCCATAACAACCATGTGGTTGAAGATACATTGCACGATGTGAATCTTTGCAAATATCTCTAGGGAAACATGTTTTTGTATCCCTTCCATTCCTGTATAATTAAATTCTGATCTATATAACTGCAGTGTTTATCTTATTCCTTCTGCTTTGTCTGTTTAAGTTTGCCATGTTCATTCACAAAAAGTCTCTCATGTCCCCGGAGAATAACAAGGTTGTCTGTGAACACAGAGGAAATTTGGCATTTTGTACTCACTAGCTGTTCTTGATTTCTTGTTGACATGAAATAGCTGCAATTGTGAAAAAGGGATGGATCCTTGAAAGGAAGGAAATACAGCATTTCATGTATTTTGTTAAGGTAAAAGGTCACATGCCTGATGTGAGTATAAAAGGAACAATTGACTGCTAAGTGTTAGAATTCTGTGCTGAATTTGTGCTAACTGCTATCTGGAAAAGATAAAAATTTTATCAGAGAACTGGAAGGCTTTGTTTCAAATTCAAGTCATCAGCCCTGTCACACGGGTTATCTCCTTGATAAAGTCGTTACATTTGCAGAGAAACTAAAATGCTAAAACCTTCCTTTTTTTATCTTGGGCAGTCAGTTCCTTGCCTTCTCTCTCCACTGCCTTCAAGAAATCTAATAATGAAAACTTGTGTTTAAATAATAAATTAAGAAAACCAGACTGAGCTAGTCACTAGTAAAATTTCAGCTTGAGAGGTTAATGTCTTTTGAAGAAGTAAACAGCAGAAAACCTTAGCGAAGTAAGGCATTATGAACATATTTGGCTATTACATGCATTTGAAATGTAATTGTGTAGAAATGCCTAATATGTTCCATAAACTGAACTGAAGAATGGAAAACCCTGATGGCTATCAAGAGGCATGAATGAAACAGTGCAACTTTCCTAGTGAGTTGTTTGTAAACTTCTAGCTACAAATAGCCAGCAGTACACCTGAAATAAAGAAGTTAAGGTCTCTGAACAAGGGTAATTTATCCCTGTCCAGGAAGCAAATGCAAGCATAAGCATATAGCAGCAGCAGTAATGGCAGGCTGGGTTCATCTTAAGTGACATTGCATATTGTGTAGTTAGAAGGCCTGAAACTGTGAAGGTCTAATGGTCTGTAAATCTGTCGACTTCTCCTCATTTCTCTTATTGATGAAGATTTCACTGGGATAGGAACCTGCATAATGGTCAATACCTCTCAGGAAAACAAGGAGAGGGGAAATCTCTTTTTATCTATGTCAAAGGAATCTCATTAAATTTGGGAAATCTTTTGAAACTAATTACAAGCCTGCACACTGACCAAAGACTAAATTACCACAATTAACATACTAAAAAATTCTGTTAGGTAAAATGACATAGGTGCTCACTCCTGGGGAAAATAAAGTCTCTTGTTGAAAAGAGTAGGGGCTAGGGAATATTTGGTCTTCACAGTGTTGGGGAAAGACACTTTGAAGTGCCATGACAGAACCAAAGATTTAATAAATACCTGTTGAAGGGCAGGTTTTGTGACATGTTTTTTTAGGTTTTAGCAAGCACTAGTCTTGTTGCTACAGTATCACCTGTTCTTTATAAGTCTCATTCCTTTTCATGAGGTTTTTCATCATAGATATTAATTTATTAAAATTTAGTAGCAAAGTTGATCCTTCTTAGGACTTAGCTGCAAGGGAAAGATGAACATATTACACTTCTGAGAGACTCCCAGAGCTATTGCCTCTTCTGTTCCACTATGATTGCATTTCTAGTAGTTTTTAGGTATTCTACTTGTCTGATGTTTATTAGTTTTCCCTACTTGATAAAATATTGCAAAACTTTCTTTGATTTGTTTTATTCACTCTTGTTTTGTTTTCTTGTGGTTTACTGGAACAATTTCTTTTTTTTTTTTTTTTTGTTTAATCTTAAAATACTGCTTGGGTACTCAGTAATTTCTTTGAGTCCTTCATAAAACCGAAAAATCTGACAGGTTTCTAGGGAAGTCAAACATCGTAATCTTTTTTTTTTTCCTTCTATGCTACTTCTGTCCTGCCTTATGAGAGGTTTAAATTTAAGGATTTGGTAGTTCTTGTTGGTTGAAGAAAGTTGGAGTAGATCGAATTTTAAGAAAAAAAAAGGTATATGCAAAAATATAATAGCTGATAATAATTTAATTAAAAAGTTAACTAAGTGAAATTGTAGCATGTTAATTTGTGTATGCTCTTGCATTGGGATGTTTGAATTAAGATACATCATGAGTAGAATCAATGTGTCAATGTAATGGATGTACTTTTTAGATAGTTATGTACAGAATGTCATTTTTCACATGGACCTGTAGTAGCTAGGCACTATATATTGACATTTAGAGTAAATTATTAGAGTAAAATTGAGTATTTAGAGTAAATTTGCACTCAAATTGAAAAGCACTAAAATCTGTTAGTCTTTACTGTGCACCAAGCTTCAAGATTCAGATAAAGAAACTATTCCATTCATAATAAAATCAGTGCCATATATTCTTGAAGTTTTAACAGAGGTTCATGCCTGTAAATGAAATCAGTTTTTTTTCACTACATGTAAATTAAAATATGCACGTATGCATTCTGAATAAATAAATCTCAGATTGTCCCAGTATTCTGATATTTTTATTACTATTTTTATTTCAGCAAGCAGCTGCTTTGGTGGAAGAAACAAAATGTATTTGATTAACCATAATGTTATAAATGTAATCATGATAACTATTACTATTGTTATTGTAACTGTTATAGGATGATATCCTATTTTAACTCCTTTGTTGTAGTTCATATGGCATGATCTATATAATATATATATACACCTGTATATTAAAAATTTCTTGGTTTACTCTGAGTATGCATAATGGGATATTATTTGGAGGTGGAAGAGAAATGATAGGCATACTTTATTCATGTGTCACTTAAGAGTTTTATTCCTTTAAAATGCCTTGAACAAGTTTTCTTGAATAGCAGGTTATATGTATTTTTTGAATATATTTTTTCCTTCACAAAACCTTATTTGTTACCAGATTTTTGTGCATATTACAGAAACCTAGTGTTTCTTTAGGCTTTTGGCATCCTTATGTATTGTTTAAAAAATATATATTTATAACAAAAACTGTAATAAATGCTATTGGATGGAAAACTTATAACTACAACTCCTTGTTTTAAATCTCATGTTAGAATAGACTACTTAAGTATTCCTTTAGCCTAGAGAAGCTGTGTGAAATATCACTAGGTTGCCTTCAGCAGTGAGATGTGTTCTGTTGAACAGTGGAAACCTGTCCATGAGAAATGAAGAGTCACTGGTAGCATGTGAAAAAGCACTGAATTCAAACAATGTTTCCATTGTGTAGAATGTCTTCCAATATAAATGAAAGCATACAGAATTGTCACTCTGTAAAGACTATTCTTTCATTTGTTTTCATTTACATTGAGAAGTAAGTTGATACTGACCATCTGGTTCTTGACAATTTCTACAAAATATTTTGATTTCTGGAATTAATTCTAAATTCTGGAATTAATACTAAATTTTGAGTTAAATTGAATAATTGAAGTTGCCGCAAAAGTATGTTTTAAGCTACACATGCTAAGCAATAAAGCAGAAGTTAATACGAAGTAATTTTCCTGAAATAAAGTGCAGTGGCGTTTGTAAAAGAAATGTGTAATTGTTCAGGGTATATATATTTGTGATACATTGCTTGTCTCTCATATTGTGCAAAGGCAAAAAACCATATCATGGACTGTTGAATTTTGGTTAATACCTTTTTTTAATATTCAAAATTATGTGCCTTTCTATTATAAATAGAGTTTGACATAAACTATTATATGATAAATGCTAAGTGCTCCTAGAATTCTTCTGGGAATATCTCAAAGCAATATGTGTGTTCCACAAAAACACCTGTATTAAACCATCTGGGTAGAATAATTCAGTACCATTGATTCCTTTCCAACATGAACATTAAAAAGAAAAAGGTGAAAAACCTATTTGGCAGAAGCTAACATTACAAACGAAGATGTGTCATCCATCCATCCATCCATCCAGCAGAAATGTACCTTTTTTAATTTTTAAATTTTGAATAGAAATTTGTGGAGACCTATATACCCAGGGGTGATTTAAAAGTAGTGTGTCTGCTGTTTTTTATCTTCTAGTGCTTCTATGTATTAATGGCATGCTCTCATTACTGGTGATTCATTTCATAATGCATGCTACCTCTCACCAGAAGAGCAACATTTAAAATATGAGGCATTTGAGAGAGATTAGACATTCTGCTGCAAGAAGCTCTGCAGTTTTCAGCACAGGGAAGACATGGACCTGTGGAACAGGTCCAGATGAGAGTTGGAAAAATGTTGAGAGGGATGGAGCAGAACCTCTCTTACAAGAAAAGGCTGAGAGAGTTGGGATTGCTCAGCCTGGAGAAGAGAAACCTCCATGGGGACCTAATTGTGGCCTTTTCAATACATGGTAAGAAAGTGTATAGCAATAGAACAAGGGGTAATAGTTTTGAACCAAAAGAGGGTAGATTGAGATGAGTTCCAAGGAGGAAATGTTTTCTGATGGGGGGTGGTAAAACACTAGAGCTGTTTGGCAAGAGAGGCTGTAGATGCTGCACACCCAGAAACGTTGAAGATCAGGTTGGATGGAGCTCTGGGCAATTTTACCTAGGATAGGTGTCCCAGCTTATGGCAGGGGTTTGGACTAGATGACCTTTAAAGGTCCTTTCCAACTCAAACTGTTCCTGATTCTGTGGGCCCATGATTGTATATCATGCATAAAAAATTGAGTAAAAATGCCTTTTTATTTTCTCCTCTTAATATTCATCTTAATATCTAGATATACAATGTAGGCTTTGGCAATAGAAAAAGGATCAGTGACACTTGAAGTTTTCCCTTGCATCAGCAATGTAAGTAGCTCTCTCTGTGTGAAACACAGCATCACCATATTCTTCTCTTTCTAATGCAATATATGACTAATAAGCTCTTTCTATTTTCTGTGCTGTAAAGAAACCTTTTACTAATGAGATCCCTTTCTAAGATTTACCACTGCAATGCATTTACTCATAAGACCTTCATTTTTTTTTCTTTTTTCTGCTTACCAGTTAGACAATTTGTCCCAAGTTGAAAAGCTTCTTTCACCATTTTAAATGTAATCTGTGGATAATGAAGTGAAAAAATGAGTTTGCAGTTAGACACTAAAGAGCAGTTATAAAAGTTTGCCCTTTCTATTGTGTGAACCTACAACAGGAAATAAACTTACGAAAGTAAGAATAACTTTATTTCTTTTTTTTTTCATGAGTGAAATGCTCTCAGTTTGGTAGAATATGGCATATGTGACTTTATCAAGAGTAATTATTAAAATCTGTTGTTTGTTGTGAATGGATATTATTTATGGGATTTTCTAACAGTCAAGGCCAAGTCTTTCCTATAAGAACTACATTAAACAAGAGAAAAAATAATTTTCAGTGTGATAAAAATGGGACATTCATATAAAAGTCTTGCTGCTAATTAGAAATATCTACAATTGCTTAGCAGAAATAATTATTAAGGTAAGGAAAATATTTTATATTCATTAATATTTATGGGTTTTGACAGTGAAATGCATAGAAGGGTTGGAAAAAGAATTCACCTATGACTTGTCAATTATTAGTTGCATCAAAAGAAGTGATTGTCCTGAAAAGAAACACTTCAGAAAGACTAAAAGTTGACATAATTTCCTCTTTCTCTGAAGAGAAAGAATCTGAAGAATCTAATCTAAATTTAAAGATTCTTTCTCTAAACAGAGATATGTTCTCTAAAGAGATGCCAGCCCCAGAAGTTAATTTTCTTTCAACTAAACTAGATCAGATATTGATTCTCAATTGATGCTCTTCAAATTTAAATGGAGAATGAACACACTGTATAGTAATTCAGCTGGGGAGGCATATAAAGCTAGAGTATTGATTAGCATTTGCTTGTTTCTGCACAATTGATTGTGAACTGCAGTTAAATCTTTTTCTGAAACATTCAGGTTTTATTCTGTATAATGTTAGGATTTGTGTACTAATAATTGTGAGATAATGATTATTTTGCTGTGTCTGTATCAAACACATATATCATTTGCAAGGCAAAAAAATGTCCATTTTGTCATGTTTACTGTTCTTAAAAGGTACGAGATTACTTTGTTATTTAATGTCATTCAGTTTGCTTGGCTTTATATTTTTTTTTTTAAGAAACAGCTGTGTTAAATGTGATTGCACATTAAAAGTGATTGTAAAGACCTCTGCTGGCATCAGGTCAAAAGTAAATAAAAAGCTTGTGCTGAGGCTGTAGCTCAGTTCTGTAACACAGAATTGAATGTGTCAGTTGCTATTCATGTAAATCATAGTGAGTGGACAGTGAACCATTTCGTGGTATGATCTCAGAAGTTAAGTTAGAAGTGGGTAAAAATGGCTGGTTAAAGAGCATGATAAATTATCATCTGGTAGTCTCATGAAATACTGGGTAAAAAACCCCAAAACCTGTGCTTCAGTATTGATACTTATATACATAAGTATAGAATTAATAAGTGTAGTATGTTCATAATACAGCAACAGGAAATGCTTAGAGATATGCTGCTCTCAGATGCAGAATTGATTGTGTCACAATTCCAGTAAGCGGTGTCTGTTGGATTAACCTGAGCGTGATATTTTTTGTTGGCAGATAATTGTGATGATCAGCTGGTGTCTTCTTTGCCTCAGTCATCATTCAGTAGTTCATCAGAGCTGTCTAGTAGTCACAGCCCTGGCTTTGCAAGGCTTAATCGAAGAGAGGGTGAGTGAATTTTATTGGTTAATTGTTAATTCTGAGTAGAAATGAAAACAGTTTTGATACTCAAGAGCATATATTAGTTTCAAATAATTTTTGCCCAGTATTTGTATACCAGCCATGAATCACAGTATAGACTCAGCGCAAGGAAGTTGTGAATCTCAACTTCCCACCCTACAGTAAGCTGTCTGACAACATGAGCATTCAGTGGCTGGGGCTGCTCTGTGGGCTTGAAGAGGCAGAATCTAAGGATACTGACTTATGTTTAATTATTACCAATGAGGAATCTGATGAATAAACTGTTTCAAAGGTGCTGTTCTAGGAAACTTCCCTGAAATATACTCAAAATCTACTCTTAATAATTCAGCCGCAACATTAGTGGTGGTTACATTCAAACACATCTAATTTCCCTCATGTAGTCCATTGTTATATTTTACATTATTTTATTTAATTGGGAAGTATATAAAATAAATCTTGAGAATATTTTGTTGTGCTAAAATAATTTCTGTCACTGAACTTCCATGATTTCCTGGAATATTTTTCTGTGTCTGATAAATAGAAAGACTAGAGTGAAGAAGGAATATCCCAATCTATTTTAGTAACCTAGTGTGCAGATTTGATAAGCATGAGCTTCTGTTTTGAATGGAGTTGTGATATCAGTGGAAATTATATATCCTGGAAGGGCTTCCCTTAGTTTGAAATAATATATGCTCTTAGAATTTCAAATAAGACATGTATAATCATCAATATTAGCATCTTCATATTGGTCTTCCCTAAAAATGTATGTTTGAAAGCTTTTTCCATTTGGCTCTTTTCATGTGCTATGCAGTTCTTTGTGCCATGTTAAAATGCATTTTTTAGATTTATAATTTCCTTCTCTTTGCCCTGTACTGTATGACGCATTAGAAATGCTTATAACCTTACATCTGCTATCATTTGAACTCATGTAGATACAAAACAGCAGGTAGCCTAATTAGAAGATTGTGGCTGTCTACCTTCTCATTCTTTGTACCTCAGGTTCATGGTACTCAACAGAGTACAGGTTTGAATGTTTTATTCATTTGTCATTGTTTAATAATATGGCCAGATTGTTTAGCTAGATACCTTTTGGTTCATTCAGATGTAATTTTATGGAATGGTGTAGATGAGGTGAGATGAAAAATTTCTTCATTCTTCATTAAATTAATTAAATTAGTTTTAACTTATATTTTATTCCTTATTTTTCAGTGTGAGTAGAGACTTAGTACTAGCTATGGAACCAGGAATAAATTTTCTACATTGAATTTGCGTTTAACTTTTCTGTGAATTTCCCTTGCAAAACCTGATTATATTTGTAGGTGTATATAGGTCAAAGTTTTATTTAGCTGGAACAAAGCTAGTCATTATACATACATGATTATAAACACAAGAAATGATTGCTAAACCATACAGAATGGAAAAAAAACTGTTATTAGGAAAATATGACGTGTTCTGTCAGTGATTTTATGGAAGTAATGAGCAGATCATTAGAGTTTTAAAAAAAATCTTGTGATAAGTGAAATGGGGTTTGCCTTTAATACAGATCATTCTCTACTATGAATAAAAGCAACTCTTTTTTTCAGCCAAAGTTAGAGATTGGGAGTAATTGTGACCTCCTAACATTAATTTAGGACAAGCAAATTGTGGTTCAACTACAATAATCTGCTTGGTTCTTTAAATGCCAAAGTTAGGGAAAATTGAATGCATTTTAGACAGAAAAAGGTTGAGCATTTTTACACAGATTACATGGGAGTCAAAATGTTGTCCTTCATAAATAAAGAAATAAACTAAATACGCATAGGCACCTACACTGTTTCAGTTGGCAATGGAAAGTTACAAAATAGATGGAAATTTATTAGAAACATGGGAAGTTGCACTGAAGTGGTTTTTTAACCATGTAGATTCCTGTTTGTTAAATGTAGGAAATCAATAGGAAAAGTTAAAGAGATTGAGGAGAGAAAACTGAAGCCTAAAAAATAAAGTACAATATGTACTTTATGCAAAGATATAGTAAAAATTATAACAGCTGAGAATGATTGATAAAACAGCTAACTAAGTATATGTTTCAGTCCATTAGAAGTTAGGGAAAGTGATAACATCCAGGAATTACTCATTAAATGTTCTTCAGAGTTTTAATTATTACTAGTTCATTGATTCCCTGAAGTTTTCAGATACTCAATACTCAAGCACAGTTAATGAATACTCCTGCTAATTGCTAAAGTAGTTATTCTGACATCAGCTTTGCTCGCAATAATGGAAAATTAGATAGAAAAGTTAAGTAACAAAAACTAAGTAAAAAAAGCCCAAACACTAATAGCAGTTTAATATTTTTAAAGGAAAATAATGTTTTAAACCCCTGATTTAATAATTTGAAGTTAGCAGACATAAAATGCAGGGATTTAATGTAAGTAGAGTTTGACTTTTAGCCTAATGTTGTATGAATTTTTAATTTTAAATAATAGCACCATATCAATGTGGTCCAAATTAAATGTATTAAGATCTAGCTGGTGGACCTCATAATGCATTTATCATTACTATATAAAGGTGTTTTCACAGAATTTCAAAGTAAACTGTAAGGCCAACTTTGTTCAAAACTTTTGTTGATTATATGGAAGTAAGCACAAATAATTTTTGATGAAATGCATAATGACATGAAGATTGGTGAAACAGTGAATTATCATGACAAAGCAGTTATGAAGAGATATGGTAATCAATATACCTAGTGAAATAAGCATTTCAACAGTGTGCGTTATAAAGTATTTAGAGAAAAGAGCAGAGGTCATACTTATCAAATAGGAACTGTATTCTACAAAGCTGTGATTGAGATTAAACTGGGAATTGAACTAAATTAGCCATTCTCTTTAGCTTCTTCTCTAGAAAAAAAAACCCCAAACAACAAACTAAACCAAAACAAACAAACAAAAAGACCCCAAACAAACAAACTTGTGCATAAGCAAACAGAAAAAAAGTAGTTCTTATTTTATATATAGCTCTACATTTTACCACTGAGCTGTGTATCAATAAATTCTGGATCCTGAAAGTCTGGTTGAAATTCTAGGCTGTTTTCCTATGCCAGTGGGAATAGGCAACACAAAAATGTTCGGGAGAGGTGCTCTCTTTTTACATATCTATCTAGTAAATGAAACAAAAAGGAAAAAAGAACAAAGGTAAAGTGCACCTCTTTGTAGGGTGAAATGAGGCATCTCAAAAGAAGGGAAAAAGTAGCCAGCATTCAGAGCATGCTGGCCTGGGATAGTGATAGGAATTTAAATACCAATACCTAACCAGGATCATCAAGGATGTGTTTTTGTGCACTCATTGCCAATGATTTACATCAGAAGTAATCAGTTGAAGTCTGGCACTTCAGAGGGTTTGCTCTGTTTTCTAATTCTTGATATATTAGTCCTCAACTATGATCTGTGGAAGAGCCCTTTACTGCATGGAGAGAAGGCTGTGTCATTGTTGAGCTCAGCATTTTCTGATTTTTTCTGCAGTGGGCTGTCAAGCTGGTTGTACAGACTCTCTAATTCACCGTTCCAATACCCTTGGGAAAGAAGCATTAATTGCACTAGGAATCACCACACCATGAGCATTTATACCCAAGAACACAGGCCTTCTTTTGAGTAAATGAACTTCTGAATCCTTGCAAGAAAAAAATTTGCAAGACTATTGTTCTACAAGAGTGAACATACCACTGGAATAGCCTTAATATTTGGACAGCTAAACAAGCTGGATAATAATTTGGCTGTGATTATCTTGCCCCATATTCACACACAATTAATTGATCAAAATATGACAGAAGAAAATTGAATATAGAAGTTGTTAAGTAGCCAAAAAAACTGGTTTACAGCTTTCTCTTTCCCTGAAGTAGAGAGAAACCCATTTATTTTAATTATGCTGTGTCAGCTTACCCTGCCAGTTTTTCAAAAGCAGCCTGAAATTTTGAATGCCTTAACAGCTACCAGGTCTATTTTTTTTTTTATTTTCCCACTGGAACTTCTTTGTCTTTTTCATTACCTTTACCTTAGTATTATACTGAATATCGTGCACTTTATGGCATTCTTTTTATTAAAAGCATATTTAAGGGATAGTTTATTCAATATGGTACTGTAAACTCCATATATATTTTTCTTTTTATGACACAGTATACTTTAATCACCTTTTGAGAGCTCACACTAATTAGGTCAAAATGGATAAATGGATTCTAGTATTCAGTAGTTAAAGAAAACATCAACTCAATAAAGGAAAAAACATTTCTTAACAATAAGGTCTATTTTCATCAATATTCATAAGAAGCAGTTTAACCTTCATAATGTAATGCTAACAATTAGAATAAAATGGCAGACAAACTAAAGCACTTAATTGCTGCTAGGATTGTATGTCACCAAAGGATAATTAGGAAAAGTTTACCCCCTCTGTTTCGGTAGTGTACAAATAAAATTCATTCAAGCTGATATTTTGCTTTAATACAAGGACTAGAAAAAGTAAACTAGAATAAAAAAAAATCTGATGTTAATCATTATGTTTTTATAAATTAACAACAAATTTAAGTTGAACCTTGTAACATCATGGCATATTTTTATGACTTACCTGCCTTTAATGTATGTATGTATGTTAGGAAAAAGACAGAAGTAACAATCTCAATCTTTTGCTTTTAAGCAGAAAACAATAAGCACTTCTACAGTGATTTCTGCATAAAGGATCAAATGATATATTGCTGTCCAATGAAAGTTCAGGACCATGCATTTTCTGAGGAAGAAATCAATTTGGTTTTGTTTGGTTGGTTTCCTTCCTTGTAGCTATTACAATAATTATATCTTTCAGTGAGAACATTAGCTTCGATCTCTCAGCATATTAATTACAAAATTGTTTTTAATACTATTTTACAGCTTCACATTTTCTGCAGAAAATGTTTTTAATAAATGTATTAGACACCTTAAAAATTATATGGGCATATAAGAAAGTGGCATATGGTGTTGCACATGCATATGTTGCATGTACCCAATTTTAGGAAATTCTCAGGAGTACATCAGCCTTATTAAAGGTAGAATTAGAAGCAGTATTACTGCATTGATGTCAAAATTTGAATTGATGCTGCTTTTTTTGTGCTATATCTTCTGTTCATATGTATATCTGGTATGATTCTGATATTGCAAAAAGATGTGGGAGTGAGAAAAAAGTGAGAAAAAAATGAAGAAAGAAGGAACTAAATTACTCTTAACTGGAGTGAGTAAATAGGATCAAAGATTCACTAATATTTTAAATATTTATGGCCCATTGTGCCTTCATGAACATTTATGAGGAGTTAGGAATATTTGTACAGTTATTTCAAGCAGCCTAATTCCAGCCTTGTCATCCAAATTCATTCAAACGTAACAAAAGGTTTCAACCAGCTATTTCATGTGTTTCATCATTGGAATAGCAAAATCCATGGTGAAATGCACAGAGGAAGTAAAAAAGTGGTAATAAGGGTACTACATTGTTGAAATTGTTAGGGACTTTTTCTACCTGTAATATAGCTATGGGGATAGAAAAAATAAGAACAATAGTTTTGTAAAAAACTTGCGTTGAGCTAAAGTATTCAAATACTCTTACAAGCAACCAAGAACAAGATCAAATAAAAATACTTCGAAAATAATGTTTGCTACAACCCATGGCTACTATCCTTTTTGTTAAAGTTAATAAAATAAAAAAAATCTGGATCTTTGTTTTTTCTGGGTTTAGACATTTCTAAATAATATACTTTTGAAATATTTGATAAAGGCTGAGTTTTATCCAAAATTTGAATCATTATGATATCTTTTAAAGAGTCAAAATAGAATTGGACTCCCATGATTGTTTTGCAGTAACAAAGAATTTGAGATCATGCCTCCTTTAATATTCTGAGGGATGGAAAAATGGATCATAAGTGATGATGCCTCTGATTTTCTTCTTTTCCTTGTATATTTGGAGCAAGGGTAAAGGAACTTAAAATATTTTTTGCTGAAAAGACATTAAAAGCAATTCCTAGTTGGGATAAAACTAGATTTTTGAAAGGTTCTGAAATTAAAAAATATACAAAATTTTCTATGTCATGTAATGACTAATTTCAGCTGTAATACAAAATTAGAATGAGTGTCATAAATTCCAGAGAATTCTGAAATTTTCAGTTTTAAAGGAGAATGCTATAAATATGTAAAACATTGCTCCTGCTGCACCCCTGCAAAAAGTTCTGACACTTTATTAGTACAAGGGATCTGTCTCTTGGCATCTCATTTTTCCTTAGTTTAGTTTTCCTTAGCTTCTTAAGGACAAACTTTCTGGCATAGAAAACTTGGGTTTTTTCCCTTTCATCATCCTGCTTATACTGCAATGTTAGTGCAGCCAACTAGATTGGCTGAACGGAGAACTCAGCATTCCTAGACTAATCTCAGAACTTTAAAAAATGGTGTTAATCTAATGAATATCCTAGTCACTATTTCTCTCAGTATTATATAGGCAGGTAATGCACATAAATATTGTCATAATCTTCATGAAATTATGTTAAATTTAAATATTAAATTATAATCCACATCGTTAGGTGTCTCAGAGATAGAGAAAATCATGGACTAAGCCACTTCAGATAAGAGATAAGAGCTGAAAGTACATCAGGCATTCTTGAAATGTCTTCAGAAAGTATCAGACTCATCATATTTGGTTGACTTATATATAAAGTAGAACTTTCTGGTGAAAAATTATTTTGACTTGTATCAGCTTTTTGATTTCTATCCATCAATAAGATTTTACTTTTAAAGATAGATGTAATAATAAAGAATGAGTGAAATGCACAGATCTGTTAGATAATGGTACTATGTTAAAAATGCATTTTTACATATGTAATACCATTTTCATTTCACATTTTTAAACTTTCTGTCACAAACTGCTCCTGCTCTGGACTTTGAAATGAAATTAGCAATGAATTTCACTGGTAATTCATAGTATTCAATAACTACTTAGCTGTTTTGAATAAACTTTACTGCTCTTGGGACCAGATGAAAAACAGCAGTCTCTGTCTAGCAGTCTTATATCTTTTATTTTCTTCCAAAACAGAAATAATTTATGTTCCAGAAGAATAATTTTCAGTTACCACCTGTTGCATATAAAGAGTTGTTAGACAGAGGAATAAGTTCTAGGTCATAAAAATTAGTTTAAAATAAACCAAATATATACTTGTTGCTCTGTTTTCTTCAGATTTCAGTGAACAGTGAAGTCTATTCATCATTCTTCCGTAAATTTCCCTGTTGCAGTACCTCGATTGATAACCAGGGAGGTTGTAAAAAATTATTTCTATGTAGATAGTTGAATGAGCCTTTTAACAAAAGTTTGAACTCTATAGGGAAGAATATAACAATGCACTAACATCCTTGTCGATGTTTGAATTAATTCCAGTCATTGCTCCTGGTATAAATATCACACAAAACTATGATGGTGCAGCTTTGGCTGTGTGAACTTGCAAGATAACGTGTACTTGACTTTATGATTTCCTTCACTCTCAAGGGAGTTGTTTCTGTAACTCCTCCCAATGGCTTAAAGCAGTAGAAAAAATTAAAATAACTACATCAGCAGGATTTTTATGTACAAATAGAAGTGATAATGTACTTTTAGGTTTGTTGTGGTTTTTTTGCTTTGTTTGGTTGTTTTGTTTTTTTTATTTCGTGGTTTGATGATTAATAATGCGTAGAGTGGGCAGAAGTGATTTGAATAAAGTCAGTAGAAAATTTTGTAAGTATTTTTAAGTCCCAGGTGGAAGTACCCTTTTTTAGTGATCTTTTTTGCATGCCTCTTCATTTCCTTTGTTATTATTTATCACAATTAAGAATTCTGTCATAAGTTTATTAACACAATTTTTAGTTTATATAATAACACCATTTAAGAATCAATAGATTATAATATATCCTAAAAATAATATTTTTATTATTTGCAANTGGTCTCTTCCTAGTGTCACAATGGTAATTGTAGATTATAGCTTACAAACCATGTTAAATTAAACTAAAAGGTCATCAGTAAATTAAGCTGCTCAGTCTTCATTATCTTGGAGTATAAAAAAATCACCATCCTTTATATAGTATGTGAACTTATCTAGACTGCAGGCTATATTTTTGTGTTAAGATTAACATTACATTTTTTTGTATTCTGTGGTGAGTTGCTTATGAGATTGTTTGTTTTTGGAGTTAGAAGCTTCTCCAATTTATACAATTATTTATTCTACATATTAATATGGCTTTCATTCCCCAAGAACTGAAATATAGTTATGCCTTATTCTCATCGTGTCTGTGTCTAGAAAGAAAATGAAGGGTAGCCTATTTTTTTATGCACATGTCAGTTCAGACTTTCTACAAGTTGATTAGTGTGTTTTATTTTCCGGTGTCTTAACATGCCAGAATTGCAAGTATGCAGTCATAGTCATTGCAAAAGTCAGATCTGCAAACATTCTGAGGTCAGCAAGTGAGTGTTTGTATTGAATTTGTCATAGTTTCTGGCTGAGGAATTCTCTAATCCTTCAGTAGAGAATTAATTTGAATAGAAATGGTGCTGCTATCATATACCTGTGTATCAATTCATGCTAAGGTTACTGTCTGCCTGAAGCATGCGTGGATTGCAGGATGTCTCACTCATAGATTATTCCTTGTATTTGCATGCCAGCATTAAGAGGTTGTTGATAAATAGTGTGATCTGCAAAGGAACAGGAAAAAAAATTATTTTGCAATTTATGGTAATTCTAAATTGCTATATTTCACAAAATCATCACCCCAANATTATTTGCAAGATTGAAGATCGTTCTATTAGCAATTTTCTACAGTTAAATAATTTATGAACTTGTGGAATCCTCCAAAAAGCCTTCACCTGTGGGTTTTTAAATTTCCATTATTACGGCGTGCCAGCTCCTTTGTATGACTTTATAGGTTTCTTCAGTTTTAAATATTAGGGACCTAAATTCCAGTGTCAAGAAGATTCTAGAATTTAAATAATTTCTTAAATGTTCTTTNCATTCCCCAAGAACTGAAATATAGTTATGCCTTATTCTCATCGTGTCTGTGTCTAGAAAGAAAATGAAGGGTAGCCTATTTTTTTATGCACATGTCAGTTCAGACTTTCTACAAGTTGATTAGTGTGTTTTATTTTCCGGTGTCTTAACATGCCAGAATTGCAAGTATGCAGTCATAGTCATTGCAAAAGTCAGATCTGCAAACATTCTGAGGTCAGCAAGTGAGTGTTTGTATTGAATTTGTCATAGTTTCTGGCTGAGGAATTCTCTAATCCTTCAGTAGAGAATTAATTTGAATAGAAATGGTGCTGCTATCATATACCTGTGTATCAATTCATGCTAAGGTTACTGTCTGCCTGAAGCATGCGTGGATTGCAGGATGTCTCACTCATAGATTATTCCTTGTATTTGCATGCCAGCATTAAGAGGTTGTTGATAAATAGTGTGATCTGCAAAGGAACAGGAAAAAAAATTATTTTGCAATTTATGGTAATTCTAAATTGCTATATTTCACAAAATCATCACCCCAAGGCTAATTTCCCCTGTTTTGGGACAAAAAGATAAGCAAAGAGAACTGTAACCTTAAACAATCCTGTTTGAGGAAGTACGTTTAAAGGAAAAACCAAAATAAAAACCCAAAATAAAATCCAAATTATTAAATTGTTGCCTACACTAACAAATGGGTTTCAGGACAGGTAATTGTATTCAAAACTAATTTTTACTTCTCAAAATGTTATAATGAACCTGAAAGTTCAATAGGCATCTTCAAGACTTTTTAAGATTTGAATTCCAAAACAGAATTTTAAGTCAATTTCCTGGGAATTTTGTAAAAAACAGTTATTAAAAAAAGCCATGAGAAACTAAATGTCCAGTAAAATGAGAAGGACTTAGTTAAGATCATTTGCATCTTTTGTAGGCTAGTATTTTACTGCAATGTTCAACTTTAAAAAAAAATACTCTGAAGATTGAAAGAGTGTGTTTTGCTTAATAGGCCAAGAATGATGGGTAATACAATAGGAGAAGAAATTTAATCATAATTTTTTTGTTGTTGATAAGTTGAATTGATTTCAAATGTAACAAAATGGGTATATTACTGAATATCTTGTGTGAGCAGGACACTACATGTATAGCCAATGCAGTTTTGAAATGCAGATGGCATTTTAAGTACATAATTAGTGTCATTGATCAGGCATTGATTTAAAAATATACTCAACTGAGATCTCCAGTGGTGCAAGCTTCAAGAACAAAAATGCAAAGGTGGGAATTTTAACACAGATACAATGCAGAATGCTTTGTGCTTTTAGCTCCATTTCAGAAGATAGCTGTTTATTGCAGTAATACTGTGAAATGTAATTGAAAATTCTGAATTTTTGAAAGGGATTGATAGAATAATTTTAATAAGTGAATAAAAATATTAGGAAAATATATAAATAGATTCCATCAAATTTTTTTTCAGCGTTTTAGCTTACTTGTGTAAGCGACAAGTAAAAGTTGTGCTCATTATTTTTAGATATAAAGCAGCTGAAGTCTTCCTTGAATATTAGCTCTTTGAGCTATAGAAAGGTGAATGTCTTTCTGATGGGAAATCAAAAGTGTATTGATTCTAAAGCATGAATTGTCAAAAACATATTGGCAGGAGCTCACTGATAAATCAGTTTTCAGACAGCCTTGATATTTCAACTTCTAACATTTTAAAAGGGATTAAGCTGACTAATGTTGAAGTGCACCTGGTTTCTAAATATAGAATAAAGGGATGAAGTGGGATCTTCACTTTCGCTGTTGTTGAGAGGGATAATAGATTTACATCTGGCAAGAAAAACCCTTTGTTTGCAGTTATTGTATGACTTTAATTCTGAAACAGGATGTCTGCAATTTAAGTGCATTTATAAAACCACAGATGTTTTTAATCAAGCTCAAAAATAAGCAAACAAAAAAGAACAGATCACAAAATATGAACTGTAGCCAAGGATTTATTAATCTTGACTTTAGGAGCCTAAATATTGTAAAGTACCTTAAATCAAACAAGATCAGTGTTATGAATGCTATTCTATTTTCCCAATTTATCA
>VXBI01011675.1:0-30354 GCA_013397375.1 Toxostoma redivivum
ATTATTCAACCCCCAACAACATGCTAAGGGAGCTCAAGTTGTTTTGATATATTTGGGCCTTTAAAAATTATCATGCTACTCATCAGTTAGGTAGGGGAATGACAGGGAAAAAGACCCACAAAGGGATTTGATTTCATTATTTTGTTTTACTTAATATACTTTTCCTTTTTCTGTTTTATTACTCTTTGGTAGAATGAAGCCATAGTACCAAAGTTGTTAGTCTAATTTGAATTTACATTAAAGTTCATGATGACTTTAGGAAAACAGAAGGAATAAAACCTCAGTCAAGTTTCAATATAAATATTGAGCTGTGACTTTGGGAGTTGCAGTAGCAGAAAATTCCAGGCATGTCTAAAAATGATTAATCATAGTGAAAAAAACAAATGGAGATTGTATTGCCCAGTGTCCAGAATTATAAAAACTTCATGTTTTTGCAATAGAAAACAATTTATGTCTTGCACCTTCTGACACTTCAGGGCAGAAAACTTGTATGGAAACTCTGGCGGTAATTGGCAGCTTGTTTGGAAAATCTCAGCCCATCCCTGAGGTCTTGGAAAGGATGACAAACTTCAGGGAACTTCTGTCCCTGTTGAATTTAGCAGCCACTAGGTGCCAATGTTGGTCCAGTTTCAGAGCAGTCAAAAGTAGCAGTTTCAAAGCAGTGTCTGGGGGCAGAGGAATCCCTTGGGGGCTCTGAGATTTTGCTGTGCACGATTTGTGTCCTTTCATTGCCCCTTTCCCTCAGGTTGTAATTGCTGCTGGCTTTCTTTTGTCTTTCTGGAATCCAGCTTTTGAGAAGTGCATCTGAACATGAAATTACTGGGTTTTGCAGTGTCCTTGCAAACTCAGGGAAGTCACAAATTCCCTCAGTTCTAAATGCTCTGCTGTCTTGAGGGCAACCTTTGGTGATGTGGTCATTGCCACAGCCTTCCTCTGCTTTGCGCTGCTGCTGATGGGAGAGGGTGGCAAAGCTCGATTTTATTTGGATGTGTCAGGTTCCAGAGTCCTTCTCCGTGGCTGCAAGGGCCAATCTAGGAATCCTTGTCAATAAATAAATTATTACTTAAGAGGTAAAACCCTTTTGACCCTAAAGAGGAGACAAGAAGGATGATTCAAGGAGAAAAGGGATGTTGCAATCCATCCCTGCTGACACTCCCTTCCCTAGAGATCAAGGTCATTTGAGAAAAGGCTTCATTTGAATTTTTCCCCTTGGACTAAGAGGAATGCTCTGTATTTCTGTAGCCCTACTCCTTAGTAGCATTCTGAGGCAAGAGGTTTCAATCCACTTTTCCCAGGGAATGTCTTGATGCAGAGCAGCACCATTCAACTTTCATAACTCTGGATTGCTGGAGAGCTGGATGCTTGCTGGTCAGGCAAGCCAAGCCAAATGAAATCTCAGCAAAATTCTGCCAGGCACATCCCATTTCTTCTGCCTGAAATGAAGATGCCAGGTGAGGCAGTAGCTGTGATATCACTGGGATAAGCACTGGGAAGGCACTGGAGAGGCCGGGTCAGGAGCACATTGCCCCTGGGAGGGAGCTCAGTATAAATAGCAGCCATGTGGCCATTATGCAATTTGTTGTCACACACCCATTATTGAGTGTAATCTGAATTTCACTGCAGTCAGTGCAATGGCAAAATATTTACGTGGGTTCCATCAACAGAGCTGCAGCACTTTGGGAAATTGTTTTGTGCTCTGGATAGAAAAGGCATTAAGATAAATAAACTTAGCATTGCTAAGCATTGCAGTAAACTTAGCACCATCAAAGGAGTCATTAGGTAGGAATTGTTAATATTTCAGTGCTGGCATTTCACCTGCTGGCAGCCAAAGGAAAATCCTGTCATTCAGGTATAAATCATAACATGCAAGTGTGTGGACCTTACAGCAGTTTTGTGAAGCCTCAAATTCTGTTTTAATAATTCCCCAGACAGTGCATTTAAACATAAAACAGCAGGAGAATGAATGTGTATTGGCTAATTAATTTAGAATACAAGAGTGGCACCACAGACCAACCAACAAGCTGTTTCACTGCATTCTGTGTGTATTTTGTACATTGAATTAGTGTTTAGTTCTTACAGTTTATGTGTGCTAGTTCAAGAAATTTCCTGTTCACCTGAGGGAAAGCCTATTTTTTTTCTTGTCCTATTAGGCTAGGAATAGTCTTGGTTTTCTGCTGTTTGAAGCTTTTTCTTGGGTGAGTTTTTCTCTTTTTATTGGATGAATTATTCTAGTAGATTTTAATGCAGATCCATATCTGGTCAGTGCAAGCAGAAGGTGTGCAATAAAAAAAGAAAATTACTGTCATTATGAGACATATTTCTTATGACATAGCTGGGGTTTAACTGAAATTTCAACAGTGAACTTTTGAACGAAAGAAATATTTTACTTTGCATTACTCATTTTCTGTGTAGTTAAATTCTTTGAAAGGGAGCACTAAATCTGAATCCTTAAATGCAGGGCTGCTTAACCAAATGATAAATACAGAACAAGCTGGTTAACTTTGCAATATGTTTTGTTCCTGTGCTTATTCTCTAGTATGAATTTAGTGTGAATTGATTTTACATATGTTGCTGAGAAAAACTTAGGACAGATTTACAGTCAAAATCCTCTCAGGTTAGACATGAATGTGAGCCCATGGAGATGTGTAAATTCAAGTCTACTTCCTACACTCACTTACCCTTAAGAGAGGAATATCAGAATAGAAAAATTCCATGTATCCACATCATGGACCTGCTCCTGGGAAAGGCTGGGCTGACTCTCAAAGCGTGTGAGAGACTCCAGGGTGAAACAAAAAGCTGTTTTCAGATTTCTTCCTCTTTACTTTGTGGGAGAAAAAAAAAAAGCTGTGAAGTACACTTATACCTCATGCATCATTTAACCTTTACCTGCAGGAGATGGAGTTTGAAACACATGAGAAATGTATGTTCTTAAAATACCAACATCCTTAGGACATGCAAATTCAGTGACTCCACACCAGTGGTAGGTACTTTTTAGTGCAAATATTCCAATTTTACTCTGAATAAGCATCTCTTCTAAAATAACTTGCATCACAGGCATGCACTTTTGCTTCTCTGCTGTGAGCAGATGCTCCTGCCAGGGCAGGAGGGCTGGAGCTGGCTCCATTCCCCAAGCCATGTCATTTCCTACACTGCCCAGGTGGCCAGCCCTCCCTGGCAGTGGCACTTGGACTGCAGCTGCTAGCAGTTTTCACTGCCCTGTTCAGGCAGGAGGAAGGTATTTTCCATTAAAAATAAAAATAAAAATAAAAATAAAAATCCTGTCTAAAAAAGCAAGCATATCAAGTGTCCATGGCAATGCCACCATTTTCCTCACTTGCTCATCTCCACCCTTGGCATCTTTTGGGCAGTTCCTCCCCTGCTCCTGCTGTGCATTCCCAGAACTTCCAGTGACCTCAGGAGCTGCTGCTGCCCAAGGGCAATCCTGCTGTTGCTTTCTTTCTGGATTTGGAAATTCTTCTGTCTTATAAACAAGCAGAAATGCTTCAAATCTTTCAGTTCTGGTGCAGAAAAGAATATTTGTGGCTGCACCCAGAGGAGTGAGATCAGTGATGCAAAGCCAGACAAGTGGACTCCACAAGGCAGGGCCACTTTTATTGGGCAGAGGTGAGCTGAGCTGTGTTATTCAGCCTGCTCTGAGCTGTTTTATTCCATCAGGCAGAGCTGAGTTGTTTTATTCAGCCTGCTCCGAGCTGGGACAGGGTGGTTCTTAGGGAAGGAGCTGCCTCGTGTTTCAGGGAGCTCCAGAGCTGACTGGTGATTATAATATTCATAATAATCCTGTTCTGTCAGGATGGTGCCTTGCAGCACAAAGGAGAGCAGCGTTCTGGGATGATGGAGCCTTGCAAACTGCTCAGGTGCAGGAGCTCAAGCAGCACACCTGGGATAAACTCTGACTAAAGCTGGCAGAAAGCAGGCAGGAGCTGAACTGGAGTCGTTCAGCTTGAGCAATGCTGTTTGCTCCAGTGTTAACAAATATAGAGAATTTATAGGCAAAAAGATGTTTCACATACTGTGCTATTTAATAAATGAAAACTGCAAGTATTCTTCACATTAATTGAGTTTCAGTCTACACAGAATTGCTATTCACACAAACCTTTCCTCTGTGTGCTACACTGAGGTTTTGGTCAATAACGCTGACGCTGATAACTTATCCTGTGCAGTGTGAAAGCAAACCTCATTTTATTTTATTTTATTTTATTTTTATTTTTTCTTATTTTATTTTTTCTTNATTATCATCCCAGCAGTCACACCTGTGTTCCCAGACCATGCAAGCAGATACAACCACCAGTTTGTCCCTTGCAGGCAGGATGCAGTGACAGTTTCTGGAGTGCTCCAAACCCATTTGGGAAGTGCTTCCTGCGTGTTTCTTTTTGATAGCTGATGTATTTTCCTGCCTTTGCACATCGCTAGCAGCTGTGGTATTATTTCTGCACTTTGATGGAGTGTGTGGCTTAAGCATGACACAGTGGCCCTGCCAGATAAACACTGAGTGTTGCTTTTGAGCCCTCAGTTAGTTCCAGCTGTCCCCTTTGCAGAGGGTTTTCTTTTCAGATAAAACTCAAATGGATGAAAAGTTATAAATACAACACTGTTTTGGTAGAATGTGAGCTACTCCATGGAGGAGATTCCCTCCTCTTTCCTCTTATAAGGACAGAAAAGTTCTCTCAATTATTTTTTTCCTGCATTTTGTACATCTTAGCTGATGTATTGGTGTAAGCAGAAATGTTTGCTGATTGCTCATTTTAAAAAAATTTGTACTATTGAAGCCATGGAGTAAAGCATTTTACTACTCTATGCATATCTCGTTTATAGGCACAGAAAAGAGTGATAAGCTTTCAGTGTTTAGGATTTATTTCATTTTGGGGAAACAAGAAATATCATGTAGAAAATTCCATGAGGGATGGCAGAGTGCATTTCTTCCATAATCTGCATTCCTACAGAATGGTGGTTATCTTTTAAAAAACTGAAAAGCTCAGTGCGACAGAAATATTCTAAAATTATCTCCAGAGGACAAGTTCTGGAAATATCTAAGAAATCTAATCAGAAATGTTTAGAACCGTGAAAGAGATCAAATTTGGGTCAATATGAATATTCAATAAGCATCCATTATTCCAGTTTCACATAGAGTGCTTTATTACTGTTCACCCTCTAGGAAATTCAGTAAGATTTAAAATTATTTTGCTGATTCTATTCTCTTTACCAGTCCGTCTTTAACTGTGTTCAGTAAGGGATGCATTCAGTGTCTGGTCTATGTAATCTCGCTGGTTCTGGTGGCAGGAAGCTCCTGAACTTGAGGAAGAGCTGCTGAGTTTTGTGCACACAGGAATGGTCCTGCCAAGCCCGCCGGGACACCGAGAGGTGGTGATGGGCTGTAAACTCACAGAGCCTGACTGAGAACAGAGTTGTTAAAATAATAACAATTGGCGTTCATCTCCAGATATTAAAAAGTGTAGGATGTGGGGGTGTAAATCTTCTTTCTGTAAGAGCTGAGAATTAAGTGGGAAAGCACTAAGTTAAATGATTTCTTAAATGTGGGAACTGCTCTTCATGTCAGTAGATGGCAGCAGGATGAAACGTGCCTGTCCAAACCTCACCAAGCTTCTTTTTGGATAAAAATTACATCAAACTTGCCTGGGGACCTGGACTTAGAGCTTTTTTTAGCATTGACTATTCCAACCAGTGTTAGCAGTGTTTTTCTGTAGAGGAGGAGTCTGAGGTTTCTGCCAGGCGGGGCAGAGCTCACTGCGTCTTGCGGGTTCTGGGGATGCTCCGCCTCGGCCGCCTGCCCCCGAGCCTGAGCTGGCACACCAGCTTCCTGGAGAACTTCAGCGCCCACGCCGCCAGGAGAAGGGTGAGCACGGCCCCAGCGATGAGGAGGAGGTCTCTCCAGAAGAACTGGAGGCACCGTGTCGGGAGGAGCCTGCTGCAAGCGCCCAGCTCAGCGCCGCTCAGCTGCGCCAGCGGCTTGGAGCGCAGGGCAGCGGGGCTGGCGCACCTGAGCGCGGCCAGCGCGGGCGCCGAGAAATCCTGCAGCCACAGCCTGAGGTACAGGATGTGGCAGTCACAGTGCCACGGGTTGTCGCCGAGCTGCAGGTGCCGCAGGTGCTGCAGGCCGTCCAGGGCCCCGGCGGGGATGGAGGCCAGGCTGTTGTTGTGCAGGCGCAGGCTGCGGGCGCGGCGGGGCAGGGCGGGCACGGAGCGCAGCCCCCGGGAGCTGCAGTCCACCACCAGCATCCCTGCCCCGGGCCCCGGCATCGGCCCCGGCCCCGGCATCGGCCCCCCGGGCTCCGGCATCGGCCCCGGCTCCTGCAGCGACCAGCACCTGCACGGCGAGGGACAGTCCTGCCCCAGCAGCGCGGGCAGCAGCAGCGCACAGCCCAGCGCGGCCAGCAGCTCCATCTGCGCCTGCACAAACAGCAACAAGTCACCTTCGTCACCCTGCGTCTAACAGTAGAGACACAGGTATCCCCTCCTCCCCAGGTTTAGGGTTGTGAAATAAAATCTTTAACTTTCTGTATGTCCCACAGAACCACTCTGCCCAGCTGCAAGAGCTGAAATGAGGGATGCAGGGCTCCAGGTGGAGCTTTGAAATGCTGTTTGTTACATCCAAATGATACAGCAATTCACGGGTCGTGGGTGACAAGAGCCCAGCCCACAGCCTTTTCAGCCCCAGCTGTGGGTTCGTCTGAAGCTCCACTACTTTAGTTACAATGCATTATACACTTTCCATTGCAGAGCATCTTAAATATAACAACCAATCAATACCTTCACCATTACCTATAGCCTATCACAACTACTAACATTACCATATTCATGTTACTATGTTCCAATCACAAAAAGTTAGTATGTTACAGTTTAAGCTAAAAGCCGTTTTTCAGTTTTCTTGCAGTAAAAAAATTCTGAAATATTTTCTCTACTTGCAACATTGGCTTTCTTGTTTGCCTGTAAAAATCTTTTTGCTTAATAAAAACATCTTTTGTTTGAAGTAAATTTATCCTTTGCTCTAAGTCATAAAAGCCTTTCTAACTCACATATTCTTTGCCTTCTAGTTACCCAATAAAACTAGCTCAGCGATTATTTTCTTCTACATCAAAACATACTATCATTTCTATTCCTTCTTCAAATTCTACATTCAAAGATCTTTCTGTTATACATACATATTTATAAAACCTTCTTGTCAAATCCTGATCCTTCTCAACACCCAGCTTCCGCACAAATGCTGAAGACAGAGCACAGTTCTTCCCTTTCCTCTCTTGTTCATTCTTTTCCCTTCATAACTGTACAAAAAATATTATTGATCAAAATTCTGGGACAGAACATCACCAGGAGATGATGGGGAAAACCAGTTTAGTTTTAAGCAAAGGTTTCTATTCTGCTTCCATATCTTCATAGATCTAGCGTTAAAACCAGTTTGTGTGTTTAATCCAGTTTTCAAAATGAAGCTTAAGGGATTGAATAATTGTAAATGTCTGAAAATCTTTCTGAAGCTGAAATATTCATCCTAACTGTCTTCTATGTCTTTGCCTTCTATGTCTTTGTGAGTTATTCTGAGTATCATTGCTCTGAATCCAGAGACTCATCTGTGATTTTTCAAGAAATCTACCAGAGCTCTTTTTCCCAAAGTAAACATCTTAGAAGGACAGACTATGACAGCTGGCTAAAAGAAGTTAAGTGATATTTATGGAAAATATGAACTCGTGATTTAATATAGAAACAGCAAGAAACCCAAACTCAAACAGAAACAAGAACTGTGGCAAAAATGCAGAAGGGAGAGCTGGGGGGGTGCCTGACTGACACTTACCCTGTTTGATCCCTCTTGATCCCTTTCCCTCTGCCTGCTGAAGTGCTGGAGTGAGGATGGCAGTGCAGAGTGCTCAGAGTCCCCAGGGAAGTGTGGCAGGGAAGATGAGCTTTTTCCTGTGCAGGATGGGGCAGCATCCCAGAGCTATTTATGGTTGTGCCTGGTATTAAGTGCTTTGGCTGGGTCTTGTGTTTGCTGCAGGCAGGAGGAAATGCTTTGGGATTTTTGTTTTATTCCTAATGAGTTTTTCCTATTGGATCTAGCAGTATCTGAAAAAACTCATCTGAAATTTGTGGGGTTTTTTTGCCTTCAAAAAATCTTCAGGTATAAAAGTTAGTTTGGGCCTCAGCTGCTGACACACACAAGCCCCAGCAGATGAGGGAGATGAAGTTAGCCTGTGAAATTGAGTTTTTCTCTATTAGTCAGCCAGGTTTGCTTAATATCTGATTCTCACCATTTCAATAAAAATTATAAAAGCACAGCATAACATTAAAATAACCAGGATAATCAGGTGACATCATTAAAGGATAGAGAAAGACAGGAATAGAGAAAGGAAATATTAATACTATTGAATTGAAATAGATGAAATTGTGTTGAAGGCCCCCAAAATACAGCATTTCATTTGGGTCACCCGTGCTCAAAAACAATGACTCCAATTAGTGAGAGGAAGGTTTCTGAAATGATCTGTGTGTGTTTGGCTGCAAAGGCACTAAAATAGGATCATACAAGTTTATAACAGTGCTCATGTAAACAAGGGACAGAAAAAGCAGGATTTACTTCTCACTTTTGATTGGGTATGTAAAGCTCTGGCTATAAGTTTTCCTTTGCTTTAGTTACCAGCTGTGAACACACAGGAATTCTGATGGCAGCTGACATTTGGGAACCCAGCTGGTTGTGCATCTGGTGTTTCATCCAGGCCAGTTCTGTGGAGTGTTTTGGGGACAGGCTTGGAGCTCTGTTCTGCTTTTGGGAATGAAGCCCAGGTGAGGTTTTCATGTGGCAGATGTGCAGCAGAGCTGTGTTTCTGGAGCTATCCTTTCTTCATAACAGGCTGTTCCTGGGAGGAAAGGAAATTTCTGGTGTATAAATTATCCTGGCTGCAATTCTTGTTGTCTAACTTTTACTTATTTTTAAAGAACTTTTCTTCATTAGGTCTAATGAGTTACCAGGAGCCTGAACTTTTTAGGAATTTCCTTAAGAAAATGCTTTATTGTGTGTCTCTTCTTTTTAGCATTTGAAAAGGCAATTCAGACAGTGCCAGGGGAAAAAGACAAAAATACTTCAAATCCCATTTGAATTTTTATCTTTTCTATGAGAAAAAAAAAGTATATGTGTGGAGGTGAGGGTGTGCAGGGAGTATCTGGCAGAAGCACCAGGCATTTGCATTTCTGATTTTAGGGCTATAGCTTTTTATAGACCAAATGAGGATTCTTCATTTAAGAGGATTTATTAATAGCCAATTTGAAAAAAAATAGTTATAATCTGCTATAATCTTGTTAGGGTATGAAAGTACTTTTATTTCCACAGAGAGAATCCATTTGAAGCTTTTGTGAATGAGAGAGGCTCTGTCTCAGTGGAGAGGGATTTTTGGAACTGTTTCAAACAACTTTTGTCTCCTCACCTCACCCCCTGAAAGCAAAGGAAAACTTATAGCCAGAATTTTGCATAGCTAATCAAAAGTGAAAAGTAAATCCTGCTTTTTCTGTCCCTTCACACAGACATGGCATTCTTTGTTTACATGAGCACTGTTATAAACTTGTATGATCCTATTTTAGTGCCTTTGCAGCCAAACACACACAGATCATTTCAGAAACCTTCCTCTCACTAATTGGAGTCATTGTTTTTGAGCACGGGTGACCCAAATCAAATACTATATTTTGGGTGACTTCAACACAATTTCATCTATTTCAATTCAATGGCATTAATATTTCATTTCTCTATTCCTTTTCTCTGGATCAGCTTTCTCTGGAGGCCTTGGCTTCTCCAGTGAGCTCTGTGGGGCTGTGATGATTATTCAGGGAGGAAAGGGCTGAGGGGAGATTACTGCTTTCCTTGTGGTTCAGAATAAAGTAGAAGATGCCATTATCTTTTCTAGTCACTTTTAAGGGGTTACAGTCATTTATTGCTGTCAGTGACCTGTTCTTGACCTAAAAGGCAGAAGTGATCTCAAGCACTGTTTGCATCTCCAATGCTGAAAAACCTGCCCACCTCACATTGCCAATGGACAGCTTCTCATTTAAAACTTCTCACCTTGATTAATTCTGTTCCTTTGTACTTTTAAATAGGTTGATGAGAGCAGACTAACCAAAATATATCTTTGTAATTGGATGTGAGTCACTGGTAATTAATGAATTCTACAAATAAGCAAGAAGAAGGATAAAACAATCAACCACAAAATTAATTCTCACATCAAGGAATATTGCTGGCAGAAATGAATTAAAGAAAAACTGTGGTTTCTCTCAAATCAGAAGTTGCCTGAAGGCCAAAATATTCCTCTTACCTACTTCACTGTGCAGAACTGGCTGTCAGAGCCTTCTGAGTATTTCCACATAAGAGGACTCAGAGTTTTCTCCTGTCCATGTTTTTTCATGCTGCACATTTATCATGGTTTTGCCTAATGGGGTTTTGCTTAATGTAATTTTGCCTCTGTCAAATCAAAAATCTCATTTCCTCAGATTATTCCACAGGCAGATAAAGTCTTGTCATTTAGGATATTCTTCTAAATTGTACACCACCCATTTTATCAAGAAATTCTCTCTCCTCCCACTTGTTCTCATTAGGAGCCTCCCTCTGCCGTTTTCCCCATTCAGAATTTCAGCCAGTGATTGCTTATTTTTCCACTAGATGTCATCCAAGTCATTCTGTTCTCAAATGTTGAGCATTCCCCGAATCGGCCCTTGAGCTATAATTGCTCAACTCAAAAGAATTGCCTGAAAGACCAAATTATTGAGTTCTTTTTAGGATATTATTTTCCATTGTCTCTAAAATACAAATAAATTCAAGGTACAAAAATGTGTGTTTTATGGAATTCAGAGGATTTTGAGCCTGTTAATAGAATATTAATGGTTGGTTTGGATTTACACAGCCCTGGGCTAGGCAAACTGGAGGCTCTGTGCCCCTCTCTGCCCTGCTTGCTTTGCTCTAATGAAAAGCAGGTCTTTTTCTAGCTCTTTATGCACAGTCACTGTCGTTAAAAATACAGTCCAGTGTTCCAGGCAGGCACAACACAACACTGCATTTATGGGAATGTTTTATTTAGGGTTGGGATTGAGCTGTCAGAGCAGATCTCCTGCTCTCTATTTTCCATGTGTGCCTTTTACATTAAATTAAATTGCAGCACTCACTCTGGAAATATCTGGGATTGGTGCTAATGGAGGTTCAGTGCTTGGACCAGACTGAAGACAATCCAAATCCTCCCCTCCTCTCCTGGTATAAATGGTTGCATGTGGTATCCTCAGTTCCAGGTTATTTCACTGCTCTGGTCCAGCTGTTTGGGCCATTGTTTGTTGAATTCCCAGAGTGACAAAGAGCTCCCCATGACTGTGCCTTGTTCCAGTGCTCTGCTAATTCTTCAGGCAAGCCTGCTAAAGGTGTCCCAGCATCTTCACCAATTCACTGCATAACAGCTGTGGTGGGGCTGTGAAATGCAGGAGCTGTTCAGCACCCTGAGTGCTGTGGCCTGGTCCTGGTGGAAGGGGAGTGGTGACAAACAAAATCAGATAAATCATTGGCTAAACCCTGCTGTTTTCTGCTTGAAGGGTTGGAAATGTAGAAGGCAGGGCATTGAACTTTATGGCCACACTGAGCAGTTGTTCTTGGAGAGATCAGTTAGATATTAATTAGTGTCTGATGTAAAAGACTACATTGGGAAAGCCCAGGTGAGGAGTTTACCAAGGGAAACTCACTGTAGAATGTCACTCACGGTCCAGAATTGATAAAATGATTATTCTTATACTGTCCTTTCCAAAGCTATGACTTCATGGGTTTTGAAATAAACCAGTCAACTCTGAATTAATTTTCCCCAGTGAGAGCAGCTCCAGTCCCATTGCTCTTGCCCCAGTAATGCTGTTTACACCCTCATTTACACACAAGGGCCCACCCTTGCAGATGTGCCTAGCTGTTTGCTGCGCACACTGAACTGCAGGAGAGTTTGCCCACACTCCTTATCAGGCATGGAGAGCCCCAGAAAGTCACTGCAGACAGATCTGGTCCCCTTCTGCTGAATTCCTGCTGCCAGCATGGTCGGGAATGTTTTGGCCAGGAGGAGATGTCAGAGTCCAGAGCTGTCCTGGGCTTGGGAGGAGAGTCCTGAGCAATCTCAGCTCTGCAACCACACAGGGTTTACTGCAGGATGTGAGGTGTCATTATTGCCAACCCCAGTTTCCAGTTCTTGCTTTGCATCCTCAAACTCTGATATTTGCATTTCAAAGCGATGTAGGATTTTTTATTTTTAACGGGCTTGATATTTTGAGCCATTCAAATTCACATTTTGCAAGTCCTGCTCCTGGGCCTTAAGGCTGCAGATTGCTAATGGAAGCTGATCAAGTGCCTTGGGTTCTGAAAGAAATCCTATATATAGTGTGACCTGTGATAAAATCTCAGGAGCTGAAAATGCTGCTGTGCTAATCCTATTATTTCCTATCACTGAATGCTGATATACAAACAATTTGGAGAGTCAGTTTGATCAAGCTGTCAGCTGAATTAATCACATGGTCACTTATAGCAGGCTATAAATAAGCAGCAGTTCCTCTGAGGAGAACTGTACATTGATTAAAAGATGCTGCAAGCCTCTTCCTGCATTATCTGATTATCTCTTTGCCCTCATTTGCTGTCTCGAGCCCAGTGTTGATGACTGTATTCAGTGAAACTTCTACATTCAATGGAGCTGGTTGGAGGTTATTTACAATTTATTTCCTGCTCAGTTTTGATGATCCTGGTGGTTTGATGCTGTCCTGCAGTGCCACTCGTGGTGTCATTCTCTCCAGGCTGACAGGCACAGCTCAGCATCTCTGCCTCTAGCAGGGGATCTGGAGTGAGAGGAGAGCTCCCTGTCCTCTCTCACCTGCAGCTCTGGACTCCCCCAGTGTTTGCCTCCTGCCTTGGCTGTTTCTGCACCTTCAGCTGCTCCAGCTACAGGGCACTGATCAGGTTTTATGACTACAGAAAGTCTGTCAGCTTTACTTCACTATTTTTTAAAATAAGGAGTCATCCCATGAACTGTTCTGAAATATGAGGTGTCTTCAGCTAAAAGGATGAGTAAAGAGAGATCCCTGGGATTCTCCTTGCCATTAAATGTTACTCACTGCCTCCCTTCAGTGGCACTTTGTGTTTTTTGAGGACCTTTGATTGTGTTCTAAGCTTGTTTGTGAGAGCAGAGTGCTTTGCCTGAGGTTTTACTTCCATGCTTTTCTTTTTGCCTTTACTCATCATCTCCATTCTTTTAGATGTTCCAATTTGTTTCCTAGTGAACACAATCATTTTTCCTTTTCTTCCCCTTCCAACTCTGTGGCATTTCTGATTAATCTCTATGAATAAATCCAGGCTTGGAACAGGGAGATCCCTTTTCCAGAACACAGGGCCAGTTACCTCTGTGCTGCCTCTAGTTCCAGCCCTGCCACAGCTGAACAGAGCTTTTACTACAAATCTCAGCTTCATAAGAATCTATACAACTTCTTTGATCAGAAGTGCTGGAGATTTGCATTTATTATTATTTATTATATTTATTAAAAGTGGTGAAGGTCAATGTTCTTACTGGGAGACTGCATTTAAAGTTCTTTGTTGCAAAAGGGATATGCTACATATAAGAAGATTTTAAAATTATTCTAGCATTTATTATAATTCTATAGGTATGGAGTTCTTGATGAGAAGGAAAAACTTATCTCAATAAATTGCATTTCTTTATGGATAGGTATTTTAAAGGATGTTTACTGTGCTTTAACCCTGAAACACCCCATGTGAACCACACATCTAAAGAGGAAATCTAAACCAGACTGGCATTTACTGAGTGACAGGTAGAAGTATTTAAAATAGTTGAAACAATAGGAAGATCATTTTAACCATCTGATTATTTCAGATCTGAGTTGTTTGATCTGATAGAGATAACCTTTTCTTTATTCAAAAGCAGATTTAAACTGGTGGATGCAAAGTTGAGGTGGATGCCCCATTGATCAGGGCTTTCATTCAGGATATGGCAGCACTGGGTTTAATTCCATAAAATGCAGTTATTGGTGCAAAGTGGAGCAGCTCCAAGGGGAAGACTGAAGAGAAGCCAGCAGGTCAGCAGTGCAGAGGGCAGGGAATTTGGGATGCTGTGGGAGGCCAGAGGTCAAATCAGTTAAATCCAATCTTCCCCCCCGGGTGAGAACCTCTGGAGTTCTGGCTGGCCTGCAGAGCTCTTGGAGCAATTCATGCTAACAACATCAAGTGTAGTTTGATGAAGTGCACTTTTTCTGCCCAAAGTATTTCACTCCAGGAAAATTCCTGTTCTGCTTGCAGGTTTGTCCTTGCTCCAGCTGTGTGGAGGGACTGATGCATCATCACCTCCTCCTCCTCCTCCTCTGCCACCCCCAGGGCTGCAGCTGCCTTGGAGGGTGCTTGGCACTGTCTGGAAGGCTCAGCCCCAGCACAGCTCTGACAGATCCATCAGTGCTGCTCTTGTCTGTCCTGCTGGCTGCTCTCCTGTCTCTCCTCTCAAATCATGTATTGCTGCTAAATAGCTGCCCACTAACACAGGTGAATAACCCTTACTTTTATTCCTCAGAGCCATAGCCAGGCTGGATTTTTGGGGTGCCAGGTCCAAGGGGACAGTGTGGCTGTGCTGTCCTGCTCTCACCCTGTCCCTGGTGCCTCCCCTGTGCCTCCCTCCTGTCCCCGCTGTCCCCTTGTTTAAAGGTCACTCTGCTGGGATCATTCCTCTCCCCAGCATGCACTGCATTGATTTTCCACATTTCTCACACTCCCAGCTCCTGCTGGGAGCTCCCAGTTTCCATAATGATGTGCTTAGCAATCCTTGCCATGTGCAGGATTCATTTCATAGCTTGGGAAGGGCACACGCACTTGCCAGACTGGATTCTTGTTAGTGTCAACTCTGTTGAAATGGTGACATCATTTTCTCCTCTGTTGTCTGGTAACTTTGATTTTTTTCCCTCTTCTTGATTTTTTTTTTCCCAACCTTCTGAACTGAAATAAAAACTTCCCTCTTTGTTATTCAAGCCAATTTTTTTTTTTTTCAAATGCAAGCAAATCATGTCTTTTTTCACACAAGCTGAGGCAACTTTTAGGGTGTCCTGGCTTTCTGCTGGCCCTGGATTGGGGTGCCCCCAGAGCCCCTGGCCCATGTACACACTGTGCACTCACAACTCACTGCTCTGAGGTGGGCAGGGGTTAATCTCTCTGCACTGAGGTAATTTCTCATAATTGTGTAAAATCCTTCCAAGACTTTTTCAGGGCTTTATTTACCACCCTTACACTGTAAAATAATCATAGTGGGGCCATGAAGGGATTAATCAGCATTTCTGTATCCACACCTGCTGTAACTTGTATGGAAATTTTTATTTGGCAGTGGCTGGACAAGGAGTGATGGGGAAGAAAGAAAGGAAAGTGTGACTTTTATTTGCCCTTTGCTTGTGTGACGATTTAAGAGTCATCCATAGCCTAAACTACAATTGCACTGTCCCTCAGAGATCTCCAGCTGTTTATTTTCAGCAGGAGTTATGACCAGGTCTCCATAATGTTATCATTCAACAGCAGATGCAGCTTTAAAACTATTTGTGGTGTTTATTCATCTGTGTGGGAATGAAGTGAATCTGCAACGAGGAATTTCCAGAGATTCCATACAAATCGCTGGATTTAGTTCTTTCCATTTCTAGTAGCAGTAGATTCTGGACCCATATGCTGATTTTTGTAATTAAATCTGTTTCTGATTACCAGGCAATGTCAAATGTCCTGTAAGATTTGAAGAGTATTCCTAACTTTTAGTTTTAGGTTCCCTTCTGCTTAAATAATAGGAATGGCTTAGCAAGCTTGGAGTTGCTGTTTTCTTGCATGAGCAAAGGAACAAAGAAAACCAAAGTTTTAAAGACCTCTACATTATAAACCAGGTTAGATTCTCATGACATTGGGGTTTTTTTTCATCACACAATGGGATTCAGTGGAAGTGGAAGAGTTTAAGTGAGCTTAAAGAGATGTTTTGTCAAAGGCAGAGTTTCTGGTGATGCAGGGATGCAGATTTCTCCTACTTATTCTAGAGAGGTTTTCCTCTTACAGTTCTTGTCAGTAGAATCTCCTTTTCTGTAGACTCAGAATTGCCAAGTATGATTTATTTTAGAGACTCAGCCCTGTTGTTTTCCTCTCTTCCTGTACATTTCAATGTTTGTGATTGTGGCCATGCCCAGAACTCGGGAGTTTGGGAATGACTTGTGCAGTCAATGAAATATTGGTACAGGTTGAGGTCAGTCTACTGTGACTGCAATTTCCTTTGATGAAATGGGGGTTGCTGGATGCACTATTTATTCCTGATTGGGGGAAAAGAACACAACAAACTGTAGAGTTACAAAAAAGAAAACAAATGATAGCTATAAAAAAATGTCACTTGTGGCTGTTGGAAATGCCACTTGTGGGATGAAAACTGTGCCCTGCACATAAACTAGGAGACCTGCAGTATAAATTCAGACTTTAGCTCTTGGGAGCAACTCATTGTGATTAAAATTATCACCACAGAATGAAAATTTCCAGGTTTATCAATGCAATATTAAAAAGAAATTGTCTTTCTTCCCTTTCCAGAGAGTTGACACTTCCTTTGCAGATCTAGACATCCTAATTTCATACTTAAGATTAATGTTCACTAACAGTTGATGTGAAAACTAAATTGTTTCTTCCTGCATCACTTGTTCTTCGGAGTTTTCTGAGCAGAGAAGAATCACCCTTGTATTTTTTCACCTCTTATGGATTTGAAATTCTTCCTGTCTCTTTTCTCTTTCCCCTTAATATATTGCCGTTCAGTTCAACAGCTCCTTAAATCTGATTTGGTGACTTGAATTATAGGTTCTGTCAGTTTTATTTATATGTGGCACAGTCAGATGAGTGCACCTCTGTTCTCTCTTGGTAGCTTCTCTCCAGAGCTGATGATGCTCTCCACACAATTAGTGGAGAACACTAATTCCAAACTGCTCCATTTCCATTAAAGAGGGATGCAGAGGAGCAGGCAATGGTTTTGCTTCCCTCCTGGATGGCTCCAAGTGGAACAGCAGAGTTGGAGCCTGCAGGGGCTGTTCCTGCCCAGGCCAGGCTGGGGACAGGGTCCCTGTCTGTGTCACATTAACGACAGGAATGTGAAGCTGTGGCTGCAATCCTCGTTGCAAGGAGGGTCTGCAGTGGTGGGGTGGGTGATGGGCTGCTTCCCCTGCTCTGGGATGTGAGGGTGACCCGGGAATGCTTTCCATGTGCCCTGTGCTGGTCATGGCAGGGCAGAAGAAAATGATATTGAAAACCTGAGCCCATCCATCAGCAACTTTCAAATGACTCTGAGAAGCTGGAGAGGTTTTTGTGTGCCCATCAATCCCTTGGGGGATGAGCCAGTGCTGTGTCTCAGTCCTGGGCATGACAGATGTTTGCTCATGAGCAATTAGAGCCTTTTCTGAGTTCTGCTGTCCCCAGAGCTGATCTCTGCTGCTGGAGCTGCAGAGCCTGGCAGGAAAGCAACCTGTGCTGCTGTGTGCTGGGCTGGCACTGCCTGTGCAATGGGCTTCATTCCCACAATCAGCTCAGAAACAAAAAAATCCTCCCATGGGTATTGCATGTTCTTTATTCAAAAGTAACATTTTTTATCTAAATGGTATTTTAAGTCAGATAGTATCAGCTTCCACATATGCTCTCTTTTATTTTATCTGTTGTTGGCAACCTTAGGAGGTAGAAAATTCCTCACAGAAGACTGGACCTTGCCTTTGTTAGAGACCATTTTTCCACTTGTAATTGTGGGGGAAAAAAAATCAATGAACAACAATCAGAAAAACTAAGGCTATCAAACAATAAAACCTTGAAGTACAGAAATTATCTTGAGCTGTAATACCCAAACTCTCAACTCTCATGACCTTTCTGCATTGCAGGGTGCACATGGGTGAAACCACTCGAATACTGATAATTTTTCAATGTCATCCTGCAGTCGTTGTTTACCCCTTGACAAAGATAAGTTACCTCACAGCTCTTTGAGGCAGAATCATAAAGCAGTAATTTAGAATGTAATTTGGTATGTGCACCCCAGGAAGCACAAAGAACTCGGTGGGGTTTGAGTCCTGCCCACTGTGACCAGGGTGAAGCTGCCTGGAGTGAAGAATTTGGGCTGCCCATTCCTGCAGTGAGGATGAGGAGGAGTTACACCCTGAGTAGGGCAGTGAGGATAAAGTGGAGTTACACCCTGGGTAAGAGCAGTGCTCACAGGAGCAGTACAGGACAATTGGTGGAATATCCATGGAATCACAGGATGGTTTGGGTTGGAAGGGAACTTAAAGCTCTGCGTGGGTACAACACCTTCCACAGGACCAGGCTGCTCCAAGCCTCATCCAGCCCAGCCTGGAACATTCCCAAGGGAATCCACAAGTTCTCTGGACAATCCTCCAGTGCCTCACCACCCTTACAGTAAAGAATTTCCTGCCAGGATCCCATCTAACCCCACTCCCAGCTTAGAGCCATCCCCCCTTGCCCTCTCACCCCATACCTCCATGGAAAGGTCTCACCCCTCCCTCTCCAGCCTCCTTGTGCCCCTTTAGGCACTGGAAGGGGCTCTCTAGCTCTCCCCAAAGCCTCCTCTTCATGCAGAGTTAATTCTGCTTTATTTCCTGGGTTAGTATTGAAATTAAAACCAAAGCTGGCTGTATTCTGTGCTGCAGGTTTTGGCAGAGGTGGGAATTTAAGGAGATCTTTTCCTACTGGTTCTGACACCCTGCTATAATTTTGGGAGTTTCATAAGAGAAAAATAACTGTTGTATTGGCAGGAGGAAAACTGGCCATGAATTGAATTTGATTGAATTTGCTGTCCAGCTGGTGACTGGGTCTAAAACGCCAGTTTAGGAATTTTAGAATTCCTCTGAGCCTTCTCCTCCTCTTCTTTTGTCCTACAGTCTGGAAATGGGTGGGGGATCAAGTCTAGGAGCAGGCAGTTCTCCAGACAGACTCTCAAATGGTTACAGTGAGCAAAATAGAAGAATTTTAGGAAATAATGTCATTTAAGAAGCGACTCTCACTTCAGGGAAGTTTGCTGTAATTCAGACACCCCTTCTAAGTGAAGAAGTGAGTGAGCTGCATAAAACAAGGGGGGGTTTGCTTTGCTAAGCTGAGCTCTTCAATGGATACCTCTGTCCAGGTTTGGGGTGTGATGCTTTCAGCCTCAAGGTGATTTGAAAAAGGCTGAGGAGGCAAAAAGAAGTTGAGCTATTTTGGCATGCTGAGGCAAAAAGAAGAGACAGAAAAGGAGAATAGAAGCCCAAGACCTCTGAAAATCCCAGACTTTTGAAAGTAAAGTGTAATTAAGGACATAATGATGATTTTAATTCAATTTCACACTAGGAAACACACTCTACAGCTTTTGTATTTTGGAGAATTATACATAGAATTATTAAGAAAAGAAGACAATGTAAATACTAAAGGATTCAGTGACTTAAACTCCATGAAATTATAAATCTGAGAGGCCCTATAGCTGGTAATGCCACATGTCACATGCACACTGAGCAATTCCATTTTGTGCAGCACAGTTTAAAAATGCTCCTTTCTTCCTAATCCCAGCTCCTTTTGTCACCATGTAACAGATTAAAGGACAGTATCATGAAAGGGAGAAGTTTTAATTCCACCAGTGCTGGTGCCAAGGGTTTTTCCTTCCAAAGTGTGCACGGATGCCCTGAACCCCTCCCTCGGAGCAGCTCTGCCTCGACAAGACCACTCTGATCTGCTGCAAAAATTCTGACTCAGAATAACATCTGTGATGAGTCCTCACTGCCTAATACTCCAGAGATAGCTTCAAAAATAAGTGGGACAATTATTAAACAACTTTACAGATCAGGTGGACTTTAATTTATTAATAGTTAATGTCTCCTATAAACGAAAAAATAACGGGAGGAAGAAACTTTCCTTGAAAAATGTAATTTGTGCTAGAAGTGTGAACCCCTCAGAGGTTATCACAGGGAGGAATTTGCCAAATGGGAAGTGAGGAGGGTGTTGGGAGGGGAAAGGACATTGAGGATGAAGTCAAATCAGAAAGTTTGTTTTGTGGAAAAAACCCAAAAACATTGTGGTGGAGGTCAGGGGAGAAAATATCCAAGTTTCCTTTGAGGGCCAGTTTGTGGGTTTAAAAGAAAACGAATAAACTAAAAGTGAGTTTGAGGGGATCTAAGGAAATGCAAAGTCTGTGAGAAATAGATTTCCAGGTTTGGGGGATATGGGAAGAGGAAAAAGGGTCCAGATGGTTCCAAATCCAAACGCTGCAAGAATCCTGCAGTAAATGAGGATCCAGAGCCAGGAGTGTACCTGCATTAGAATCCCTCCTGAATGTCCCACCTGCCACCTGAACACACACATCAGGCTCATTTCATGATTTCCTGGCATTTCCCCTCCTTACACCCCCACCATATTCTTGCTAATGTCTGAGAGAGCTGCACAAAACAAAAGCTGACACTTTGTGGGTTTTTAATTTCAGCAAATGAACCCAAGCAGGGATCTGATTTCTGCTCATTGAAACTCTCACCTGTGACACAACTCAGGCTGTCTCTTTAGGAAATAATACTAGCATACGTTTTAGTATAAATTCAGTAATAGTATATTATGCTCTGTATTTTGTTAGTAATAGATTTAGCATTGAGAGACAGTTTTCTTTCTTAGAGTGTGAATATTGTTCTATGTATATATGTCCTGTCTAATGTATCTTTAAGAAAAATGGACATTAACAATATATATCTATTCTTAAAACCTTCCTCTGCTAAACCACAAAAAAAACCCCAAAACACAAAAAAAACCCCAATGAGGTAAAATACCATTGGACAGAGTTTGTTTCATTGTTTGCATAACACCTTTTTTTCTCTCCTTTAAAATGAAATTAAAATAATACAAGTTTTTGTTCCAAGTGCAGGTCAAAGGTGCCACAATTTTTAATGGAGTTGTGTGAGCTACACAGTGTGTTCTGAATGGAAAGCAATGGAAATCTTATTCCCCACTATTTTCCTGGGAAAAAAATTCATACATGTACAATTGAATGATCTTATTTCATCGCTGGCATTATCTCAGGCAAATCATTTCACATTCTTAAAAGATGCACAGTGCATCTTTTCAATAACATAAATTCAGCTGGCTCTTTTAGGAATTCTGTCTCTGGCAGGTGAATGACACAGCAAAAGCACCTTGGAAGAAACCTATTGTTTTTTACTTTTGCCCCAGGAATTATTTTATTACTGATTAAAACATTCCATGGCATCAGGATCAGGCCCAGCTCTTTACATTAACTGGCCTGCATGTGGGGCCTAATTTTGTGTCTCAGCAGCTGCACTGAGGAAAATAAAACTTGAGAACTCACTTATGCACTGCACTAATGACAGCAAAGTGAATTTTTCAGCCTTTCCATTCCCTGAGAGTCTGGGACCAAGATTGCTTTGGACCTTCTTCAAGCATTTAAATGTAATTTTTCATGTAAAACCTGACCGTTGTCAGGAAGGCTGCTGCATATTCCTAAGGCATCTCTGTAATTGCAAATACAAAATTCAGCAGAGCAATAAAAAATCTAGCTTCAGAGTTAAATAAGGTGAATAAGTGAGTGAGAAACACAGAGCCCGTAAAACCTGCACTGTTGGCACACACTCCTGGGTGTGTTTATCATTGTTTGTCACTTATAGGGTAAGGGACAACAAACCCAGGGATAATACAGGCTGCCTTGGCTCTGCAGTGGGGCTTCCACAAAGCAAACTGTGCCCAGCCCCTGCATATCCAGAGCTGTGAATGTGGGTCAGGTGAGGGTGGTGGGCACAGTTTGGTGCCAGTCCAGTCCCAGGGGCACGCCAGGGCTGGGATTTGCAGTCCAGGAAGGCAGGGCTGTGCTCTTCCCTTGGCCCTGACTCCTGCCCTGTCCAGCTGTGTCCTTCCTTTCCTTCCTTTCCTTNGACATCACCAGGGGGTTGGACAGGGGCTGTGGGCTCTGTGCCTGCTCCAAGGGCTGCTTGTGCAACAGTTCACAGGCTGTCAGCTCCTGCTGACCGGTGTCCAGCACTTCTAACAGCTGGGCTTTGCCTTGGGAAAGAAAATTACAAACATTAGCATTACAACAAAGTAAGGAAGTTGCAGTTTCACAACTACAAGAGACTCTTTTCTTCTTAGGTGCCCTTTCAAGTGGTTATCATAAAATGTTAATTTTGCAACCAAGTAATGAATTCCTGTCTATAAAAAACATGAGCAAATCTGGGTTCAACTGTCTTCTCCGTTTTTCTCTTGCATCATTCCCTGCCCACTGAGGTCCCATCTATTTATGTGAACTATTTCACAGCACCACTGCCAACACAACCATCCACTTTGGCTTGTCAGAGAAAGATGTTTGATTACAAAGACTTGGGAAAGCTGCTTAACTCTCCCCAGGTGCACAGGCAGACAGTGGAAAGCAGAGCAGGTGAGCTGTGTATGGCAGTGGTGATGCAGAATGGACAGAGAGCAGCACTTGGAGCTTTAGGGAGCTGAGCTGTGCTGCTGTTCCAAAAGGGAGGAACTTTGAGCAGCATCCCTTGGAGTCCCCATTTCTGTGCAGGACAATTGGCAGCAATTTCTGGACACTGTGCTGTGGACCCAAACAGCCTCCTCTTCTCCAGGAGAACATCAAACCATGGCTCAGCTGTGGTTTCTCTCTGTGTTGGTGTTCTGGAGCCCACAAAAGTCACTCTTTGCCCTCTTTTCTCTGCTCCCCCTGCAGCTGAACAGCACAGCTTGGCTCTGGGCTGCCTGTGCCCTGGATTGCTAGGCATGAGGAAAAGCAGGCTTTGAAATGCAAACCCCAGAAGGGTTCCTCTGCTATTCTCCCTAAATCCCTGTAAATAATATGCTCCAAAACCGAGCCCCCAGGCCACATCTGGTCTTTTCTGATCTTGTCTTTGACTGCTGCCTGCCTATTAAAAGCACCTCCAAGCCATGTTCCTGGGACAGGATGTTCACTCCTTGGAGGTAAGCACAAATGCTCTGCTAATAGGAACAAAGTAATCAAACCAAAGCCCTGGGGCTGTGATCCCTGCACGGCTCCTGCAAAGGCAGCTCCAGACCACTGGCAAGGGACAGGAGTTTACAAGTTTAATTTTCACACAAGGAGCACAAAATGCTGTTATTAGAGGAGTGCAGGTTTGATCTGGTTTTGTACAGAACTGTTCTGATGGGTAAATCTTGTGTTGCAGCAGAGAGCACAACACACTGGGGTAGCAAACCTGAGAAACAGCGGCCTTACACACTTGGTCATTTTTCCACTTTCTTGTATCAATTAAACCCTACAAAGACCACATTTTAATCAAAATTTGACTAAAAAACACCCTGGGTGTGGTTGTGATGCATTACAGACTAGAATCCATCATTTTCTATAGGTAATCTTCTTGCAAACTACCTCCTTCTCCCCAGGCTGGACCCCAGGATTTGAAATACCCTTTTCCTACCCATCCGTGTAATAACCAGTGTTTGTCCCGAAAGGACACTTTTCATGTTTCTTGGTCTTTAAATGTGATTTCTTTTCTTACCAGGCTGGGGGTCACGGCAGGATTCCAAAGTGCTCAGCAGGATTTTCCCCAAGGCTCACTTAGTATATGTTCTTTAAAAAACAAAACAACATTATGGCACAAGTATGTCCTTCACCAGTTTACAGATATGCAACAGAACCTATGTGCAAGGTATTTGCACTTGGAAACTAAAGCAAAATGACACTGAATCCTGATTAACACAAGACTTGATATTTGCTGTATTTTCCATCATTTTATCTTAGACTATGCTCAGACAGCAATTTGTAAGGGCTTGCAATACCTTAATATGGCTGTGGAAAGAGAAATAACAATTATTCAGTGCAACATACAGAATTTTCCAGATCGTGTGCCCAAACAGCTTTAGGTGGCAAGGAGGGTAAACAGAGCAAAAGCTCTTTGAGTCCTCTGCCAGCTCTGTGGGGAAGGTGAGCTGGACCTGGTGGTGTTATTGTAGCAAGGGTCTTCTCAGACCCAGCTGAAGGACAGAGCAAATGTGCTGTGGCAGGGCTGGATCTGAGATGTAATGAACATGAGCCAAAGTGAGAGCACTGTAAAAACTACTCAGGACTTGGATGGTCTCTCTCAGTGGTGCTTTTACATAAGAAATCTGGTGGGACATTACATAATGTGCCTGGAAAAGCAAACTCTCCTAATTTGCTGTCAAGACACTCATGTGTTTTCTGGAAGATGGTCTAGCAATCAGTTTAATTAGCACTTAGAGAGCCTGTATCTGCAGGGACAGGCTGTTCTTGCTAAAACTTTGAGAAGTGGAAGGGAGCAATTCTGGGAGGAAGATGTTGTTACCCCCAGGCAGAGCTGGCCCTGCTCCCTCTTCCACCTGCCTGGCTGCCCCAGGGGGGACTGGGACACAGTGGGAAGCAGTTTGGGGATTTCACATGGATTCACATGGCCTCAGCAGCACAGTGTGAGGTTTTGGTAGTGCTGAAAGGATGTGTGTGTGCCTTTGGACAGTCACTGCTTGGTGGTAGGTTCTGTTGGGAATGAGAGAGCTCAGACATGAAGGAGAATGTGCTGGGAAAGTGACACCTAAACCCACAGGTTCTGATGGGGAAGGTTTCTTAGGGATATCCCATTTAGGGGATTCTTGCTAAATTCTCCTGGGACTTTTATCTCTTTGATATTGACTCAGAGTTACATTAGCAGGCAGTTAAACAAAGGCCCTGATCTAGAAGGAAAAATACATATTCTGGAATCTTCCTGATTGCTCACTTCTTTGTTTTCCTCCTTTGCCTTCAGTTTTGGTTTTGAGGGTAATGAGCTTGAAGGTTCAGCCCCAAGGAGCTCTCTAGGCTTTAAGAAAGCCAGTCAAAGGGGTCTGAAAGCTTTCTGCAACCACCAGGCAGCTCCCAGGGCACACACATGTAAAATCCTGTCCTGCTGCAAAGGATTTTCTACTTCATAGAAGGGATGAACATATTCTCAGTTTGGAAAGGACTACAAACCCAGTTTTCAGCCGCAGGACTGCTTTCTCACCATACCAAGGCTTGCAGCTGCTGGAGAAGCTGCAGAACATCCATGAGCTTCTCTTCCACCAGGGACAGCCGAACCCTCTCTGTCTCCAACATCTGCAGCCCCATCTTCAGCATTTCTGTCTCCTCCATCTTCTGCTGCAGCTCCTCAAGCAAGGGGCCTTTCACCTGCACAAAACACAGCAAACTGAAGGCTCTGGAGCTTCTCCTTTCTTGCCCAAGCATTGCAAAGCTGAGTTTCCCCCCTTTTGTGGTAAATGGGGCTTGCTCCAGAAGATTCTGTGGAAGGGAAGCACATTTTTCAATGTGCTGCATAAAGTGAGGTATCAGGAGCTGTTAGGAAACCAGTGCTTTGCTCTTGTGCACAGTGGGAGTTCACTCATCACTGACTGCAGGCAGGTCATTCAGGAATTTTAAATATTACATTTGTTATATATTTTACACTTAAATACATTGATACATCAACTTTCTCCCCTTCTGCATTCCTGTTGTCCTCTATAAAGCAAAATTAATTTATGTGCCCACATCACAATCATCTCTGTGTCTTGCAGCTCCTACATAGCAATCATCTGTACATTCAGTGAGACAAGAAGATGTGTCTGTCCCTGGAGCAGGGGGAACCAGGTGAGGAACACCAAGAGGAACAACCTCTCCACTGCTTCTCCTTGATTTTCTCCAGAAATTGGGATGAACTTCTCATTTGACCCTGTATAGTTCATAAATGAATTGCCTTTTTAATTAAGCTGGCAGCTTGCATGCAAGCTCGTATAGAAAACAATTGGCATTTCTTTGTAGTGCTACACTCAATAGCATAACACTTTACTTTTAGATTTCGCTCATGTTCTCCTCATGCACCATCCCCAGGTCACCACCCTGTCCTCAGAAGGAGCTATTTTTAAGTGTTTGGCTGTTGGAAGGCAGAACTTTCTAGACATGACAAATCTCAGAACTCATCCTCTGGTTTTACAAGCCTCAGACTGGAGCAATTATTAATCAGCATTTGAGAGTGCTGCCCTTCACTTGCCTGCTGAGTCTCTTGCTTGTTAGCCTTGTTGTTATTTGTCTGATTTTCCACACTGAGCAGCTCCAAACAGAAGAATTTACAACAATGTATATTTTCGTCAGCTTCAGATAAAGTGTTGGTGGTTTATTTATTAAGCCCATGTATTTATTAGAAGGTGCTTGAGAGAGCATTTCTCAGTCTTCCTATTTGCTTTCTGTTGATTACAAGGAGAGTCACCTTTTTGACAGGAATTTTGTATTACTTGTCTGTTTTGTAGCAGCAAATTCCTCCCTTATAACTGCTGGCTAATATAAAAGGGCTTAAGAATAAATTTCCTAAGAGGCTCAAAATGATTAATCCTACTGCTATTTAATTCATATCACAGTGAGTTGGCACTATGTCTTCTCCACCTCCCTGCCTGCCTCTAAATCAAGAGCAACAGATTCCATTTCTCTTCTGGAATTTTGTATTAATCTGTTCATAATGGTGCTTTCCCAGACAAGCTGCACAGAACTAATATCCATCAGCAAAGGATGGAAAAAGAGGGCTGCAGAATATGATGAGCACCTCAGAATGGGGAAAAAAGGAGAAGAAAACTGGCACTACCTACAAGTAGTTTTTTCCTGTTGGTTGATGCTAAGCAGTAGAGAAGGATCTTCTGTGTTTCTCTAAAGAGTACTGCAAGGATAAATTGCCATTGAATACTGCAAACTGTTTAAGGTAGAAATAGGATTTTACTCTGGTTTTAATTTCTTTTCCCTAACAAGTAAACTCTTCCATTTAGTTTAGTCAAGGGAGAAAATTATATGGAACACTGTAAAACACAAAGGATGGCAACATGTAAAGAAGCTGAATATTTTACCCTTACTTTAAATATTTCACTGATTCACATAATCCTTCCAGAACTACTGAAAGCTTTTTGCTTTGTTTAAAGATGGGGTATAAAATACTGAACAAGCACAGGAGAAAGCAGACCACAGCAATGCACTATTTTTGTTTCATAGAAAGATTGCTGGCACTTCAATCTCTGCCCACCAGGGGCTGAAGTCTGCAGAATTTAAATAGTGAGATCACACAGGAGTGCTGGGATACAGCACTGAGGCTTTAAATAATGTGGTTATAACCTCTGCTCAAGGGGGGTTGGACATGCTGCTAACCTAACTAACTGAGAACTAATTTTATTCACATTTTATTATATTATTGATATATTAGATAGATTGATTATATTTAAGACATAAATATATCTGTCTAAGCCCAAGAAAAAGACAGTAAATGTGATAATTTACTCCAAACAGTGAGTCTCAGCCAGCCTGAGGGATTTATTGAAAAGTTATTCTGCTCCCAGAGATATGGAGCCTTAGGATATGGGGAGTGTTTCGTCCACAGTTGGAGAAGCTCAGTAAATCAAGGACAGTATTTGAAGTTTGAAAACACCCAAGGCAGTTTTGGGTAGGAACCAGAGTAGAAATGCAGGTGTTGGAAGAAAGCAGGAGATGTCTGAGCTAACAAACACAGCACAACAAGAAACATCAGCAACAGACAGCAGAATGGTCAGAATAAAATAAAATACATTTCGATGCAGCTCCCCAAAGGTGTATAAACAACTCTTTCACACTCTACTTGGCACCTGTTACCTCTTCCATGTTTGTTTCCAGTTTTTTCTCTTGGTGGCCCTTGAGTTCTGGCTGCTCTGTGAGGGAGGAGATTCTCCCTGAGAGCTCCCCAGGGTCCTTCTGGTCAGTGCTGCTGGTCTCCAGGTAGGACAGCAGCTTCCTCCATGTCTTTTCATCACATCTACACACGTCATTAAGAGCAAAGAGTTAGTGAGACCTCACAGCAGGGAGGTCTGTGTTTGTAGAAACCCGTTTTCCTGTGCAGTTCTTGGCAGCACAGGTCACAAATGAGTGCCTTTGCTGACATTAATCAGGGCTGGGGGGCAATGTCCTGCTCCCCACGTGCCACGAAGAATAGGCAAAAGGCTTCTGACTGCAGCCACAGGCAGTGAAATTACCTTGCAAAGGGCTCAGAGGGCATTAATTGATGAGCTGAAGTTCCCCACTGGTACAGCAGGGAGCCTGGCTGGGATGCCCACGGCTGGTGCAGCCGGGCAGCGCAGTCAGCGGGCACTGCTCGTCCTCCCGTCCCTGCAGGGCAGCCTGGCAGCTGCTCCTCTGCTGGGAACACAGGCATGCCTTCAGTTTGAGCTCTCATATTTTCCAGACTCTGTACTGCCTTAGTGTATCACTCTCAACTTCATATAAAGTGTTAGCAAGTCCTCCTCACAGCTCAGCCAGACAAAAATCCTTTTCCAGCCCCAGAACCAAGGACACCGCTGCAGCTTCAGCCCCAAAAAGTGCAAAGAGCAGCGAATGGAGGAGAGAATCTGGGAGGGTGGGACTGCAAACCTGGAGCTGGAATTGGACAATGAACCCCAATATGGAAACGGACCCAAACTTATACAATGTGAAAACATGTGACTGAGAGTCCATCTTGGGTGTAGCCACAGCCAGGCTCTTGCACTGCCCAAGGTGAATCCCTTGAAGGGCTTTTAATAAATCCCTGCTTTATTCCTTTAACTCTGTCCAGCCTGTTCCAGGGAGCCTCTCTAGGCATCACAGCAGCACCCCAAGAACCCCAGTTAAACCCTGAGTCTGAGCCAGAAAGAAGTGAGAGCTCAAACCCCCAGAGAAACACCAGGCAGGGTCCCCCAGCATCCCTGGGAAGGGGCTGAGGCAGCTGCAGCCAAGATCCTTATTTTAAGGATCTTATTTTATCTCTTATTTTAAGAGTCTTGAACATTTCACTTTCTTGTGGCTAACTTGGAGCTGTTTCACCTCAACTCTCTTTCCTCGTGTTGCTCTAAGGTAAGGAAAAGTGTGAAAGATCAGTTGTTGTGGGAAGCGATTACTGTTCAAGTACACAATTTTTTTACTTGTTCATCTCTCTGAGTTAGTTTTTCTGCCTAATTAATCCTATTTTACTTGATGGAACATCTTCCCCTGTTTTAGAATCTATAACTCCATAATTTATTTAGATGAAAACATTTTGCTAAAAAGCTGTTTGTTCTTGAAATATGAATAGTGTAATTATATGTGGAAACTCTGAGGTGGCAAAGTGTGTGATTTGATAAAAACATTAGTAAAAGCAGGTTTACTTTCTAAGTCTAACCAGATGAAGAACATGCTACAATGTTCATTGTGTTTACATGTCACTATTTTTAACATTCCCAAGCAGCTGCTTGCCAGCTCCATTCAACACATGCCTAAAATCCAATTTTTTGTCACAACAAACAGCTCTCCAGTTTGCAGTAAAGGTGCCTTGTAATAACTCAGAGTTATTGTCAGATAACTGCTTTTCTGGTCTTGGAACTGGTTGTACCCAAAAAAGAAATCACTGCAGAGAAGCCAAAGTGTGCAATGTTATGGCAGTTTTTGATGCAACATGTGCTAAAGTGCCCAGTCTGGGCTTGTCCAGAGTCACTGGAGCAGCCACGATGCTTCCAAGGAGCATGGCTGTACAGAAGATTAACTGAAAATTGTTTCCTTGGAAATTATTTTCGCTGAGGTTCTGCATTTTTATTTACAAAGAAATGAAATCTTTATACTTTTTAAGCCAGGAAAAAAAAGTTTTGGTGGGATGACCCATGTGGAAAAAAGCAGTTTTAAATCACAGCTCTAAGTGATAAGTTCAGTCTTTCATTAAATACAAAATGATGTGGGGAGTGAGGAGTGGAAATCTGGGCTATAGGGTTTTCTGTAGGTCTGGGATTTCCAGACTCTGTAGGATTGGTTTGTGGTATGGTGGTTTAACCTCTCTATCTTGGCTTCCAGCAGCAGAAAACAAATCCTAGAATAGCTGGAGGGTTAAGTGATCTTTAAAGACTTTCTACTCCAGTGCTCCTAATTGCAATGAGCTGCAACATCTTCAACAAGATTTGGTTTTCAGTGTCCCAGTCTAGAAAGACAAAGACAACACCAGGCACTTCTCTGAACACTTGATAGTAAACGAGCAGAACTAGCATTTATCTGAACTTTTCCAGCTTATTTTCAACAATAATTTCTATTTCCATCAGCATGGACTTCTTGTAAGTCTGTTTCCATATTCTATTGACTTCTCTGAAGCCTTCATGCTCAGCAAGCTGTCACACACACTGCACAACCAAGACAACAAGAGGCCATAGTTTAAATACAGCTGGTGCTGAGTCCTCATCTGCCAGGGGAGTTTTGCTGCTGCTGGCACTACAGATGGGTGAGGTGAGGCAGAGTTTGGGGTTTGAGGTGGGTTGGGGTGTGGGGTGGCTGGGGT
>VXBI01011677.1:758-33811 GCA_013397375.1 Toxostoma redivivum
CCCCACCCCCTCTCAGGGAGCTCTGGGCATCACCACCCCAAGTACAGCACCACTGGCCAGGAGTTCCCTGGGGCTCTCCTGACACAGTGGGAGCCCAAACCACCCTGATGGTCATCCCCTGGCTGGGCTGTGCTCCATGAAAGGACAAGAGACACCTGAGCAGAGTCTCCCAAGGCCCTATCCCTGCCATGCAGCAGTGTGCCATAAAACCCTGGGAACCCAACACATCCCCAGAACCTCTCTGGGCAACTGACAGCCCTGAGTCCCTCTGTCCCCAGCCCCAAGGATGGCCCTGGCACTGACTGACAGACCCTGGGATGGACTGACAGACCCTGGGATGCACTGACTGACCCTGGGCACCAGGTATATACACAGTCCATGACCCCAACTGAATGGACAGAGCTGTGGCCTTTGAACTGATGCTTTCCCTACCTAAAGAAACATCACATGTAATCTCTCTCTGACCACATCTCTAAAACATTGACCTTTGCTGTGGTTGGGTCAGTTATTTCAATGGATTCTATAAATTCAGTTGGATTCATACAGAGGTTGGATTTACTCAGTTCTGAAAATTCTGCAGGCAGTTCTAGTGAGGATTTCTGAGGACAATATCATGTCCCTGAAGAAGTTTAATGCAAGTTTCTAGACACCTCAAAAGCTTTCCTTAGGCTTGCTCCACCTGTGCCAGGACTGGCAGGGCTGAAGTTTCTGTCATTCACCATGTGCAGAACTGTTCATCTCATGGGCCTCCTGTCTTAAGCCCTCTCCAGCAACAAGAACAAGGGGGATGCCAGCAGGATGGATGCATACTCTGTGTTCAGTCTCTCTTCTTCAGGTGGTGGGGACCTGAGGTCCCAAGTGGAGGGAACACAGAATCCTACAATCATGTAAGTTAGAAAAGACCCTTGAGATGAAGTCCAGCATTGTCAAGGCCACCACTAAACCATGTCCTGAAGTGGCACATCTGCCCATCATGTCCTTTAAATCCCTCCAGGGATGGCAACTCCACACTGCCCAGGGCAGCCTGCCTCAGTGCTTGACCATCCTTTTGGTGAAGAAATATTTCCTAATGTCCAGAACTGGTGGCAGCTGTTGCCTCCATACCACGCAAAACCTGCCTTCTGCTTTTTACATAGAGCTGGTTCACATGCCTTTAACAGGTTTATGCACACATTCCTCATGCACACATTATGTAGTGACACAGCAAGTGTCACTACCTGGAATAACAGGGGTTAATATCTAATGAAAAATGCCAGAAAACAGACTTGTCACAACCAGATGGCTCCTGTGGATTAACCTGAGTCATCAGTGGGAATCAGTGTCCCTTGTTCTGTACCTCAGTGTCTCAGACTGTGCTTATCTCTCCACATGGATGTGATAAGATCCAGCTGAGTAAGTTTTTATAGCTCCTTGTGTAGTCTCATTTTTGCTGCTATAGGCTGTTAATGGGTTAGCTGCACCACCTAATTAGTGGCTTGTCTTTATTTTCTTTTGCTTTTACTCAGAGTTAGGATTAAAAACACAAAGATTAATTTCTCATGTTGAGACTTGGTTGTTTATTAAATCTTATGTATAGTACAGAGAGTTTTGCAATACTTATAGCTACCAGCTAAAAGTGAGTAAAATGGAGGCAAATCTAGTTAGTTACAAAGTCTTTCAGAGCTAAACAGTCCAATAGAGAATTAACACCTATATTATTTACACTTTTGACCCAATAACCAAACTTGTGATCCTCAGTGCAGCACTATCCAATCAGAAACTACTACTTGAAATCAGGAAAAAGGAAGAAGACAGAGACAATACCCAAGAACATCCATCTTGTCCCATACCTATTACTATATTTTAAAAACCTCAAGTGCAAAACTATTCACCATGTGAAATCACACACTTCTATTCCAACTACACATACATGACCTTAACTCTATCACTCAAATTTGGAAGCTTCTCCAAGGCTTCAAGTCAAAAGCAGTGCTCTCCTGGGAGTCAGTGTCAGAAAGCACAGAAAGCTCAAAACTCTCAGGTTTCTGAGTTCCAGCAATAGGCTTTGATACCGCTTTTCCAGAGGCAGAGTTTTCCTTACGGCATCCCTGGCTGGCTGCTGGTGCTTCAGGCAATCCTGTCCCAGAGGAACTTATGCCAAGGGAAGGAGAAGAAGGAATCTCCACTGACACGTTATTCCAGTTGTGCTGGAATAATATCTTCTAAATCGACTTGGAGAAAAACCCAGTAAAACAGCCTGCTGTGGATATGGTAGAAATTACTCAGAATTTTCATGGCTTTGTTTACAGGACTGGGGAAAACACAGAATTTTGTTCCTGCAAAATCAAAGTCTAAGATCCTGAGCTTATCTTCTGCCCTTTCTGCCTTTTAAGCCACTGCCTTCCAGCTGAGAATACTGGGAAAGATTGGATTATCAGAGTAATAAGAAAATAATGGCAGAAATGTGCAGTTTGCAGGTGTTGTATGGTCACTCAGGGAACCACAGCCTGTGGCATAATTTAGACCACATCCAAAGGCTGCAATGATAATTTTCTCAGTTCCAGAGGCTGGTCAAAACATCATTTTGAAAATGAATGATTTATAGTTGGCTCCTTGTTAGCCTTCCACCTCTCTGCCTGTAAGAAGCAAAGGAAAGAAAAGGAAGAAATCCAGCCAAAAAATCATGCCTCAGTTGGGTAGTGCTCTTACAGATTGAAACACTGTGATTTTTTCCGAGAAATAATGGACAAGAATTTTGTTAGGGAATACTAGATTAGGTAGTAATTGTAGCAAAATCTTAATAATCTTATTTTTCCAGTAAAAATGTATTAAAATTGGATTAAATATAGACAAAAAATGAGTTAAAAAGTTAAAACATTATACTTTCTGTAGGATTTTTTCCATTAAAGGTAGAAAGAACTGCAGATGGAGAAGCGTGTGCTTGAACTAAGTATTATACATCACATTACTTATGTAGCTATATATTCTGTGCATATAAGGAATGATTTAGCAGCACATATGTTAACATATGACTTTTAAAAATGCCAGCTATGAAGCTAATAACAAATAATAACATTGAAATCCAGCCTCAAGGAGCAGAATATACTTGGTACATAAGCAGAACTATCAGGTTAAGAATATGCTGCTCCTTAGACTTAACTGTTTACTTCTAATTTGAAGCAGGAGGTGTCATACCAGGGAATTAATCACTAGTGATAGAAACCTTTAAGAATCTATACACACTTTTGCCAGCAGGTACACCCAGCTTGTTCCTAAAAGACAGAGCTATAATCACCATGGGGGACATTATCTTATGGTAAATGTAATTCTCACCAGCCCCTTGAAGGGTGTTGTCCATTTGTGTGTGTTCATCTCGTGGAGAGCTGCTACAGATGAGAGCCTGCAGGAAAGCAGGGTTGTGCTGGGGAGGTGTTGGGGGTTGAATAATTTTTTTTCTGTGGAATTTTTTTCCCATTGTTATGCTAAGGACTTGTGGCTACAACTTAGTAATAGTTGTCTCTCGCCTCTCCTTAGCAAATACCTGTCTCTCAAACCAAAACAGGAGGGCACAGGCTCTTCTGCGTGAGGAGAAGAGACTTGTGTTGAAGATGGTCTCTTGTCCTTGAAACAGCTGAAGGATCATTTCCTCAATTCAGCATCTTCTTTCTCACTGTGGATTTACAGAAGAGTGTGATATATATATATATATAAATCTGTGTGAATATGTTTGTATTTTTCCAGTGGATGCTGCTGGAAATTCTAGAATGAGATTAAAGCACATGTAGCATGTTATCACATAAAAATTAAATTAATTTTAAAAAGCCAGTAAGTTTAAAACTTGTTCAACCACTTGAAAAAAATGAGTTTTAGAACCTTAACTACCAGTAACATGGAACAGGTTGTCCAGAGAAGATGTGGTTGCCTCATCCCTGGAAGTGTTCAGGTGCTGGATGGAGCTTGGAGCATCCTGGCCTGGTTTAAGGTGTCCCTGCCCATGGCAGGGGGGTGGAACTGAATGATCTTTGAGGTCCCCTCAAAGTGGTCCCTCGGCCATTCTATGGTTCTGTGATCCTATTATTTCAATTAACATGTTAAAATATCACGTTTCTGCTCTGCCTGTTTAAATAGTTTCGTGGTTGAGCCTGAAATGAGCCACTTAAGTTGCAATTATTGATAAGTAAAATCTATTTGCATGTAAATAAATATAAGAGGATTCTGCTTCTAACATTGGACCACATACAGGAAAGCAGGAAGGGTCTGGCCTGGCAACTTCTGGGTGTGCATCAGAATTATCAAAAAAGCACCAAACCCAGCTGATTTTCAGATCATAACTGGGCACTTTCAGGGATGACAGCTTTACTAATTTAATAAAAAAATATGTAGTAGATGTGATGGAAGAATATAAGTAAATATCAGATACATGAGAAATACATGATAGAAGGCAAATAAATGGTAAGATAATGCAAGATGCAGTTCCAGGAGATGTCAAATCCTTTGGTACAGAAAGAACCACAATTCACTCTGGATTTCATCTACCAAACACCTGGATTTTATTAGGCTGTGTGATCAACAATACATCATTTCACTCTTATTGCCAGTGAAGTAATGGATCCTGTGTAATGAACCAAACACAGAGTAAAGTTCTGTGTCTCAGCAAGACACAGGGAAAGAGCATCCAGAAGAGATGAAGTCAGAAACAGTTTGGAGCTGATAATTATAGTTAAAATAGAAATTGATACATGATACAATAGGAGTGAACTCCTGGAATGACATCTGTGGCTATTCAGGGAGAAATATCCTGGGAATTAGAAGACATTCCTGGGAGGTTTGTTTATTACTCCTTGCTTATTATTGTAGTTCACAGTCACAGAGTGGTTTGGGTTGGATGACACCTTAAAACTTTCCATGTTGCTCTTGATGTCACTGGCTACATTTAATTCCATCAGGGCTTTATTTTCCTATCTCAGTCCCTGGCTGCTCAGACAATTTCTCTGTGCTCCTTCCAGCTGACTGCCATGAAGAGAAGGGTGAAGCAATGGGGTACAACATGTACAAAATTCAAACTGAACTGGGTAACTGTAGCATTTACTGAAAAAAGATGGAGAATAAAGACACTGTGTTAGCACAGTTTTGAAAAATGATAACGATATCATCTCTAAAGCAGGCACTGGGATGGGAAAAGTTAAATGTTTCCACATCAACAGAGCAGTTTCAACAGTCAGACTTTTCTTACAGAACCTATAATTTTATAATTTTTTAATTAGGCCAGTTTAATTTATTCATGATTGTTATTAAATTTACAATACTTTTCAGCTCTTAAATAATTCCTGTATTTTATCCTGAGGCAAAATCTCTTTAGCCTCTGGCACTTAAACTCAAAGCCTTCTCACTCATCTGCAATAACTACACTATCTGACTTGAAACAAAAGAATAAATACATGGTGCCACACAGGGCAGATATCCAGCACTGTTATAATTTAATACTTCAGCCACTCATCTTGGGAATAGTCTGTGCCATTCATCAGTGTGGAAGCTTTACTTCCTGTTGTCACTGGGGAATCTCTGTGTTATCCAATGATATCCAACTCAGAGAGTCATGTTCAGGAACCAGTTCCTTTTGCTCCTGCCCATTGATACAGGATCTTTTACAGGGCAGTTCAAAGCAAAAATCTGCTGCCTGTGCTTTGAACCATGCACCTAAAAAGCCTCTCTTTGTTCTGTGGTCAGAGCAGAAACCTTAAAGGTTGTAACAAGTCATTCAGTAGGAAAGAGCCTTAAATGGGGTGACTAACATTTTTCACCTCTCTATTTTGTTTTTCCTTTCTACAGTAGTATTAGTCTAGATAAATCCATTGATTAAGACTCAAGAATTAGCAACATGAATAAAACACAATATTTGCAGCTCATTTCTATTCTTCTTTCTCCTTAGGAAAAATCGTGTGTGGATTGATGAGAGCTTTGATTTCTAAGGATCCATTTGAAGGAATTGTTTTCCATTTCTTATTTTCTCTTTTTCTTAGAAAATATTTAGTCTGCTGTGTTGGTGAAAGCAGTGCAAGGCATTAACTTGATATAAAGCACAAGGTGACAATGAATTTGATGACCCTTAGATTGCAGACAAATCTCTGTCTCCTTCTTAAACAAAGGTTATTCATGCAAGAGAAAAGATGTTTTCATTGTAAGAACAAAGTTAAAAATCACAAATCCTCTTCCAGAGCTTTAGGTGTTTGCTTTGTTTTTGCAGATGTAACCCACTAATGCTGAAATAATGCTCCTTCATTCTTCATAGCAAACCCCTGAAGAAGTGAAAAAGAACAATTTTTCATTTTGAAAATTTAAATATGGGGGAAGAACAGCTACAGCTTGTAGCTGTTCAAAGTGTTTTTGGCAGTGTAGTCTATTCACTACATTGCCCATATCACATTTGACTTTTGCTGTCCACTGTTTTTTGCTGAAGCAGAGTTTTAGCTCTTTTTCCAATCAAATACAAGGAATAATGTGAGATCTGTGCCCCAGTCTGCCAAACTGAGGATTCAAGACCTTTTAGGACAGTAATGTAATTTTTTGTCAGTACAGCAGAGCTCCCGAGTGCTCTTCCTCAGAACTGCACTCAGCTTTCATTTCATAAAAAGCTTGTTGGCTCAGTGCAAAAGAAATTTGAGTCACAAAATAAAATATACTTTGTGTCAGGGGACTTAGCAGTGGACACTTTTGCTACCTGACTCTGATAAGGCAGGCAATGACTTTTCAGAAAAACAAGCCAGAGGAAGAATTATTAGGCATATTTCTATTAATTATTCTGCTTTATCTGTCTTCTGGCTTTATCCTTCTGTATGTAAAACTTTCTTTTTCCTATACCATTTTCACTAATATTTAATTTGTACAAAGATATTTTATCTTTAAGGAAAGAATTAAAAAATTAGAAGTAAATTTTCTTTTTAAGAGGAAATGTTGCTTCATTTCTCAGAAAAAGTACCCTGAATCCCTGAAAATGTCCTTTCTGCAAAATATCATATCTTCCTAATCAAGGAAGGAACATTCTATTCCTTTTCTTTCCCAGGTACTGTTTCATTTCATGTTTCATTTCATGTTCTCCATGAAGCAAAAGCATTTCACTACACCATTGTTTTATTTACTTATTTGGCATATGCTAAATTATTTATGTTTATAATCCTGCACCTGGGAAAATTAGGTTCCTTTGTGTAAGAGTGGATTTCATCTATAACCCCAAGCTTCAGGATCAAGTGGGAAATCATGTCTGTAAAATCTCCCGTCATATATCAGCTCTAAGACACTCTTCTAGACAAAACTAACTCGTTCAATTGTGGGGGTTTTTAACATAAGCACATGTCAGTTATAATTTAGGGGATGGATTATGAGTCCAGGAACAGAAGACATTTGTTCCAGCCTGTCTTCAGCTGCTGAGCTTTCAGATTTCCAGGTTCCTCTCTCCTCTCTCCACGCTCATGAGAAGACTTGTGCTACTTTCACCATTCACTTTGAATCATCTGGAAGAAACTTTCCTCTCTTGGGAAATTTCACCAAAAAAAGCCCACCATATTTTAAAATTTTAATAAATTATAATGCAATTTCATAATGTAAAACATTATTTCCAAGCTGTTCTACTGATGACTCAATGAGCTGAACGCTTCATGAGTTTCAGTGAGTTTTATCCTCACACGATCTTTGTGATGTAAAACAATCAAAACTAATTTTTCCACTGAAACACTACATAGAATCATGAGATTACAGAATCCTTAAGGTTGGAAAAGATCTGCAAGATCATCAGGACCTGTTGGATCTCAGAAACCTGGGGGTTTTGAGCTTTCTGTGCTTTCCAGCAACGACCCCCTGGAGAACACTGCTTTTCACCTTGGAGAAGGCTTCCAAATTTGAGTGATGGAGTTAAAATCACAGGTGTGGAGTTAAATAGAAATGTGTGCTTTCACATGGTGAAGGGTTTTAAATGTGAGAGTTTTATAATATAGTAATAAGTATGGGGCAAGATGAAGGATTTAGGGTGGTGGTGTCTTTCAGTTTTCATCTTCCTTCTTCTTCATGGTTTCAGGCAGTAGTTTCTGGTTGGACAGTCAGGGTCACACTGAGGGTCATGGGAAGTTAGTTATTGGATTAAAAGGATAAATAATATAGGTGTTATTTCTCTATTGGACTGTTAGCTTTAAGAGACCTTGTAGTTGCTGGATCTCTCTCCATTCTGTTCACTTCTAGCAGGTAGCCAGAAATGCTGCTGAACTTTCTGCGCTTTTTGATAAGATTTAATAAACAACCAAGTCTGAACACGAGAAAATAAATTTCCTTTGTGCATTTTTTAATCCTGGCTCTGAGTGAAGGCAGAAGAGACTGAGACAAACCACTAATTAAGTGGTGCAGAACTCCCACCACTGTTACAAGGACCTACAAGATCATCAAGCTCATCCTCTGAGTGAACACCCCCATGTCAAGTAAACCACAGCACCGAGTGCCACAGCCAGCACCACGTGGGACAGAGCAGATATTCCACAGGACACTGAACACAGTGAGCTTGGAAAAACCCAGCTCTTTTCAGTTGTGGGATGCCACTGCTTACTTGTGGATCCATGCCCTTTAAGTGCTCCTGGAAACAATATTCAGCACTCAGACAGGACCAAGAGACCAGAGGAGGTGAGATGTGGGCTGGTTATAGGAAGGTCAGGATGGGTTGAATGCCTGGTCTGCACACTTTGATTGAGCTCCTTTAAATGGGCTGTGGGAAGCAGTGTGGTAACTACAAAGTAAGTTTTTATTTGTTTTCCAAGGACTCCCCATGAGCTATTTGTCAACTGGATTTTTCTTTTCTTTTCTTTTCTTTTCTTTTCTTTTCTTTTCTTTTCTTTTCTTTTCTTTTCTTTTCTTTTCTTTTCTTTTCTTTTCTTTTCTTTTCTTTTCTTTTCTTTTCTTTTCTTTTCTTTTCTTTTCCCTTCCCTTCCCTATTCTTATTTTATTTCTTATTTCTGTTTGTTTCTAATTTCTTTTTGTTTTGTTGCAGTTTTTTTTTTCCTCTTCTTTTCCTTCATCTTTTTTGTTCTCCTCTCTCTTCTTTCCCTCTTTTTCTTTTCAAAAACACATTTTAGGAAGCAGAGAGATAAAATCCTACCAGAAGAGAAGAAGTGATTTCCTGTAGGCAATGTCACTGCTAATATGACATGTCCAAAAGCAGATGTTGGTTGCTTCAGGCTGGCCTATGATATTTTTTTAATCTTTGACAGTGCATCACAGGGACTGGGAGAACTGTTTTCATGCAGACATTGTTCATAAGGATCTGAAGTTGGTAACAATATTGCAAAATTCATGCTGTCCTGAATAAACTGCTCAGTAATAGCCTTACCTTCTGCACAACAGGACTCCAGCTGAACGAGACATGTAATTCAGGACAGATGAAGCATAAAAACCCATAAATATTGTACAGTGGCTCCAAAAGGATCATGCATGACTGCATACATCCTAATTGTCCTTGCTTTGTATGTAGACCCAGCAGTGCAAACACTAGCTCCGTGCCATGAGCACTACCAACAGGAATTTCTAAACTAACCTCAGGAAGCAGTGTGGGAAAACAATGCTTGATTATTAGTGCATGATTTCCACCCAGAAAGGGCTACCCAAGTGTTCATGTGGCAGCACAGCAGGCTCAGTGTCTGTATTAGAGGAACTATTTCTGAAGGAGAACACAACAAAATATAAACAGAAGAGAAAACCCAAAAAATCAAACAAGGTGTGCAAAAGCTGGATGTTGCACACACGCAATGCACAGGAGGCTGTGCTGCAGGGAGGGTTGCTATGGAGACTGAAGGATGGCAGTAAAAAAAAAATAGGATCTGAGAGAGGTGCTGGGAGCATCCCAAACCAGCCCTCAGCTCCCACAGAAGTGGGGACAAGTTGAGATCTGTCCCTGTTTCTTGCTAAAGCAGGCTAGCACTGGGCAAGATGAGACTGGGACAGGCAGCAAGAGTGGCACAGGAGCCACCAGGAGGTATCACCTTCACAGGAGCTGCTCCCCAAGCAGCAACCAGCCCAGGAAGGAAAGGATTTCATTACTGCTCACCAAGAATGCTGCCTGTGCACAGCTTTCCTTTCTCGGAATGAGGAGTAAATGACTTGGCCTTTTAAATAAAATATCTCACCTCAGCTAGTCTGGCTGATGAGTCATGAGGCTTGTGTCCTACTCCCACCTCTCATAAAACCTTCCCCTTCTACAACAAGGAATATTTAAAGAGTTGCTGGTTCCTTTCTTGTACTACAACCACAGCTGGAGCAGGGAGTGATCAGAGCACAGAGGTGACAGCCACATCCTCTGTCCCCAGGGCAGAGAACACAGCGGTGCTGGCACAGCCAGAGGCACTCACAGGTTGTCACAATGGGATCAAACCCCCACCTCAAAACACAGGACTGAAACCCTGAAATCAATCCCATGAGAGCCCTTCAAAGAGCACAATAAGGCCACATGTGGATGTGAGGATCTCTCATTCCTAAACCAAACCACTCTTCACCTTGCCCCAGATGGTGACACCAAGCTAAAACCTGGCTAATAGAAAGCCAGATTAGTTACATTGATTAGTTACTCTTTTTAATTTGTATCCTTTTGACTTTTAAAAAATTTCCCCTTTTTATTTTTTTGTTTTTCTTTTCAATACACCTCTCATTTGTTCTGTTGCTGAGTTTTCTAGCAAGGGAAAGTAACTGGCTTCCTACATGCTAGACCCTGGAAATTAAATGATGTGTTTAGAGTCCAATAAAGTAGAATCTAGAACCCTGCAGATAACCAGGAAGTGAAACAAAAACACAAAAAAAACCCCCAAAAACAAAACAGCAACAACAACAAAAAAAAAGCCAAAGAAACAAAAAACCCAAATTGCACTTTCCAAAGCACTTTCAAAGCCTAAGGTCCTGGAGAAATTCTCTGTATACAAGAAGCTGACGTTTCCTTCATAAGCACAGCACATTGTTCAGATCTAGTATGGAAACAGTATTGAAAGAATTACCTGCTATTAAAGGAAAAATTATTGTCCAAAATTACAGTGTGTAGTTGATTAATGGGGCATGCACATGAGGGGAAATAAAATTTAAAAATGAAAGCCTGAAAGCTGCTAGAAATTCATAAAATGCCTAAGAAATATTTTTCTCTGAACAGTTGTGATGGATGTATGAGACCATTTATCACAGACAAGAAGTTTATGTTTTTTAATCAGGTAAGAAAGTTAAGCAGTAGAGAAAACTTATACATAATTTCTAGATTATTGAAATTTTTCCTTGTTGTGCCTATGAGAAAGCAACTCCTTCCCCATATTACTAAGTTCTGCACTCCTTTTAGTCATTGGTTTATCAACATCTCTCTGAGTACTAGATTCTTATTTTGCACAAATCATCCTATCATGCACACATAAATAAAAGATAGTAATCACTTGCTCCCTGTAAATAGTTCTGCTTATCAAGTGTTGGGAGTTTTTAAACTTGTTTTTAATTTTAAAAATGCCCATTCGGAAAAAGGGTACCAATAACATGCAGTACCAAACTCTTCTGAAGTTACATATGCAAATATTTCTTGTGCCAAAATGAAGGTGATATAATCAATCTAAATTCTCTTTTTGCTACTCTGTGCTTCCATACAATCTTTAACTGTGTATAATTGTTTTTCCTCACCATAGGAATTCAACGTTTTGAAATCAGCACTTTGGATGGTTATTGAGGAAATGTGAGCAAGGGACCTGAAGCTCTCACTCAGAAGTTTGGGTTGTGTAAATCTTTTTGAATTCAAGGTTTTCCAGATGAAATGCAGACAGAGACCTTAATGTTCTCTATATTCACTATATAAATTTATAATCCATAAATTTCATTAATTGCGGTAGTTTACCTGTTGAATTAGCAGATCTAAGGGAGTTGCTTTAGCAGTTCACAAACCCTAAAGATTCCCAAGCTGTTGCTCCAGTGCTTCCTCAGTATTCCATATCTCCCAAGTGCATCACAGTCTGTGCTGCTTCAGGAAGGTCCATATTTTGATGACACAGTGGATTGAGTCTATTTTTACCCCTGCTAAATGGAATACAACATAATACAGTTTCTTTATAAGCTAATTATCTTGGTTCATGCAGTGTTTTGTGGCTTAGATGGTCTTCTTTTTGACCCCACACCACCTATCCATTACAAAATCTCTTGTCATACACAGAATCTGTTAAAACTGGAGGGCTTTGAATCTTAAATCCTCCAAAACTAGCTAGACTCGGAAACATGGCAGTGCCTTGTGAAGAAGCACATATTTTTAAATTAGGGAAAAACTTAGGATTTAAAAAATTCACACATTTTCTATTCATCAGGTTGTCATTCCTATGTCAGACTTTGGCAAATTTTGCTAGTATCTGACTACTGTATCATCAGTGAGAGGTAAAAATAAATACACACCAAGTGTGGCTGCTTCTTCACCTTGATACCAATCAACCATCCCACCTGCCTGGGATCTCAATCCAGGCAGGCATCACTATTCAAGTTGTTGGTTTTGGCACCTTGCTTTGATTCAATCCTTTTCTCCACAATGTGTGGCTTGATCCTTTACACACCCAAAGAAGTTTTCAAGCTCTTTTAGAAAGTGCCAGGCTTTAAAAAACCATTTACCCTCCTCCTGTTAGACTTGTGATTTCTACAAGGTACCAGCCTTCAACTTTGCACTATTATTGATCACCTGCTTTTTCCTATCAGCACTTCTACTCTTCACATCCATTGCTGGAAAAGTCATTCTAAACATTTGTGAAGAACTTCTATTATCAATTTAAAATAATTTTTTTTTAACACAGCTTTCTCAGTGTCCATTTAAATTTGTGTCTTACTGCTGGGATAACTCACCAGATGCTCCTTATTCACCTAAAGACCACAAACACCATCCTTTTTCTCCCTTGCACCACTCTTTCCTATGCATTGATCTTTGATTAGAGCTCTTAAGGCTACAATCAAGGCTTGAGTGATGCCATTAAAATTAATATTTATAACAATTTTGGTATAGTGAGCCTCTAACAAAAAATTACCAACTGTTTCGGAGGAAGACCTGTGATCTTACATATTTGAATCCCAGCTGCCTCAGACCTGTGACTTTAAATATTTAAATCTTAGCTCCCTCAAGGAATGAAATAACTACCCCAAGGAATAATGTGGCTGATGATGAGTAGACCAAGTCACTTGCTGGATACACTTTTATACTTTTCTATGATTTATGACCCCACAGCATCAGTCCTTACTGCTCCAGGGCTCTTTGAATAGAAAGCCTGAATTTCAGTAGAAATCTTGGCATCTATCCTCTGGAGGGGCTGGCAAGGAGGAAGTCTTGCTCCAAAGCACACTGTGCTCTTGAGTTTCAGTCCAGCAATCTCTATTTGAAGAGCTGCACTGCTCAGAATCATCATGGGAACCTGTGATGTGGCCAGCAGGGTATGACAAAAAAGGCAGCTGGAAGAAGAAAAGCAGAAATGGACTAAAGCAAGCTGAGACCTGTTGTGAAAAAACACCCAGGCAGTGGTGGGAGCTGTCATGGAATTCCTTAGTGATTCTGGGGGACATATATCAGAAAAGTCTGGGTTATTTGCTTGAGACAATAAATAAAGAAATAGATACTCAAGTAAAAGCACTGGGAAAGCTTTCTAAAGATGTGTGAATCAAAAAGCACTTCAAAACCAGACTCACATTCAAATCTGTGAGATATGTTTGCCAAGTAACAAAAGATTGCAGTTCCTTTCATGTGAGGGAAAATATGTGTTTCCTTCTGCAAAGTAAACAAACCACAAGCAGTTGCAGATTCCAGGAAGCTGAAGCCAGACCAGACACAACTGCTGGCTGGTCACTCAGGATTCCTGCAAATACCTTGGGCAATCTCCTTGTTATCTGCCAGTTATTATTGCCAGAGCATTTATGTAGTTATTCAGTTTGTTTAACTGTTCTGTAGGAAATAGGAACTTTTATAGTTTATCTTTATTTTTGAGGTGGAAAAAATTCCTTCCTTCTAGAGGAAAAATGTGGGATGGACACATAAAGCTCTTAAGACATCAAAAAGATTAAAAAGTGCCTGTTCAACACAGACAAAACCACAATGTACTCACTTTGTTAAGTTTATCCAGAGCTGCTTCAGGGCACTTCCAGCCTGCCTGCTTCAATTAAAAAACTCACCATAAAATAGACAACATCATATTTCTCCTATATCTTATATTGTCTATGTCCTTCATGGAGGTCAAATGGGACAAGGCATTAATATGGAAATTACAGGAATAATTCTAGGAGGTCACCAAGGAGATCTTGGAGCTACAAAAACCCCTGCAGAATGAAGCAAACTATTCCATTCTGTACTCTCATACCTTTATGGATATGAACATCTGGAATACACATCTCATAAATGATTGTCCTACAGATAAATACAGTGTGTGCCCAAGGCACACACTGCAAGTTGTGAAACTGCTTTCTCATAAGATTGAATATTAAAATTTCTTCATGAAAAGCCTGGTCAAACATTGGAATGGACTCCTCAAGGGAGCGGTGAAGTCACCATCCCTGGAAGTGCTCAAAAAACACATAAATTTGGTGCTTAGGGACATGGCTTGGTGGTGGCTTGGCAGTTCTAGGTCAGTGGTTGGGCTCGATGACCTTGGAAGCCTTTTCCAACCTAAACAGTTCTGTGATTCTATAAGAAAAACAGATTAGAATATCTATTAATTAGGTAGATTGATGACTGCATTCTTTTAGTGGCTCTTTTTAGGATACAGACCCATAAATTTTTACCCACTGAATAGTTCCACACACAGATGAGATATTCCATGACTTTTTTTTGTTGGGGAAGAACTACACAGAAAATTTACTGTGAGCTTAGCTCAGCAGAGAGCAGGAGAGTAAGAGACGAAGTTGGGATCTTTGAGTCCTCTTAGAATCACGTAACTTTGGTTGCAAAAAAAATTTTAGATTCAGGAAACTGCTAATTACTAGTGCTGTTGGCTGTACACCTGGAATAGTACTGGAATAAATGTTTGATGACCAAGAAGTTCCGCTGTGCAGTGCTGATTTGTGCTGGAGTGTTTCTGCCACCAGCAGCCTCCAGAGGACACTAAATCAATATTTTCTATTGACTGTGGGAAGCTGTACAGTTATGATGACAAGACATTGCTCCCTTGGTCACTTTATCACTTGCCTACTCACACTTGGCCCGTTGTTCTTCTGCCCTTTCCCAGCCTCACAACACTGCTGCAGGTTCCTTTTCCAGACTGAGATATTTATTCTGCATCTAAAAACATTTCTTTGGGGAAAAGAACTGCATTAATAAATTTATTCCACCTCCTCTTTCCTCACAGCCCTTTAGCCTAAATGCCAAACAATAAAAGTTAGAACATCTGGTTCTGTGTTCTTTTGTAAGGCAGACATGGGCTTTAAAACAGGATCCTCTTGTAATATTGGATCTATTGCTATATCAGTTATGGAGTGCACAAGTCCTTTACTACCTAATAAAAATCTTCCACTGTAGTAAATCAGATTTTCCACCAAAAATTGGTCTAGCTGTATTCCCATTCTGTCAATCAAGGTGGCACCTCGCATGCCACAGGAGTCAGATGGACTCTGACCTGACCAGCTTTGGTGTACACACTGAAATTCCTTTTCCACAAAAACCAGATCATTCCTGCTGACTGTAGAATATATCCCTGAATAGGGAAATGAGATTGTTTGCCATCAGAGTATCAATGTAATCCATAGATTTTTTTTTCCCTTTTGGTCCTTGGAAGTACATCTACTGCCAGTGCAAAATTTTTACCTGCAGATTTCCTGTAGGTGACATGAATTAGATAATAATAATAACAGCATGAAATAAGGATTACTTGAGTTTAGCATTAGAGGAATATAAAACTGACTGTGAACTGCTGTCTTCCCCTTCATGGCATTCCCCTCATTCCATGAGATCAAGTATTTTGTCTTTTGAATTAGTATCAGCCAAACAGATGGCAAGAGCCCAAGTGTGTCTCACTGACAGGTATTTTCAGAAAGCTTTTCATTAAAGGATAATGGGATAAATTCAATATTCAGCCACATGAAGGTACAGCCAGCCTGTGTCCCTGGAATTACTCCATATATAAGCTGCGAAAAAACCCACACAGAGCAGAATTTGGTCCATTGTCTTTAGGATTAATGCCTAAATGACATAGATCTGTCAGCTTTTCCTGCAAATGTAATTGTATTGCACTTTATTATGGATTAATTAATTAACACTCCATTTGCAGGTGATCTAATCAGTTAATATACGCCTTTGAAAAATGTAATATTGCCCAACTGCAAATGGGTGTTTAAGCTGACTTGTAGAAATCTATTTCTGGCCTTTTTCATTCCAATATTCCTATTTCTAACTTCATTGCTTCAACATTTGGCAGGGAACACTTAGACTGTGTCAGGCATCCCGTGATCAGTATCCATGGGCTAAAAATGTTGGGAGAAACCAGTGTGAAAGCTGTAGGGTTTCCTCTAAAAGTACTAGCTCTCTGTTTGAGCTCCCCCTCAAACAGCATATTTGACAAGCAAAAAATTAAATAAATTATCAACAGTTTTGCTAAGATGCATTCCTGTCAGCATGAGTGAGTTCTCACAGATTTTGAATGGACATGTATGTAGATGTAAATCAGGAGAGAAAATGAATGGGAAGTGCAACATAATCCATTTAGGAGAAGTTCTTCATTTATGCAGGCATAATAAAGAGTCTCAAATTCATGATTAAACATAAAAATTATGAGAGACCTTTACTCCTCCTCTGCCAGTATTTCCACACTTCTTGCTTTGTGTGAAGCTGTAATTTGTTGATTAAATTAACATTTTCTATAGGCATGTTCATGGAATGAGCAGCAAGGGTTATTACAGTCTTAAAGCAGTTTCCTTGGCATTTTACAAGGCAAGCATAAATCGCATTTTGAATTTCAGAGCTTCCACTTCCCTTGAGGGCCTTCAGTGAGAAATGTGCTAACTTAAGCAAAAGAAAATGAAATGCCTGTATTTTTGGAGCACTACTGGAAGAGTAAAGTAACCATAGTATGAAGGAATATTTCGGAAAAATACCCAGCACGGATACCTTCACCCTAGTTGTGTGGCCTAGAATTTAGGTATTTTGCTACATTTAGAAACCCTGCAATTGTATTTATTGGTTTACCAGATTATTATCCTGCTTTCTGTACTGCCTTAGAAAGAAGACTGAACCATGTATATAAAAGGTTAAGGAGTAGAATAAAGAAACTATCTGAATACAAATTAAAATGAACAGCACACCAGATTATCAGCAATGTATTACAGTGTCATTTGTAGATCACTATATAAATATTCATATAGAGAAAAAAAGCTGTTTAATCACAATTGCTTGTTTACAAGAAAAATAGGGACAAAGTATCATCAGTGAAGAGGGACAGTTGTATGTGGAGGTTATATAAATGCCCAGGAAACACTTTGCAGTTTAGACAGAGATATATTAATGGCTTAACGACACGTAACTAAAATGTATTTTATATTTCCATCAGAATCATAGAATGGTTTGGGTTGGAAGGGACCTTAAAGATCACCTATTCCACTCCCTCTGTCCATGGAACACCTTCCACTATCCCAGGTGGCTCCAAGCCCCGTCCAGCCTGGCCTTGGGCACTTCTAGGGATCCAGGGGCAGCCACAGCTTCTCTGGGCACCCTGTGCCAGGGCCTCAGCATCCTCCCAGGGAAGAATTTCTTTCTAATATCCAATCTAAACCTGAAGATTGAAAAATTCAGGCAAAAGCACATATTTCAACAATGACAGTAACTGGAACAATTTATCTCAGCATCCCTTAAAATAATGCCACCAGGACTTGGATTCTACTCTATCCATAAGCATCATCCTTGCTATCTCTGATCCTTTTCCTTATCGTGGTGTAGGTATGGCTACAGCTGCCTCTTCTACAAATACAGTAGCATGTATTTGTTTTCCAGTCACAACCCAGGTCATTATGCTTCTCAAGCACATCTCTACTCCACGAGGAGCACCTCTGAGATCATCTTTAGGAGACAGGCTTGACATGCATGCAGACAGATGATTTGTGGCAGCAAAGCTGGATTTGGAACAAGGCCCTAATGATTAATCCATAAGGCTAGGTGGGACTGCAAGTTTAAATCTACTGCAACAGCTTCTTTCTTTCCACTGTGGGATAGATAAACAGCAGCATGGAAGGAAAGCAAAGTACTCCCAGACCAAGCCACTCTCATTCCAGAACAGTCAGTACTGGTTATTACTGCACTTCCAGAGCATGACATCTTCCAGAATGGAATTTATAGACACTTTGAGTGCCTCCTTGCTAAAAGAGGGGAAAATTACTCTAGTGGGGCAAAGATCTGCCTTGCATAACCTCATGATTTTTCAAGTCTCCTCTAAAAGCCAGGTTACACTGGTTGCACAATGCCAAAGGGTTGATGAGAGTCAGAATTCTTCTGGAAAAGGGAATGAAAGTGATATACCAAAACTATGGTGAAAAAGAAGGCAGAATTTGTCCCACACACATTTATGTCGGTGGTACACATAAATATTAAGACTATAATTCCAGTTCCCTACCCAGCTGGCTCTGCTGCAGTAGCTCTCTCCTTTCAGACTCTTGGTTTGCATCTTACTCATAGCTGCTCTTCATTTCTCTTAGCTTCACTGGGCCAAATTCCAATTACCTGGAGAGAGAAAGTGGGATGGGAGGCTGAGAACATGCACAGAAATAGTAGTTGAATCTCGATGGACCTAGCAACAGCTGCAGAAGTTTCATTCCCATAAAATATTATTACTTTTTCATTTTCAGATAAACTAGTGTGACAGCAATGACTGGAATAGATGAGACAAATTGTAATGGATAAAGAATCCACGTTACTGTATCCCAGTGGATGCAACTGGGGAGTTGCAGTTTGGTCTTTTTTTTTTTACACATAAAGGATATTTTTTTATGTCAGTTTTGGTCTTGTCAAAAAGAATGAGTTGTAAATTTAGAAAAAATTGCTTTGCTTGACATTCATTTCTTCATTACCAGAATAGATTTGGAGTACTTAAAAAAAGCTTTCACAGAGTGACTGCTTGAATGAGTGAAATAAAAAAAAATAGCAACAATAAAAAACCCTAAATACAATCAAGAGAGATTATAAATGTCTCATTAAAATTGATGACAAAAGCTCACTCCCCCTCATCAGCATCCAAATCCTAAATCCCAAAAAGGAATAGGATATTAAAAAGCTTCCTTAGAATTAACATGCTACCAAATTTTTTCTTCCAAGCTCGTGTAACCACAGAGCCTCAACTCCTGCAGAATTATCAGTGTTTATTCACCAGGAATTACAACTGATTTATAGCCATATGTATGAGAGAAGCAACAAAACTAGCAGGTGAATTTTTCCATAATATTAACAACAAAAACTCCTTTGTGTAATATTTTCCACTTTTCAACTTCAGCAGCCATTTCAAACAGTGTAATTTTTGCTAAGTGCTGACTAAGAGAACATGATAACAGTCTGCAAAGAATATTAGGAAAGGAGAGTAAAATTTTAGGTCCTTCAGGGGAGCATAACTAAAAGTAGGGGAATGCAATCAAAGCTAGAAAAATAAGTGGCCCCATCCTCTTAACACCCACCAAACAGTATCACACTTCCTATTCTGAGTCCCTAATTATTTGCTATATCTGTTTTTTGAGTAAACATTTTGATAATGAAACTTTTTTCAGTGTTTATACCTGACTCATTGCCAGGTGAGGCAGCATTAATGGACTGGTTTCTGTAGGAAATGTGAGTCCATACTGTGTGTTTACAGGAGTAAGTCATTAGGCAAGCTAACAGCTTAATGGGAACCAACTTTGAAATGTGTAATTTTGTGTATTTAATCTTACAAGCCAAGTGTGAAAACCCCAGAACTGAGGCTTTTGGAAAGTACCTGCAGTGAAAAAGCTTAGTGCAGTTGTTTTAGAAGTCCTTCAATCTGAATATTTTTCTATACACCCTCCAGGCCATTTGCAGGCCACCAGAACCAATCATCCAATTTCCAGTGCATTATTAGAGCCTTTTTCCTGAGTGCAACCTGGGAAATGGCTGCTGATTACATAGATTTTTCAGGCAGTGGCAAGAGGCTATTTTGTGTCCCTGGCTCTCTGAGCTGCCCCACAAGGTGACAGATGCTCATGTGGAAATGACCCAGAGGAAATTACTACAGACTTCCTTCAGGTCCCTGGAAATGATGGTGTCCAGGGGCAGCAGCAGATTTACCCTAGGCTGCCACCCAGTTTGAGCCTGGGTTTGAAGGATATGCCTTGGACAGAGGTCTACAAAGAGCAGCCTGCAAAATAAATCCCTGGCAGAAGTCTGCTGCTGGGTGACATCTTCCCAGGCTCTCCTCTGATCCAGAGAGCCACTGAACACAGGTTTCATGGCTTGTGGTCAGATATCCTGGAGATGTGCAGTACATTTTGGTGGATAGAAGTGGCATCTTCTCACTTCAAAGGGATATTTAAGACCTGATCTCCGCAATGGAGGGAGAACACAGCTCAGGCAGAAGCCCAACAGATGTAACCAGATAAATCAAGTCTCGTAATCTGCCTTTGCTGTGAGAGCACCAGATAACAGAACTCACATTAGATACAGAAATTGGATATTAGACATTAGAAAATCTCTGGATTCTAATGAAACCTCAAGATTTTAGGTCCTCTTTAAATTAGCACATTTTTTTACCTGAATGACTGCAGCTAAAGAGACAGGTATGCACTTAGCTGCAGAAAACCGAGGACTACTCTCCTTCTTTTGGGAAGCCAAACTTTCTTTTTTTCACTTGTGCTTCATCTTCCGTGTTCCTCCTCACATACGGTTAGCTCCTACCTAAATCCTTCACACTGCATTTAGAACCAAATAAAGCATTAATATGTTCATCTGTGTGAAATGTTCTCTTAACTATTACCTCGGGCAGTCACTTAGTTGGATCTGATAGGGGAATGCATTGACATTGTTAAGGTTAATGACCCAATGATTAACAATACACATTTTGCAGCTCAATGCTCCCAGCCACTGTTTCAGAGTAATGTGAACAACGACATGTATATTATGCTACAATATATGGAATGTAGTCTTTCTTCCCACATAATAAGTGCTGTAAAAGAAATCAGCCCATGCTCAAATTGGTAGTTTGAAAAGATGGACACAGTTTTATACTTATCAAAAATGTGAGGAACCTCACAAAGCTCGTAGATGATACTATATTAATCCTGATTAGCTCATAAAACCAGTCAGCTTATATATAATTTGTGTCCCACCGCATTGAGCTAAATCACCCACAATTTTAAAAAAGATACTTTTTATGCCTATAATGATGTCTTATTAAAGCTGTAGTGCTACACTGGATCATGCACAGCACAGATCTGAGCTGAGGATCCTCTTGACTGCACTTGTATGCAGAGCACAGGGTATGACCTGTATGATGATCATGGGCACGCAGCCGTGTTTGGCACAAGGGCAGGGCAGAGGGAAGAGCCCCCCAAATCTGAAATAGGAGCATGAATGGGGGATGTCAGTGCATGCACCATGGTGGCTTCACTGGTGTTACACAGGGGAAACATCCTCTGGAAGTGGGATCTGTGTTTGAGCACAGCAGTGGCAGCTGCAACAAGGTTCCTTCTTCTTGAATACCACATTCTGTGGATCTCTTTGACTCCCACAACAGATCTCACAACAGTAATCTCACTCAGTGTCCTTTAAAAAACAGAATTTCTTCTCAGGTTTATCACACTGTTTTGAGAGCACTGATATCTACAAATAGCACAACTGCAAGAAACATTATGGTTACATTCAGGAATGCAATCCCCATTTGAGTATTCCAAAATAATTTATAAACATTAAGTAATTCACTAAGTATCACAGCACCCCACTTTTATTATTAGCACTGCATTAGCATTTTCAATTATTTCACAGGATTCAAATCTGTGCTTGGACTTGCTTGTACTGGATAATTTTCAGGTTAATTTTAGCTGTAACATAATGAACTAAGCAAGTAATCAGGACAGTGTCAAGTTTGCTAAAGAAGGACAGGAACAAGATCATGTTAGTCATACCTGTCATGAAAGCATCTTAACAGATTAGTGAATACATTTATTTTTATTTACTCATTATAAATTAGGAGGCGAGTTGAGACATAACTGAGAACATATCAGTCCTATTTAGTTTCCAAATTTAGGCACTTGAATGTTCTGTTTTTCTGCAGGCCTGCTCAATAATATGGTCTGTTTAATTAGTGGAAGAGGTAACTATTCACAGTCTCTCAAAGTTTTAACAGTCATTAGGTGATTAAGCATTAACTGAAGCAACTTTCTTAATTATTTAGTTAAAAATAATGGAACTAGGGCCCAGATTCTTATCCACATTTACATTTTAGATCACTGCAGGAAAAGACATACGCTATAAATTACAGAGCAGATATAAATGGGTTAAAACATGCATTATGTTATTTTATATATTATTATGTGTTCCTTTGGAACAGATTGCCCAGAGAAGCTGTGGCTGAACCATCCTTGGAAGTGTCTAAAGTTGGATAGGACTTGGAGCAACCTGAGATAGTGGAAAGTATCCCTGTCCATGGCAGGAGGATGCAGCTGGATGGGCTTTAAGGTCCCTTCCAACTCAAACCATTCCATGATTATAAAATATTAATCCTGAAGAGTGATTTTAAGGGAAGGAATCCATCTCAAAGGATCACTGCAAAAGGCACATCTCTTTTCTCAACAATCAACATCTGAGCCCCACAATACATTTCCCTCACACTGGCTCAGGCACTGCAAGATTTTAGAGTCTAAGATGTCAGGAAGATGTGTGAGCTGAGGACTGGGCAATTCCCATTCCCCTACATCTCCCTGCAGCAGCACATGCTGCACCTGGCAAGCATGCAGCATGTCAAGGCATTCCAGTGGGATCAGCACCAGAATGCATCTCAGTGCCATTAAAGGTCACTTCTGAACACCAGATGAAGAAAGTAGAGGATAATCCATGCCAGTCAGGTAAGAGGAGACAATTTCTTGAAGAGAAATAGCTTGCTCTCATAAGAAAATCAGGATGGAAGGCTACAACTTGAAGGTATGGATCAAAGAAGAAGAGGTGGGAGGCAAACGTTCTCTTTCACACTTGACAGACGTGGCAGATGCAGCCAAGATACTGGCAGTCAAACAGGCCAAAGACAGAGCTGTTAAGCAAAAAGTCTTCTGTTTAATTCTGCCCCTTTACCTCTAGAACCTCCAGGAAATAGCCAAGGCTGCCTGACTCACTCTGGACTGTTTTTGAAATGGTATTTTAATAACTGCTTTGCTGGCTCTGTACTGCTCAGTATTTGTGACATTTTCTGCTCAGCAGTCCAGAGCTTATTTAATTTATGTGCAACTTTCCCTTGTTCCAGGACAGGGAATTTTGAGTGAAGCTATGAATAGATGAAATCTCTTCGGTCATCAAATTCATAGAATCATGATTTAGACTAGAAAAAACCTCAGATTGTGGAGTCCAATCCTTAACCTAACCTTTCCAAGGTTACCACTAAACCATGTCCCTAAGCACCACATCTACATGTCTTAAATCCCTCCATGGATGGTGATCCCACCACTGTCCTGGGCAGCCCATTCCAAGGTTTGACAACCCTTTCAGGAGAGAGACTTTTTTTTGTAATATCCAATCCAAACATCCCCTCGTGTAACCTCAGGCCCTTTTCTCTTGCCTCATACAATTTTGCACCATTAAGTGCCTGCTTGTGTCAGGGCTATTGCAGCTCTCTAAAATAAATTCTCCTCCACAATCTGAATGATTTTTTACAAATAATCAGAGAATCACAAAATGGTTTGGGTCGGAATGGACCTTAAATCCCATCTCATTCCACCCCATCCATGTGCAGGTACACCTCCCACTGTCCCAGGTTACTCCAAGCCCCATCCAGCCTGGCCTTGGACTCTGCCAGGGATCCAGGGGCAGCCACAGCTTCTCTGGGCACCCTGTGCCAGGGCTTTCCCACCCTCACAGGGAAGAATTTCTTCCTAACATCTTATCAAACCTCCTTCAGTTTAAGGCCATTCTCCCTTGTCCTGTCATTACACACCTTTGTGAAATTTTCACCTTTATGAAAATGAAAAGTCCCTCTTCAGCTTTCTTGTAAATCCCTTTAGGTACTGGAAGGAAAGGACTTCAGGTGATCTTATTAAAATTATTTTCTGAATATTAAGTTATTAACAAAAAGCTTTTTAATTTTTATCAGTCCAGATATAAATACAGCAGTGATTGTCTGCTTGTGATCTTTCCTTCTGCATCCAACAGTATAAATAAATAGCTGGAATATAAGCCAAGTTTTACCTTTTTTTTAATAGGTTACCTTTTCATATCAAAACTGCATACTACTTTACCTACTGTCAAATTTCCTTAGTCTTTTACTTAGTAAAAGCTAAATGTATATTGAATTGAAGTGTTTTCTATGATTCAGTATAACACATGACTAAGATATTGCTAAATCTTTGCAGTGTTGGAGATAAGCTCTTTGTCTAACAAGGTCTTTGTAGAAGGATGTGAAAAGTGGAGATCATTTATAGCAATGCATTTGTCAGACATGGGTTTTGGCAGCTATTTAAACAACACTGTGGCAGCAAGTCAATCTTCCTTCCATCACAGCAGATACATGATACTCTTCTTTGTGCTTATGGCAAGAGTTTCACTCTTTAAAAAACCCCATGGATATCTTTACAAAGCTTGAAATATGTATCTAAAGAAATGCATTTTATGGTCATCCCCCTGCCCAACATAAACAACTGGCAATTTGGCAATTAAAATTGAGGACAAAGAGTTTGGGTTTCCTTTTTTTTTTTTTTTTTCTTTTCCCATGAGGTATCACATACTTTCAGGGCACAAGGTACATTTGACAGATAATTTAGATTTTTTTGGTTAAAATCTCATCATGATACAGAAAATACTTTATGTAAACAGAGAATCACAATTCAAGAGTCTTCAGAAACTTGCAGTGTTTAGTCAAAGGCTGTTGACCCCACTTAATTACCACTGGAAGATAATACAAAATTTAATGTCAGCTACCTGAAGGTTGCATTAAAATCATCTGCTTATTGCTGATGCTCCACCCCTGCTAATGACCTCAAATAATCAGGACTTCTATACCCAAAATTATTTATGAATTCAAAATCAGTGGGAAAGGAAAGGAAAGGAAAGGAAAGGAAAGGAAAGGAAAGGAAAGGAAAGGAAAGGAAAGGAAAGGAAAGGAAAGGAAAGGAAAGGAAAGGAAAGGAAAGGAAAGATCAAGAGTTTTAGAAAACAGTCAGTATACATATGTGAATATGACCTTTCCAATTCTGTCTCGGAAAGTGAAATTTCTCCATTCTCATAGTGGCTGTGAAACTACACAGCAGAGATCAGTTTAATCCATAACCAAGTGTTTCCCTGAACTATCAGATTAAGGTTAACTAGCATCCTAACCAGGACCCACTTAGAGATGGATAAATATGAAACAAATCTTAAACTCCTGATCCAAGACACCTTAGATGCTTGACTATTCAATCCTTTGCCTAAGGGCTGAGCTCTAAGGTTCCACCAAAGATTTAGTTTTCTGAATAGATTAGACAAAGGATATTCCAGGTAAGCAGGAGTGAGCTGACTTGCTCCATGAAGATACATTGAGAGGTACAGCAAAGAGCAATCTGCACAATAATCTCCATTGCTGATTTCATGGCCAATGACAACTGCTCCTTATTTTGCAAGGAGAGTGACCAGCACATCAACCACACTAATTATTATAACAAAGCTGCAGGACACTTCAAAGCATTACAAACAACCTCAGTATTTGGAAACACTGTCATGTCAGTACAGATGGGGGGTTTTTAACTCTTAATTGTGTTTGTAAATGATCTTCTATCACAGGCAAAAAAGCTGAGCACCAGTGAATATCTATAAGAAGCAGAAATGTTAATCGTAGTTTAATTAATTCTGCCTTCATCAGAGCAAACAAAATGCCATTTTCACTTTAACAAGCCTGCACAAACAAATTAATTCTAAATGAGGCAGCATCATCCTGCCAGTTCTCTTGCAGGGTGCAGTTCTACCTTCTGCTGCTTCTCTTACTCTGTTTGGAAATTTCCTTTCATGGGGGAAGGCAAGATTTCTACTGTGTGGAAACACCGCAGTAAAACACATACATAAAGGACATGAAAACCACGTTGGCCTGAATGCATCTTATTCAACTTTAGAGAATTAACTCAGGCACCTATTCACTGTAGACTTTTGCTAGAAGAAGATGTTCAAAAGAAAGCAAAACGGGCATTTCTGAAGTGTGAATTAGATCTAGGGGTATACCCACACAGTACAGAAAGAGCCTGGGTTCCCAAGGAACAAAATACTTCCTTGCATTAGCCTGTAGTAAACTGGAGTGGATTTAAGTCCTCCTGCATTTGAAGCACAGCCTTGAAATGTGGAGGATAAGACAGATTGGGAAGGTGTCAACATTAAGGGCTATAAGTTGCTTTGCACCATCAGAGTAGGAAGATGAGTGAGGTGTGATGATCCTTATTTTAATATTAATATCTATCCTTTAAAGCAAAGAACCTGAGACCTCACTGTTTATTCATTGCTTATTAAGAAAGTTGTCTAGTCTAAAATGACAAGGCAGAAATCAAAGGTGTTATCCTTATATTAGAGGAAGGAAATTAGGACAGGAGATTAAACAGTTTGCCTTAGGTGACCCATTAGGACACTTGGTAAGCAGTGAATATCTGACAGATCTCCTGAATCCCAGTCAGACACTCCAACCACTCAAATTGCCATTTCTGCAGCTGTTTAATCACCTTATTCCACAATCTGGAAGTGATTGGGCAAGGTCAAGAAAAGGAGTGGAGGGCAAGGGAGATCTCCTTCATTTCTGTGTCTTGACTTCACCCAGCTAAAGGAAAAGCTTTTCTCATCTTTGATTTTCAAATCATAGTCTGTGACTTCCCTCTTTTTTTCCCCAAGAACATCTTTCTTTTTTTACCTCCCTCTTGCCTTCATCCTTCCTGCTTCCTTCCTCTATATGGTTCCTTTGGTTGCGTAGCAACAGCACGTTCCTTAAAAAAGAGATTTGCTGGATATAAATGACTGAATGAAAAAAGTGAGTTGTGCAAGGTCTTAACAAGACCATAAACCAACTATATTTTCTGTCTGGCTGTTTTCAAAGTAATAACTAAGGAGGTGTGTGGGCTGAGAGGAGGTAGGAGTCAAAAATAATCAGTATTTTTGCCACTCATTTCCAGCTGTCCCTTTCTAGGCCCCTGGCCAGGGTTCTCTGTAGCTTCCTGTGTTTGGAAAGACCAAAGGAGAGTGTGATAAACAAGGAATGAGAGTTTAAGAACCAAGCAGCTGATGAGAATCCCACACCAAGGAAATAAAGGAAAGGAAATAAACCTGGTATTTTTCCTCACAGCCATGCTTAGCTCCTGCAAGAGCCCAGGCTTTACTTCCAGCTCTGCAGCTTTGAAGGATTCCTCCCCGAAAGCAAACTGATTTGCTCAAGGACACATGAGCAAAAACAAGTCCTAAACTCTGAAGTAATTGATTCTTCTCAACATATAAAATAGTTACTGGGGATCCCACTGTAGTATCTTATTCACTACTGCAGTTTAGCTGCACTTATCATATTGACAACGGAATCAAGCAGGATACTCCAACAAAGGCCATTATACAGGATGTATAATTCTTCAGCAGAAATAGTAATAAATAGAAATAGGAATACTGAAAGAGGTTGGATATCTCGGTCAACCTGCTTTTTTCATCTTGATCTCTCATCTTCATCTATTCATTTAGCTTCTCTGATGAATCCTTTCCTGTAAAGCAGAAATAGTCTGGTTCTATTTCAGGGAAGTTGTGTGATGAACGTTTCTAAAAGCCTATGAGGATAAAAGCCAGATTCAAGTATTCAAGTACTAAGTATTAAATGAATGGGGTGAATTAAGATAAAGTTGAGAGAGAGCCCTACCCCATCCTTCTTTTTGACTATTGGGAAATTTGCCCATGTCTTCACTTTAATTTGTGATGACCAGGCTATTAAACTTGAGCTGCAGACCAGCAATATTTTCCTTTGAAATTTTCTAAAAGAGGAGTGTTTTGATTCCTTCCTATCTTTTACGGATAAAAGCGGTAACAAAGTATTTAAAGAATTAGAGCATTTTTTCATTCCATGCCAGAACCTCCAAAGAAGATTGGACGTGGAGTCAGAATGGGCTGAAAGGAGTGACACATGAGAAAAAGGTCTGTCAGATGGGATAAGGAACTCAGAGGGCTATAATGAACCTTTCAGTAACTGTGATCCCAGATCATTAGAAAGGAATTCAGAAGAACACATTAGATATTTTGAGGCAGTTTTAGGATCAATGAATTAATAGAAAGGGTGATTAAGACTGGGGAGAAGTTTCTAGGAAAAAATTATCATTTATCTGTAACACAGATATAACCACAGAGGACACATAAACTGAACTTAATGCTGCATGAGGTCCAGCCAACTGATAAAAATAAAATTGTGTAAAAGATTGGGGCTTGTTAAGGAAGTTATGATTATCTCAAAGCCATATGAAGCTTAGATATTTGATGTAGACAGGAGCAGAAACATATTCAGATAGAAGAACTGCAGGAGTCAGGTGTGGCAAGTTCCAGGATACTGAGACTGCAATAACCAGAATTTCCTTTTGGACATGGATGGAAATTGTTTTTATGATTCCATTAAAAAAAACTCAAAAAACAAACAAACAAAAAAACCCCTGACACATAGCATCGAGAAATCTACAGATTCAAATGTGTCAGAAAGGGTTTGAAGACCTTTATAACTAAGATAAGTCAGCAAAGGCAATAAAATCTCCATTAAAGATGGTCCTAAGCAGGCTAGACTGCACCTCTGTATTGATGCTGACAGTATGGTACAGAAAATGCAGATATTTTACTGCATCTCCCACCCAAACATCTTCACCTCCTTCAGTTCTTGTCTAATAAACACCTTCTAGAAAGATTTTTGTCACTTGAATCCAGATACAAACAATAATTATACAGTGCACATTCTTCCCTGAAATGCAGATCAGTCATTAGATACTCCCAGGCACTTTCACATTTGATGAGCACTGCCCTTGTTTGCCAACTTCCAGTAACTACTCTGTAAAACAAAATCCTTCAAATACTGTTTTGTGAGCAGATGTGTTGCTGGTGCAGGGAAAATTAAAACACTAATAAATTAATCTCCCTAGCTAACATAAACTGATTAAGCTATCTACACTACCTGTCAAGAACTGCACTCAGGACTACAGCTCTCTCTTAAGAGCAAGGGGAACTAATCTCTCCTGATCTCTATCTTCTAGCAGTAGTGAAATATTTCATTTGTTCACTTTGCCTTGTCTTTTAATCTAATCTAATTCTGTCAGCACATGTAACGTTGGTTTGTGAATAGAGAATGCTGCATGAACTCACACTGAAGACTCTTCATTCCTATCAGTTGGCTACTGAAGAACTCTGATTGGAAAACTAATTTCAGGGTGGCATTCACCTCCTGGAACAATATCCATCCATTCTCAATATCTATAAAGGGTGAGATTAATTACTTCCTGGAGGTGACTACTGCTCTTCACTGACAAATAAGAAAGGCTACAAAACTAACTTAAAATACATCCTGAGACTGTAGTTAGTGTGAGAACATCCTCAAGGAATTTCTGTTCCGTCTGTGACTTCACAATGATCACTTCTTTATCCCATCACTGGCTCTCTGAGCCATCTGACCTTTTACATTATGAACCTCTTTGCTTTAATTATTTGCCATACTCAGTAGGATACTAAAATAAAAAATTCTAGCACAATTCAAATCTGTAAGGAAACCACTGAATGTTAAGATAGCTCATTAACAAATAGCAATAAAGTGCATTTTTTATAAATTCACTGGTGACATTTCTGTTTCCTCTGTGTCCTGATGTAAGAAAGCAACTTTGCTTTAACAGATCTTCTCATAACATTTACTCTGGTGGTTGATTTTATGAATCATGTTTATTCCCACAGATGAGCCCTCCAGATGAGCTCTGGAGAATCTTCTGTGGCAGCTTAACACATAAGAGCCCTCAGCTCTATCTCTCCATCTATGGGAGTTTATCCCACGCTTAACACAGGCTAAGAAAAAACATTCCAATGCATATTCTGCTGCATTTGATCATTCTGTAGCAGAATTTATAATCACAGTGAAAATGGGTTTGCACTGATGTGGTGGTCTGTGAAGTGGAGCAAAATGACAGATAACTGCTTTTCTACACAAAATAAAATTGTATTTGGGAGAGGTAAACACAAACGGCATAAGAGGTGATATAATCTACTCCTTCCCATTAGGTCAAGTGTTTATTTAGAGCCATGAAGGTCATGGAATCATGGAATGGTTTGAGTTGGAAAGGATCTTAAAACCCATCCAGTTTCATCACCTGCCATGAGCATGGACACCTTCCACTGTCCCAGGTTGTTCCAAGCCCAACTGTCCAACCTGGCCTTGGACACTGCCAAGGATCCAGGGGCAGCCACAGCTTCTCTGGGAACCCTGTGCCAGGGCCTCACCACCCTTATAGTACAGAATTTCTTCCTAATATCTAATCTAAACCTTACCTCTTTTAATTTAAGGCCATTCCCCCTTGTTCTGTCACTACATGCCCTTGGGAAAAGTCCCACTTCAGTTTTCTTGTGAGCCCCAGTAAGTCCTGGAAGGCTGGAAAGCTGTTGGGAAACAACTGGAACAGCTACCACAGACCAGATAAATCAGATCTCTGTGATAAACTTCAGGGCATAAAACACATCAGGACTAATCCCTGGTAACAACCATCTCTAGTGCTGCAGAGGATTTTAGCTAGGAAAGCGAGCTGATGTTATAACAAATGAGCATAGCCAGGAGAATGACAAAATATAACACATAGATGCATTAATGATGCACATGGTGTGCACTTGGGGCTTAATTAGTGATTGGCTGTAGGCTTGAGTGTAAAAATAACCTGTGAACCACCCACTGGGGAGGCACTGGAGCCCTGGGTCCCAGTGCTGTGAGAGGCAGGCTGGAGGGGGCAGGTTCCTGCTTTCCTGCAGGATGAGGAAGTATCTAGTTAAGTCTTCAAGCATCTGGCCAATTCTTGTCTATCCAGCCAGCAGTGCACTCACTGCAGCATGTGTGAGAGCATTTGGTTTCTCTCTCAGCACTGACAGAAGCAATGAGATTTCTTTCAAGCTCATCTGGTGTTCTGGAGACTGACTAGGGCAAGTAATCAGATTTAAGCAGTTCTGTGCCATTCCAGTTGGACTGCTGCTGCTAGCTGGGATGAGGGTAGCTGGTGAACACCTACACAAATACTCCCAGGTGAGGCTGAATAGGAAAGAATTAATCTATTTTTAAAGGCTATGCAAATCACAAGGTCAGGGAAGAGCAGAGACTAAATTGTGACTCAGAATGAAAAACAAAAGGTGCGTTCTACTGAGGGCTTTTCATGGATGTACCAATCTAATCTGTGTGAAGCTTCACATGGAGTGAAATCAATCTCCTCTGACACCTGATTCCTTTGGAAGAATCATTAGAATAACAAGTGGAGAGGCTAGAATGGAATGGAACCAAAGAATCATTTCTGTTTCTAACAACTGCCAAAATACCTATTTACCACTGAGACCAGAACAACTCTGAAGCAGCTGTTGTGCTCTTCTGGGTAAATAATATGTGTTAAAAAATGTATAAACATTTATACATGTTTACCTTCGAGACATCAGCTTTTCTGAAGCAGACATTTCCCTTGCTGCATACATAATACATGCTTTGTTTGAAAAACTGCCTGAATTCATAAAGGGAGAAAAACCTGTAGGGCACTGGGTATGCACAGTGCTGTTATCTCTTGTAAATGGAGATGTAGTGGAGCCCTCGCATATAACATAACTTATATTTTGTTTCTAAGGTCTTCTGTGAAATGGTCAAAGCAATGCTCTAAGTTTGGCAAACACTGTTATCCACACCTTTCTAGGAAAGGACAGAATTTTGAAAGCTACACCCTGAACTGCAAACTTCTTTTACCTAAATCCAGTGTGAGCCACAGCAAAGAAAAAGTAAAAACCTCCTCAACCAGTGGTGCTGCACAAGGTTTTCTTCCCTTTCCCCATTACCATTAGGGGTCTAATTTCAGGTAGTGCTTAAGGCTCCCTCTACAGCCCATGAAGAATTAAAAATATGCTGAATGCAGAGCCTGGATAGAATAAATTAATCATAAATATTAGCACAATTGACCAGCTGATCTAACAGGAGAAAATTATGTTCAGCCAAGGCATGTGACCAGCCAGAAGTCCAGCTTTCCTTGCTGGCTACTGAGCACACCCCAGCTGAGCAAACTGGAAAAGGACACCCCATCCTTTAGCTGGAAAAGAACACCCCATCCTTCAGGTGTAAAAGAGCACCCCATCCTTGCTCCTCGAGTACAGGAGCCTTCATAGCATCCCCTGCTCCAGTCAGATGAGAAATCCCCACTCAGAGGTGTCTTTGTGTCTCAGTGCCACCCTGCTTGAGATCCCCACATGTTAGCAACTGCTCTGTGAAAACTACATGAAGACATATAAAAACTGGCATTTCTTCAGCATCATCCAATCTCCACACTCTGGTTAATTAAAAATCCACAAAATTAGTCGTGTCTGCTCGAGGAGCCTGGGAATGGCCTAAGTGAAATTTAACAGGGCTCATGCAATGCACATTACCTCTGATGAATTAGACAAAGGTAAATGACTTGACACTGTGGTGTGTGAGATGCTGTCCCTGCTAAGAAATATGTGTCTCTCTTCCCCCACCCTACTCCTTTCCTCTCTTCTTTTTCCTCCCTACTCCTATCTGTTGGTAATCATTTTATATTCCCAAACTCTAAATATTTAAAGTCAACCCTTTTACTCTTTAATCAAAACAACTTATTTTGATTGTCCACAATAAAAATCTCCCAGTCATCACTTTTCATATGCAAAACTGCAGCAACAGCATGTTGTAAATATGGGGGGGGGAAAA
>VXBI01011677.1:33837-230049 GCA_013397375.1 Toxostoma redivivum
AAACCTCCTCACTGAGAAAGAAATAAACCCATATTTATTATTCTTATTATTTCTCTCTGGGCACAAAAGTTAGGTGACAGTTTTAGGATGAGTCCCTTGCAATTATACTGCAACTTGTTTTCTTGTTCTAATCCACTTTCACATTTTTAACAATTTGATCAATCATAATTCTCCATCTAGCATTCCTCTCATTGCCAAGGTGTCATTATAGTCAAAAGAAAGATCCATTTGAGTCTCCAGTTTATAAATTATGGAGCTTTAATTATTAATTGATAATATTATTGAAAAAGTCATTATGAGAGGTCACAGTCTTTGCACCATTAAAGGGGAGGGCCTATCTTATGGTACTTTTTTTACCCAGGAGATCCTTTTTTCCCTAATATTTATTTTATTAGTTATGGGATACTTTTAATAAATTAGTGTTATTCCAACTGCCTGATAACACTACTATAAACCAAAATTATCAATGTACCCATAAGTACAAGAGTATGGAGGTAACAAATAACTTATATCCTAATGATGCTGACATCAAATTCTTTTGGCACTTTTAGTGTGGATTGATGCTATCTTGCTTTATAGAAAAAAAAAACAAACAAAAGGTTTTATGAAATCTATCTATAATTTTTTCACAGAAATTTGATTATTGCTTTGTGCATGAAAATCTACTTCTGCATGGAAGCAATGCTATTAAATAGAACCTGATTTTCAGAACAGCAGAGCATGGACAACTCCTACTGGAGATCAGGTGGAACTACTGATTCCCATCAGCTCCATGAACCACAGAAACACAGAATCACAGGTTTGGGTTGGAAGGGACCTTTAAGGATCATCCCATTCCACCCCCTGCCATGGGCAGGGACGCCTTCCACTGTCCCAGGGTGCTCCAAGCCCCATCCAGCCTGGCCTTGGACACTTCCAGGGATCCAGGGGCAGCCACAGCTTCTCTGGGCACCCTGTGCCAGCCCTGCCCACCCTCCCAGGGAACAATTCCTTCCCAATATCCCATCCATCCCTGCCCTCTGGCAGTTTGAACCCATTCCTCCTTGTCCTGTCTCTCCACCCCTTGTCCCAAGTCCCTCTCCAGGCCTCTTGGAGCCCCTTTAGGCACTGGAAGGTGCTAAAAATCTCTCTGAAGCCTTCTCTTCTCCAGGCTGAACAGCCCCAAATTTCTCAGCTGGTCTTAATAAAAAATAATAATTCAAAAAATAATAAATCACTGAGTTTACTTATTTTCTTGTTTATTGGCTCAGGCTCTGCAGAAGTCCACGTGAGGTGAGCTCTGAAGTGCTGAGCCCTGGAGTGGAGTCCCTGGGCAGAATCCTCTGCTCTCTGCTACAGAAAGGCCATTCTATGATCTAATGATCTTCCCATGCCTTGGTCACTGAGCTTCTGCACCAGCCCCTAACAGCAGTTCACTGTGCAACAAAATTTTGTATGTCAGGCAGACAAGAAAACCAAGAATCCATGAAAATTGAGGGGCCTGGTAGTATGTGATCAGATATAACAGCTCAGCAAGCAGCTCACCACAGAACTTAGAGCAAGTGCTCAGAGACTTGTTAATTTGGTGCAAAATTTATCATGGAATATTCAAGGAGGGGAATTTTCGAGGAGGAGATATAGGAGAGGTTTGGTTATCAGCTGCTTTGCCCATGTATTTCTAATTAGTCTCTTCTAAATGTGTACTGCTAGAACAGCTCAAGATGGAAATAAATTTCTCTGTGCACTATGAAGAGGAAAAACCAGCAGATCAATACACTGGCTGCTGATGACAGTGATGGTCGTAAGACAATCAAGTTTGAATGTGATGTATCAACTGCTAAGAAAAAGGTGAAAACATGAAAGAATGTTTAAAGAAAACTTTAACAAAAAGAAAGAAGACTTTACTACTGTTCCAGAAAGTAAATCTATTTCCAAAGAATATTGGTAGTAACCTACTTCTGAAATATTCAATGGAAAGACTAATTTTATGCATCAAGAAGGACTAGAAATTATACAACTTATTTAAATACTGAAATAGGTTCAGTGAATTTCTAATGCGTATTTTATGGTTAACTACTAGTTTACAGTTAAAGTCAGTACAGAAATCTCATATCATACCAAAGTTTTGGACCATTGTGGCCTCTGAAGAAATGAAAATTCTTGAATCTTTTTGAACCTGATGTATTTTTTATCAATTTTGTTGTGTTCAACAATTTTGTCAGCATTTCCTTTGCAGTACTTGAATTTTTTTCAGTGTCACAGGAGACTCAGCAGCACCCTGGGCAGCAGACACAGCCTGCCTCTGGTCACAGGAGTTTTAGGAAACCTCCACACTGCTGAGAAGTTGGCTAAAAAAGTTTATTTTGTCATCAAAAATGTTACTACATGTGACAGGAGATGAAGGAAACTATTCACTCCATCAATATGGAATGGAAAACTTCCTGAGTCTAAAACCTGACCACTAAGCTTCTCACTTTCCCAGACTTTTTCCTCAGTCTTCTTTGCTAATAATCCTCCCTTAAATCTCTCTCTCATGTTCAGGAGCTGACATGAGACTGACTTTTTGTGGTAGCTCACTGCTGGTAGTGCACAGGAGACACAGAGATTCATTTAAATTCAAACTTGGTAGTGTATTTGAAAGACAGAATGTTAATGGGATACCCAGGCTAAAGGGAATGCAAATAACCATTCCCATCGAGTATTCTCTTATTATGGTTACACCTAAGACCTTCCCAGAGCCACAGCCAAGCTCATGAGAGCAGAGGAAGAAGAGGAGAGGAGAGGAGTAGCTGAGAGGTAGACAGGTACTGTGCTAAACTGGAGAAGCTGGGAAATATATGAAATTGTGTGTTCTTAATGCAACTGTGTGCACACACTGCTTAAATTTTAGAAATCTGACTTTCACCTCCAAAATAGATTTGCATTTTAAGCTAGTAATTCTATCCCTGAAGGCAAAATCCCTTCACTTATACTGATGTAGCATGATTACACTGACCTGTGTCATGGAGCAAGTAATGTCTGATAAATATGTTGAGAAATAGATAAAAAAAAAAAGGAGTTATCAGATAGAGGCTGTACGAATTGAAGAGACAGACTCTCTGAATGAAGTCTATAGACATCTCCTGTAAGTAGTACATAACATTTTAATCTGCTTACATATGTTACATCTCTATTAGGGACAAGAGTTTGATTGGATATACATAATTTAGCTGGAGGCAATGAAGAGTCTTTCATAAGAAGCAAATATTAGCTCCTCTGACAGTCCTATGTGGGTCTTTAGCACTGGAACTGCACTCTTGTATTAATTTAGGAGATAATTTAAAGTGTGTTTAATAAGATTCATTACCCTTAAGCAGTACATTAGTTGTTATCACTAATAAATAATCTAAAAAGAAAAAAGAACTGAAAGAATTTATCCAGTTTTATATCCAACCTCTCTTCCTAAATGAAAATTTTATTAGTGTAATTGAAGATAGCAGGAAGTACATGACACAAGACAGCTCTGCATATACAAATTTGGGCATTTTACAGGCTTGCTTTGACTTTAAAATGCACCCTTGAACATTGCAAATGCATCCCTCGTAATTTAAAATCTGAGTCACACTGACGAAGCCGAGTAGCTGTGCAGGCTGAATGTGTCTGGGCTTTCAGGAGCAGTCACACCATAGCTGGAGCCATCACAGTGCTTCTTCCCTGCCCTTTGGGGAGTGGGAGTGAAGGAGACATCTGTGCTTTATCAGGTGCTATTTTTATACCTATTATTTTAGGTGCAAAACAGTCTCAGCATTTGACGATGAGACATTCTCTGGCTTCCAAAAACATCAAAAGCATCAATCGATCACAAACCTAAAAGAGGCAACAAGTCCCTGTAGCATATTCCAGTAAGACTTCCTTCTTTTAAAGTTCAATTTTCTATTGGAAAGAGAAAGTGGAGCTGATCTCTTTCACCAGATAAACTTTGGATCCTCTCCCCAGAAGGAGAAGCTTCCTCAATGTTTTCTACATAGGATTCAGATTATTCCCCAATTGCCTTACACCTTTCTGAGGAAAGTTCTTCCTCCATCACTTCTGTGCTGACCTATCCTCTCAATATCTCTTCATAACCTTCTGTTTTGTAATTAGTTTCTTCCTTCTACAATACAGCACCAACACTCCCTTGTTCCTTTTCAGGATTTGATGTTCCTCAGCAATCTGTCCCCCAAAGGCTGTTCAGCAAGAATCATAAGCTCAGCATTTGGTCAGTTTTCATGCAAAAGGCTCAAAAACTTTTGCCCTGTGTGGCTCCCCAGCAAGTTAAATGTGGAATCACTGTTCTGTGTGAACTAGTGGATGAAAAACCTTTTTGACAAATCAGTGCAGAAGCTGCAAAGGGGATGTGTGTGTAAAATGATATTTGAGACATACATTAAGATGTCCAATGACTCGATTTTTCTGAAGAATTATGTGTCACAAAGACTTGGACTCAGATGAATGCCCCATCCCTGGAATGTTCAAGGCAAGGTTGGACAGGGCTTGGAGCAACCTGGGCTAGTGGAAGATGTCCCTGCCCATGGCAGGGGGGTTGGAACCAGATGGTCTTTAAGGTGTCTTCCAACCCAAACCCTTCTGTGATTCTCTAAGTCCCATCTAATCCACATTAACATCTTCAATATAAAACACTAGTTATATGAAGCTCATGTTTTTTTTTAATTTAAAAGTAATTTTAAATTATTTCGTAGAAATAAGACAAAGTCAGAAGGAAAGAGATAGATTGTTCCTTCCTACTTCTGCTAGTGAACACACCTGAAAGATGGAAGGATCCAGATTAGCTCCAATGGAGGACTCAAACCAAGAGTTTGAGTATGGTTTTGCTATGTCTTCCTGAAAGAAAGGGATTCTTATCTGACGCTGCCTCCTCCTTCTGTACCTGTCTTCTTGAACAGTGACCCACACCTGCACAGCTGTCCCAAGATATGTCTAAAGCTTCCAGCAGGTTTAAGCTGTGCTGCTCAGATGTGTTTCACCAGAAGATGAACACAAAAGTATTTTCATGCCATAGATTAGAACAGAAAATGGGATTATTGGCATTATACTCCTTTTTGGGGTATGATGAAGATTACTGAATTACACATCATTATGTGCTCCAATACTCCAACTGCTGAAGCCTAATAAGTTCTAAACAAAACAGAGGTCCAAAGCTGTGAATCCCATCAGGAGAATCCAAGTTTATGAGGATAAGATTTAGCTGCACTTTGAAAATGCAAGAACTGTGCATAAACTGCTTCCCACAGACACAGGAAGTGCACATTTATTTATAAAAGGAATTGTGAGTACCCAGAATTTTAGCCATTAGTGTCCTCATTTTTATCTGCCAACCATTTCAGGTGACAGCTGGTATTTAATGGACAGAGGCATGTGGAAATCAGGATTCATGTGTGATACCACTGTGCAGCTGTGAATGTCTTACTGCTGGCACTGGTTTATCATACAGATCCCTGAGGTTGAAAACGAGATGCATTTTCCAAGACATGAGTAAATTTTGATTGTGAATTATTCCATTTAGCTGCACAGCCGAAATAGCCACGTGGGGAGGATGGTTTTTGCAATTCCCTCTCACCGGTTTTCTCAAGACAGAATAAATATATTGATAGATTTTTTGAGGTTGGGAAAAAATTTGCAATTGTTTCATTTCTCCAATTTTAATTAAACAATCCTTCAATTAAATTTCAGTTGGATTACTTGAGGTAAAATAATACGAAAAAAATGCTGAGCTCCAAAATGTAATTAATTTAAATGAGAAATTTTTTATCTTTTCCCGCAGTTATGGGATATTGTTCAGAGGAATTATTGATATAGTTATAAATATTTTAAACTAACAAGATTGAGAAAAAAACCCTTTTGTCTTTCCATGTTGGAGAAATAACTCACACTCCTTTCTCCCTAACACCACCTATGAGACATCCAATGTCAAAAGCATAAAGGACATATTTATGCAAATAGTAAACCACAGAAACAGAATTAAAGCAAAACAGAGGAGTTTAAGGAAACTAGAGAATTTTTTTTTTCAGCAGTGCTGCCATTTGTAGTTTTTTACCAGTACCTGTCCAGATTAATTTAGTCTGCCTGCAAGGAAAGCCTGCAAGACCTGATGTTGTGAGTACCCTGAGTATCCCAGCAGGAATATAAGGCACTGAGACCAGGAGGATGATCAGCTTGCTGAAAATTCAGGGGCTGTAGCATTTTTACCCCTGGACTTAGAAAGGGAGACTGAAATAGCAAAAGTGTTCACAAGGTGTGAAAAAATGAAGGGTAAACAGAGTACCCTCAGCTGAGCACTTCAAAATGCATAAAAGCAGGAGATTATGAAAAGTAAATATGATACAGAGACTCTGCACAAAGGAAATATTTGACCCAAAGCCAGGAAAAGCATCAAGCTGTGCTCAGGTCTCTGCCTGAAGGGGACAGTCAGTGCCTCAGCTCAGCTTCCCTCTGAAATACATCAGCCATAATCCATGTGGGAGTGTGGGCCACTCACCCTTCTCTGTGCCATAGCTCAGCCCAGCTCGTCCTTTCTTGAGATCTGAAGCACCAACCCCAGCCAGACCTTGTGCATTTGAGGCAGGGATCTGCAATTAGAGCCCAGCAGAGGGTAAAGCTGGCTCCACACTCAGCTAAAACCTGCGGCTGTCCCAGAACTATCAGCTCACAGCTTCCATCTGTACAATGAACAGCTGGGGCCAAGCTCCACTCTTCAGCCTTGGGGAAAGTAACAGAGGGTGGATGGATGGATGGATGGATGGATGGATGGAGGGATGGATGGATGGATGGATGGATGGATGGATGGATGGATGGATGGATGAAGAGATAGATGGATGAAGAGATGGATGGATGGAGAGATGGATGGATGAAGAGATGGATGGATGGAGAGATGGATGGATGGATGGATGGATGGATGGATGGATGGAGAGATGGATGGATGGATGGATGGATGGATGGATGGATGGATGGATGGATGGATATAGCTACATTTTCCTACATACTGTGGCTTCATTCAGATCAGTTGATGAGGCCAGGTTGTTATGGAAACCATGGATGGCACCAGTTGGCAAATGCCAAAACTGTCATAGAGCATGATAACCAAATATGCTCCACTCCAGTTCTCCAAAACAAAGTAAAAACGATTTTCCCCACTGCCAAGCACAGCTGGGGCTTGTTTCAGGACTGGGATTTGCAGGTGCTTCTGGAATGCAAGTGAAAAATTAGGTGATATATTTCCTTTAAACAGACAAGAAAATAGTTTAGCAAATTGATTTCTCTGTATCACATTTACAACAGAACTTCATTTTCTCTGGAGGAACTCTCTAGCCTTTCCTTGTTCCCAAAGAGACAAAACCAATGGTTACACAATTTACAAAGGAAATGCACTTCAGTTTCCTGGAGCAGGGCAAAGCTATGCCTACACTAAAAGCTAAGGGGAAATGACATAAAACAAAATGTACAAAAAAAATTAGAAATGTGTCTATCGAGACAGCAGGTGTATTTTGTACCACTCTTTGTGAGGAAATTCCCACGAAGCAGAAGAGAAATATTGATAAACCAGCGCAGAGCCAAGCGTCTAAATACATAAGAGCTTCACTGAATATGATACTTAAACAAAATAGAAAGACAAAGAAGAAACAATATGTTAAATCACAAAATTCTTACTGTGTGACTATGCAGGGGAAGATTTTATATCATCCAGAGCTTCAGAACTGTTTCTTTTCATGCATAAAATTTTGTATGCAACAGATCTCTAATTTCAATGATTGACATTTTGTGTGCTGTTCTAAATTCAAGTGCATACTGTTCTGTTTACTTTAGAAGATGACAGGAGTTTTGAACAGGTTTTTTACATCTCATCATTCAAAGAAAAAGCCTAAAGAATTTAATTTTTAAGGGAGTTAATGGCTGGTACAACTAACAGATAATATTAACTGATATACTCATGAATTGGGAGTTATTTTTCCCCACCATGTTAAACTGTGCTCTGCCTTCTTAAAGAGCTTTGAAACAATTTCAAATTATTCAAAGCTATCTCCACTGATTTATCTTCTCATCCAGCCATAGAAATAAGTCTGAATTGAATGCTGAACTTGGACTACGTTGGATCAATTCTATGTGCAGCTCCTTGAGACCGAGAGAGGGGCTGGGGGCAGGACACCCTTCTTTGGTTTTGCCTCCTGGCATCACTATAACTTACCTATTTTCTCTTAACTGCAGTAGTAAGTAAGAAGGTAGCACTTCATTCCTTTGAAGAAATACCTTTGCAGCCATCACAAGTAAGAGCTCTGACAAAGTGTACTAGAAATTTCTAAGATTTTTAAGGGAAAAAAATGATCCCTTTGCTCTAGGAGTGGTTCTCTGTTTTTTTTACTGTCAACCATTACAGTGGCCAAGTTTATAACTCGGGATTTTGCTCCTACAGTTCCTTCTGGTTGGATTTGTGAGGATTAAGATTAATGAGTGCTTCAAGTAGAACCATTCCTAATATACTTATCATCACTTCTACTGAAGAAAATCAAGATGCAGGTGATCAATACATTAAAATTGTTGCATATACAGCTTCTCCTGATTTTTACCTTTGTTGTTCCCTTAAGTATGTGCAATTCTGCTTTCTCTTTGCTGAGCAGTTCAGCGGTGCTAATAAAGGCACACAGCATTCTATGGAGATTTAAGGAATTTCATACCTGGCAAGAATTAGCTTTAGTTTTTGGCATGACCTGTGCAGATGACAACCATGAAAGTACAGCCAGGTCTGTATGTATGGAGAAATAATACATACAATAATGTATGTGTGTATGTATGTATTGTCCTCTCAAAAGAATCAGACTAACACACAGAAAAAAATCTATTGTTGCCTGCTGCCCAGGTCTCTCAGGCAGTTTTGTAGAGATTAATGATATTAGCAACTGTTTCCTGGAGACGGGGGTGTGTTTGGATATTCATTCTTGTTTGCTTATTTTTCCTCCCACATTATATTCTTCCCAGCTGTTCCTTAGGTTTGAACCATCCTAGTCAAACCCTATGAACTGCTGCACTCATGTCATCCCCTTGCTTGTGCTCTTGCAGGATTTTGGAGAGCAGCTCTTCTGAAACCTCAAAGCTTTCATCCCATAATCCCAGTGCCAACCTGTGTTTAATACTATGGCCATTGGTCAGTTTTGCATTTCATCCCCTAGGTTCTCTCTTCTTGGGCAACACTGAATACATTTGATTCACACTGAATAAATAATTAACTAATTAAAAATTAATAAATATAATTTGTATTGATTGAGAGAGTATGGTCAGGTCAACATTAGCATATATTCACTTGGTCGTTTTCCTCAAAATTCCCTTCCCTCAGATGAGTTTTTGCTTAGCAAAGAGACTATTTGCTGCTAACAAAGATTGAAAGAAAGCACCCTCTCTGATCAAAGTCTCTGAATCTAAAAGAGAAAGTTATTTGTTGAATATGAGTTCTCTAAGGGCAGAGATGCTTCAATCTGTTTGGGTGTTATCAAACTGCCAAGTATGTAAAGATTGGGCCTTTTGCAGGTCTCTGTGAGCAGCCTACACATGCTGGAATGTACCATTTTTTGATTTTTCTGATTTTTTTTATATGGATACTACAGGGTATGAGGTTTTTGTCTCCAGACAGGTTTTCTTTGATGGAGATAGAATTAGATACAGATATACCAAAGAACTCTGCATCCCTTGCCTTTACCTCTGCACCACAGGCAGAATACAGAATATTGCACTGAAGAGGTAGATGTACCAATACTTCTTTAATTATGTTAAATGACCTTGTTACTTCCTTTCCAAAATTTGCTCTTTCTGATGATTGAAACATTGCTGCATTCACAAACTTTGCTGAGCTTTTTCTGGAGCTGCAGAAACACGATGGCTCACCAGAACTTCCATTTCTTAATAAACAGCACACATTTATCTGCTCCTTTTCACAGGTAGCAGCCTCATTCATAGCAAGGCCAGCTTGCTGAAACTATCTCAAAATTCATCATCCTCAGTTTTATTTCTGTCATAAACCAACATATCTTCTGCCTGGCAGAGGATGCCAAGCAACCCTGGCAGCATCCTAGATTTCTTTTTCAGAAATTTTCTGTTGCTAGAGTGATGCTGACTGGGAGCCAGCTGACACCAGTACCTTCCAAATATAATGATGAATACCGCTAATGCTTAGATTCTTCCATGAAAAAGCTGGGGAGGAGGAAGGCCAAGAGGACTTCCAAAGTATATAACTTTGGGAGTATTTGGTTTCTGATAAACAAGCTAATATAAGAAGCTTGTTTTATTTCTTCACATACATATGCTAATTTTCTGCTGAGCTTTGGGGCTTTCATTGCATATGAGTCCTTAAGCACTTTTATCTGTCAAATACCTCTCATATCTTTCATTCTCTTTTGCTCCTTTTCTACTTTCCCCAGTAGGAAAATGCAGAGGTCAGAGACTGCTGCTGGAATTGCTGATGTCACAGGTTTGATTTCATACTCTCTTGGCGACTCTTCTATTCCCATAAAGACACATGGCTACATCTCTTCAGTAATTTGTCTTTTTGCTACTGATGCATCCTTGACCTTCTTTTGCTTGTCTGCACAGTGGAAAAACATCAGTCATTGCATTTATTGCTTCAAGGACTTTATTTTTCTCCAGCTCATCTGGATACTGGCCACAAACATGATGCATTCCTCTGTATATTTTCATTTGCCTTTACAAACATTCATTATTAGATTGACTAAAAAATTACTATCTAAATTTTAAGGAAGACTTTTGGTTAAGATTTTCAGCATTCTGTTCATGCTAATTTTTTTCTATTATAACAGAAATGAAGATTTGCTTCTGCCTAAGGCTAAAAGACCTCAGATAATTTTTATTATTCTGGGAAAGTGACATGGTCCTGTACAATGCTCTGCCTTTGGTATAAGCTATATCCTCTTTCTTCTGCTAAACTTAGGTGTCAGCCGTACTTTCTGCTTTACTGTAACTTTCACAGATTTTCCATTTCTCTGCCCTACTGAAATTTTCTAGTCTTTCAATGCTTAGTGTAGCAAATTCAACGGAACTCTTTCCTTATTTCTTTATCTTCCTTCCTGCTAAAAAAAAAAAAAAGTAATGCAATTTTTAATTTTTTTTTGTGCTGGATCTTCTACCAGGAGTGAGACCTAAATGTAATTGAAATTGTGCTAATAGGCCAATGTCTCTGGCACCAGCAATTATCCTCCTCCTGACTACATTTCCTTTTAACATTTCATTTTTGCCATTTTGGTTCAACTCACCAGAATAATGACATCTTTCATTTGAACCCTTCATATATTTTATCACTTCTGCCCATCAAATGGACATCAAAAGCTTGTCATTGTTGCAATTTATTTCTGACTGACAGTTTCAGAGCATAAAGCTTGGTGCTATTGGAACAATTCTGACAAACATCAGATCCTGTTATAATTGGGATGTTCCCTCTTGAAGCAGAAACTTTCCTCTATCTTCTCTGAGTCCAGATGTCCAAAATCTCAAGATTAAATTGCTCCAAGAGCCATTTCCCATCTGTGTTCCAGTACTGAAATGACCATTTTGTTAAAAAAAAAATTCATGGGTCCTTCCCCTCAATTTTCCCTAACTTTATATTCTTGGGTTTCTTGTTGCTCTGGGAGTCTGTTATTTATTTTGCTTCTCAGATGGAGTAAGACAAAAGACAGTCATTGACTTGTCCTTTGTGAGTTCCCTGCCTATTACATCTTCCCCACATGGGATTTTCCAGCATTTCAGGAATGTATTTTCCTTTTAATTATTTTTTATTCCAATATTTCCTGTCCTCCCTATTTTTTTACATAGTAGAAAACTATCACCAACTCTTAAAAAAAAAAAAATCTTGAAAGACAAAGTCCTAATTTCTTTCCAGTACTACATGGAGACTATATGTTCTTACAGACACCATTAAATTAATTGACTGTAAAATAACAGGTCACTGGGTAAAGCAAAGAACACCTGAAATCCTGGAGAAGCACTGACCTCACTTAACTAAACACACTGACAACCTGTGCCATTGACTTCAAAACACTGATTTTCTTCCTGTGTTCTCTGCTAAGAAACTGGTATTTAACCATGTGCAGAATCTACCTCAGCTCCCAAAGGCATCACCCTGGATCAGTTTAACATAAGCTAAAAGCAGATGTTTACTTGTTTCTTCATATGGATGCATATAAATCCTTACATCCTGGGTGAGATGTCAGTAAAAAGAAAGATTAGCCCAAGACACCCTGCCTTTTGCTTGAAATGGTGTATCGGCCCAGATTATATTTTATCAATATCAGGTTTCATGGTTTGTTATTCTAGAAACAAGGAAGCTTTTGGGTTTTCTCCTCTTAGTTACTTTTCCCTCTTTCCCTGTCTCATCTGCCCTTTTCCTTTCCTCTTCCCTTTCCTGACTTAGAATATGTCTTTTCTAGTTCTTGATCTTGAGCACCTCAGTCATATACACTGATATGGAATTTCACCTTTTTTTCTGGAAAAAAAACACTGTTTTCTTGGCTCTAAGCATAACATCAAAATTCCTCCTTTGGCAAATAAACTCAAAAGATTGCCTGAATGGGGAAATCTTATTTTCTCTCCTTTTTTTAAAATCTACACTTTTTTCTACTCCTTAGGATTGTTCTGTACCTGTCCAACTCCAGTGCTTTGTATTCAGAACAGAGAGTGTTGGGCTCAAAGTTCTGTACTGGAAAAATATCAGGATTGAATCCCCTCTTTACTCCCTGCAATTTAGGGGTTTGCTAGTAGGATCTAATTTCAAGACTCTAATTAGAAATGGTCTGGAAAAATAAAGAGCTCCAAGGCTAAACACAAGACAGCTTGTTCTGCTGCCTATAATGCCATAATTCACCTGCTCCTTTGATGCTCGTAAAATGTTAACCTGTCATGCTTGTTATTTTTTTTTTTATTTTTAATGCACTATAAAATTATATCTTCCTCCATATTTTATGCTTTTATTCATGTTTTATGGCAGCAAATAATGCTTGCAAAGCATTATAGAAAGCAGATTTCTATTTACCTGGCAGGAAGTATGCTGCACAAGCAGTAACACCTGCAAAGTATTTCAGAGACAAGAGGTAAAAGTTTGTAAAGCTCACAGAGGTTTTTGGTAGCATCCTTGACCTTATTTATCAGCTCCTTTTGCTTTAGGTGCAGACATCTCAGCTTGTGTAAAACCTGCATAAAAACTTGCCATACCTTCTTAACATTGAATCACTAAGAAAGAGTGTGTCCTTATTTTTTTAGGGAATTGAGGTTAGATTTGCAGAAGAAATCCTTCCCTGTGAGGGTGGGGAGGCCCTGGCACAGGGTGCCCAGAGAAGCTGTGGCTGCCCCTGGATCCCTGGAAGTGTCCAAAGCCAGGTTGGATGGGGTTTGGAGTAACCTGGGACAATGGAAAGTGTCCTTGTCCCTGGCAGGGGGTGGAACAAAATAGGCTTTAACATCCCTTCCAGCCCAAACCACTCTGTGATTTTCCAGTTTGTTTTACCTTCCCCCAGCACTCATCTCCTTGTCTCACACTCAGAAACAGCAGCTGGAAGTGTGTGCATGAAACTATCCTTACAAAACAGAGCCCCAGACACTCTTGCAATTTCTATGGCATAAACCTGCATAGAATAGAACAGACATGTCCAGCCTAGAGTCATTAAGTACATTGATTTATTTTTTCCCTGAAATCAGTTTAGGTTTGATACACAGCTCTGAGCAGATAACCCTGTGTACTGTGCTTTTTATTGTCCCAGCTTCTGATTCTCTTTAAGGCTCCAGGTTGTGTCTGTAATAAATTTTATAGAGGGACAATCAGTGTTGACTTTAGATAATTATGCCTTCCTTTGAAAAGCCATAAAGGAAGAAAAGTAATAATTTGTATTTTATCTCTACAGTTTATGAAGCTCCAAGTGCATTATTGTAAAGGTTATGAACTGATACTTTGACATTTTCCCCATCTATCTTTTTTGTCACTATCATATGATGGTGGAATCACCATCCTTGGAAGAGTTCAGAAACCTTTAAAATCTGACACCTGGGGACATGGTTTAGTGATGGCCTTGGCAGTGCTGGGTTAAGGGTTGGACTTGATGGTATTAAAGGCCTTTCTCGACCTAAATGATTCTATGATTATAAGATTCTACATGGCTGGAAATAATTGTTTTCATAGTTTTGTAATTACAAGGAAAAAGTTCTTTTCTGGAATGCAATTTTTCTTTAAAAAAATTCAAGATGAAATTTGAAATTAGTTTTTAAAAGGAAATTTTTAGCGCTGTTAATACAACAATTCAGATATCTTATTTACCACTCATAATTTTCTAAGCTATTTGATTTCAAAACTTAAATCCAAATACCATACGATATTCACAAAACTCATTCCGAATTGTTCATAAATAATTCTTGTGTAAGAAACTTTAGTTCTCCTCATGATGTTGATGAAAGGGTCTCTGAAACCAAAAGTAAGGCTCACAAATCAGGACAAGGGATGATTTTTAACATCTCATTTACCCCAGAGGTTGGATATAACATGTATCTTTTTGCGAAACTACAACCATAAATTAATGCAATGTTTGCCTCTCACATCACATCATCCCAGCAAACATCTGCTAACCACAGTTTGAAACCCTAAGTAACACATGGCTTAGTCCTAAGTCCTCTTTTAGCTGTGTCCCATAATTTGGATGAATTACTTCCATCCATCTGTATCTGGAATTAAAGGATCTGTCCTACAATATTGTAGGGAGTTATTTAAAACAAAAACTGGCATAAAATGGGATAAAATGGCATCACACAATAGCAAGACCAAATATTGATTCCACTTCCATATTCAGGATCCTGTAACTCTGGCTCTAACTTTAAATGCATTTTTCTTTGATAAATACCGTGCAAAGAGAAAGGAGCAGTTTATGCTTAAATGCAGTTGTATGGCTGCAGGAGTTGGCAAAACTGATGAGCTGAATCCTGCAAGTTACGTGAGGACATCGAATTTGCCACTGTAAGAGCTCAGCTAACTTCAGGAACAGAGTTGTTGCCATTAGCAACGGGCCAGTCATTTATAGAGGGAGAGATGTTTATCACTCGGGGCTGCTCTGAATTTTTAGTGTTTGGCTCAATGGTAGGGGGGAAAAGGGATGCTGCTGCATTTATTTTGTATTAGTTCTGGTCTTGTGCTGGTTGGGAACTAATGTACTGTGTTGTGCAAAGTGCAGGTTGCAGAGAGTCACACACCTGGATTTGCTATTGAATATATTTACTTTGCCACTGTTTTATTTCACAGCTTTTGGAGGGGGTTTGTTTTGATTCTGCACTGCCTTGCACAGGCTTTCATAGTCTTCTCCCTGTAAAGGTTCAGATAAGCTATTTCTTAATCCTCTATATACAGATATGAAAAATTTTATGTGAATAATACTATAAAATTTTTCTTTTTTTTGATAATATAGTCTTGTTTTTGTTCTTTTTAACACTCCTGCATGCACTATTTGCTCCAGTTCCCTTTGCTGTCAGTAGATCCTCTACTTCTCTCTCCTATTTTTAGTGTTTGAAGGATTTTGGCCCTGACTTCCATCTTTTTTTTTTTTCCTTGACACTGACTTTTCGTATTTGCTAAAAAAAACCCTAAAATATTACTCTTCCTCTCTTGTATTTGTATTTTCCATCTGTATCATCACAACAATCCTGATCACTGGGCCTGTACTCTGGTTGTGATTATCTTCCTATCATCCTCACACAAAATTTTCTGTGTTCTCAGCTAGTTTATTAGTAGTTCCTATTTTGATTATTACACTGAGACAAGTGTCTACAGGAGCTGCTCAATAATCATGACATATAAGCCGAATTTGCTTTCTTTACTTTTGTAAAACACAGCTTTTCTCTAAAACCTGGTTTGCAAGACCAGTCTTTTTTTAACCTAAATTTATTTTTAGAAATGGAAAGAAGTTAAACAATAGTGTTGGCATTGGAATTAATAAACTGACCGTGACTGCACTCACTTTGAAACAAAAACCTCTCCAGTCACTGAAGCAATGAGTTTTCAAACAAGTCCCACAGCAGACATATTTGATTTTAAAAATGTAAATATTTTAAAAGGGACCCTCATGTACTTATTAGCAAGATTATGTAGTAACATTATATGTGAGTGGATCCAGAGACATTCATTGCACAACGATTTCTCTTCAGCAATGTCTGTAGGATAATCTCACGCTTGAGGACTAAACTGAATATGAGTCTCTTGTACATTGCTCCCTTGTCATTTGCTTGTCTGTCTTACAACCCAGTGCTGTAAAATAAGTCAACTGCAGAGCTGCTGATACAAGAAAATTTGAACATATAACTCTTTGCATAATTGGGATGTGCAGTTCCTTGGTCCATGATCCAGAAGAAATGTAAAACAGCACTAGAACTGAAATCTTTAGGGAAGTATAAATGACAGTGGGCAGTTTAAATGCAGAGAGAACAATTAAGAGCTGAATGCTGATTTATTCTGTTTACTCTCAAATGTTATAATTATAAACCATCATTCTTGGTTGTTTTGTGGGTTTTTGGACAAAATTTTATAGAGCTCAAAGAGAAAGAAAACTGGTCAGCAAAGCACGGCTCAAAAGCCAAATAAAAATAATTACTCCAATTTCTTTAAGTAGGTGGGAGCACAGAGGAAAGAAAAGGCACTCAGGAGAAATGAGAACCATGGAAGCTGAACAGATGACAAGTTTAATTGTCATAGCTGTGTGCCTGAAATAATGAGCTTAACACAGGAAGTGAGAAGGAGCTGTACTTAGACTAACAAGCTGGATATTTGTAACACATCAAAGAACTTGTGAAGGTCTTTGTAATATTTACAGAGTACTGGACAGAAGATATACATGTGGCATTCAGTAGGAAAGGACACAGAAACTGGAAAATGCCCTAATATATCTCTGAAATATAAAACCCCATGAACTGCAGGGATGTGCATACTAAAGCCTGGAATTTGTGTGAATGCCGATTATATAGGCAGATTAATTAACAGCTTTAAAATGGTGTGAGAGAAGATGAAAGCCATTAGAAGATGCGTGATATATTGCACAACAGAGGGATTAAATACATATTAAAGCAAGAATCATGGCTTGGATTATTTAGCTTCAAGGTGGTAAACAATTTTTCCTATTCTGCTCTATATTCTACATCTGTAACAGGAAATTAACCATCCTTAGGACTGCTCTTTAGTTACTCAGAATTATTCAACAGTTATGGTTATCCAGGATTCATGTCTGTGCTAGTGAACCCTCCTGACTCCAAATCCAAGGGAGCTGTCTGTACAAAGTCATTTCTATCCCTTTCTAGCAGCCATACTCTTCCATCTGGAAGAATGCTCAGTGGACAAAGCCAGAAATATTTTTGACAGTTTAACCGTATAGATATTCAGGTTTTTTTGAGTAGATGAGAAGGTAAGAAAATAAATGTTGCAGTGTTAGTAGACAGCTGGGATACTTGGAGAATAGTAGACTCTGAAGTTGCAGTAGCCACATGGACACCAGTAGTGCAGGGACCTTCCTGACCTTACAGTCTGAGGTTCATGAGAGACACTGAGGTGCTGGAGCATGTCCAGAGAAGGAAACTGAGCTGGACACTCAACCCACTCTCAGCTGCTTTCCTGGATATTCCTGTAAGGCAGTTGTGCAGATACACAAGATCCTCACTGAGATTTATTTTCTCCAGGCTGAGCCCCTTTCCCAGCTCCCTCAGCTGCTCCTGGAGCTCCAGACCTTCCCCAGCTCTGTTCCCCTCCCTTGACAGCTTCAGCCCCTCCACATCTCTCTTGTTCAGAGTGAACCAGAACTGGACACAGCCCTCGAGGTGTGGCCTCAGCAGTGCCCAGCACAGGGGGACAATCCCTGCCCTGGTCCTGCTGCCACACCACAGCTGACACTGGCCAGGTGACATTGGCCTTTCTGGCCATCTGGGCACAGCTGGCTCACATTCAGCCACTGTCACCAGCACCCCCAGGTCCTTTCCTGCCAGGCAGTTTTCCAACCACTCAGCCCCTGGAGCTCTGCAGGGGCCTGCAGCAGAATCTCCACCTTCTCCTTGCTTTTTTACTGACAGTCAGAAAATGCTGATATTTTAAACATCAATGCAACATCTAGCACACTTAAGGTTAAGTACTTAACTTACATTTAAGAGAAATCTTTCTAAATAAATTTTTGTCCATTAGCCTGGGCTAAGAACAACTCCAGTATGTCTATTTTTAGTAAGCTTCTGATATAGAGGCTGTTTAGCCTCCATAGAAAATATTCCATGTGCCTCTGTGTGCTCACATTTGTGTGGAAGGAAGATGTGAAACCTGAACGTGTTGTCATGTACTTTTCCCCTCAGAAAGACCCAGAGAACTGGGATTTTTCAGCCTAAACAAGAGAAGGCTTTGAGGAGATCTAATTGTGGCCTTCCAGCGCCTGAAGGGAGCCCACAGGGAAGATGGAGAGGGGATTTTTGAAGAACATGTAGTAACAGGACAAGGAGGAATGGCTTCAAAATGACAGAGAACAGCCCCTTACAAAATGATGGATGTGGAATTTGATTAATTCATTAAAAACTGTGTTCCAGAACATTAGCAAAATACCCTGGTATTAAGAAGTGTTGATTAGCCATTTAACAGGGATGCATGTTTTCTGTGAATTTGGAATTTAAATCTCAGCATGGTGTGTGATAGCCTTTAAAGATTAAACCATCTCAAATAAGATTTCCATGTAAAATTAAATTCTCATTAGTACTTTCCTGTAAATATCAATTTATGAAATACTTGCCCATGCTCCCACTGGAGTCAAAAGTATATGGATTCAAGGGATTCTAAGGATCTGGTGACTTAAATCTGTTTGACTGCAATGGGATGTCCAACTCATATGTGGACATCTACATAGAGTCACCTGAAAGGAGGCTGTAGCCAGGTGGGGTTTGGTCTCGTCTCCCAGGTAAGAAGTGATAAAACAAGAGAAAATTACAAGTTGTTCCAGGGAAGGTTTGGACTGGATAACAGGGAAAATTTCTGCACATAAAGGGTGATCAGGCACTGGAACAGGCTGCCCAGAGCAGGTAGAATTACCATCCCTGGAAGTGCTAAAAAAAATATAAATGTGTAGATGTGGTGGTTGGAGACATGGTTTAGTGGTGGCCTTGGCAGTGCTGGTGGAGTGGTTGGAGTCAGTGACCTCAGAGGGCTTTTCCAACCTAAATGATTCTGTGATTCTAGATGTGTCTTGGTCCACAGACTGCACCCAAACCATGATGAGCTTCCAGACTGAGAGGAAAAGCAATCAGTAAGACCAGTTTGAACTCAAGACTTTCTAACACGTTTTCTCTTTCTTCCACAAATATCTGTAGAATTGAAATATTTTTTCCAATGAGATCTGTAGTCTCTAGACCAACATTCACAGCCATGTAGAAAGTGTAGGACTTTTTGTATAAGCACCTATGTTTACATGCTCCTGTCTGTGCCATCCTATTGGTCTGCTGCTCCTCAAGACCCAAATTTGTTCTTACAATACAAACAGGCTTTTCTGAAATGGGTGTTGAACCTATATATGTTGTAGACGTCTACCAAGACAAAAACATTCTGGCTGCTTAGCAGAGGCTATGCCATAGCCCCAGTCTGACAATGTATTTCTATTCATGTCAAAGGTATTTCTCATGACAACAAACATTCACAAAATATTGGAATTTTCATATTTTCTTCCTTCAGAGAAGAAAAGTTCTTTGCTGTACTCTCTTTGGATCCCACAGGCTGAGGCAGGAAGGTAGATATGCTGTGATCACAGCAAAAGTCAATGTCAAGGTTGAAATAGTTTGTGTTTATTTATATTTTAAAGCTTTGACTGAAGAAAAAAACCCAACAACTCAGAGAACAGGATTTGATACTATCCATATCTCAAATGTTGAACTGTCTTGGATTGACAACTGGTAGTGACAGAATGGAAATTACTAGATTTTTATTTTGACACTTCTTCCACTAGATTCCACACATTTTCTACTAGAATATATTTTCATAACAAGATATTTATAAGCCTGAAAGATTCCATATTCTTAAAATTTTAACCTTGCATAAAGGGCTTAAATATTTGGGGCAGGAGGAGACTTATTAAGAAGAAAAGTGGATTTTCTTTGTTTTGAATCTCCATTATAGACAACTTTCATAGGATTAGCAAAATCTGAATTCATACACACAGTATTAACTGTGATTTGTTCCAGCTCAGGATGGTAATTTTGTTGCTTTTCTCTCTTTTTTTTTCCGAGAGAAATGAAAGTAATCTATCACTTAAAAAATGACTTTAAGAAACTTAATACAGAATAAATGCCATGCAAATACTGTTCCTGAGCCACCCACTACAAAAACTCAGATACATGTGTTTAAATTGCTAACCCACTTACCTGAAAGGAATACCATGTAAGAGATAAGGTCTGCAGTTTTAGAAGATGCACAGAGTCAATTAAGACCTCCATTAAATATAATTGTTTGATTAGTCTGTTCCTAAGGACCATTGCCACTGCCATTTTGTTTGAATTTTAAATGTAGTCTGTCTGAGCATTTAACTTTGTTTCCTTTCAGCATTTTCATTCTCTTAATCTAGAATTGAAGCTGCTGCATATGAAGGCATATTGTGCATATATAGAAAACCCACCCACCACAACAGGAGGTATTTTTGAATTGAGGGATTTTCTTGCCACTAGTGGTTTGAAAATTATTTTGTCCTGCTAAAAAAAACCAAAAAACAAAAAACCCCAAAAAACAACAAACCAAAACAAAACATCCCCCAAAAAACAAAAACAAACAAAAACCAAAAACAAAACAAAAACCCACAAAAACAAACAAACAAAAAAACCCACAAACTCAGACTTCAGAGAGGTGGACATTTACTTATAAATTATTCTAAAATTTTTCTGCTGACAATCAGCTTTATCAGTAGTAGCTGCCCTGAACAGTGAATGGTCACAGAGCAAATAAGTAGCACAGTCTATCTATTGATGCAGATCATGGACTGAACATTCAGACACAGCCATTAAATATTCAAGTGATTTCACTTTCATCTATTTGCCTATAGATATTTGCATATGCACAGGAGCCCTTTACAAAAGGATGGATGTGGAATTAAATTAATTCATAAAAAACTGTGTTCCAGAACATTAGCAAAACACCCTGATATTTAGAAGTGTTGATTAGCCAGTTAACAGGGATGCATGTTTCCTGTGAATTTGGAATGAGGAATTTATATCTCAGTATGGTGTGTGATATCCTTTAAAGATTAAACCATCTCAAATGAGATTTTCATGTAAATATCTACACATGAATTACTTGTCTATGCTCCCCCTGTAATTAAAGGAGGTGGAATCAAGGGATTCTGATGATCTGGTGACTTAAATCTGTTTGACTGCAATAGAAGCTAGAGCAACAAAGTTATTTCCTCTTCCTTTAACTTTTTCTGGATGAGGAGCACAAATTCTTTCACATCCCAACTTGTTGACTATGGAGACTGCTTTTCTTTTACATTACAACACATCCAAATTGTGTGTTACAGCACTGAGCAGGAGCTTCAATTTTCAACTCTAGGACAAGATTCTGTGGTGGATTTGATTTTACTGTACCATTTGCAATAAAAACCTAATTATAACAGTAGAATTTAACTTACCAAAAATTATTCAAGAATCCAAATGAAAATTATGGACATGAATGCACATTAATGTGCATTAATGTACATGAATCAACTGCATACAACATATAATCAGTATAATCAAAGAAATAGCTGATCCTGATGGCATTTTAGAGTGTTCTTCCCATCTGTGCTTTATTTATGTAATGCAAACCCAGTCTGGATATGTACAGGAAGGTTAATTACATCCTGCACAAGCCTATTTCTCACTAAAAGGGGTTAAGAGTGCATAATGCAAATGAGTCATCGGGTCAGACTATCAGAATCTGGACTTCATATTCAAATTGCACACTAAGTGATCATCTCTGCACCTTCTGTGACCCAGCACCTCACACACCAAAACCACGGGTAATACTGAACATATGCATAGGCAACAGAGTTTATACTGATACACTGAAAAGAAAGTCTATTTCTTCATGTAGGTTTGATTTACTCAATTCATAAATCTGCAAGGCTATATTATCATTCACTAGAACTAGTCAGGGAAATAACACAAAAACTGCTAATACACTGGATGTTAGAGAAGTTCATGCAAAAAAGCCCTTGACTGACAGAGCTAATTGTAATTCTTGTTGCTGAGCACTGAAAAATTTTAACCTTATATCTATGAAGGCAATTATGTAAAGAATTAGTTAATTCCCCAAACATCAGCTTTACCTGCATTATTTTAAGTACCAAAGCCACTGAACAACAAGCCTTCAAGGAGATGGAAAACACTAGGCAGACAGGTAAACATATGCATATGAGCAAACACTATTTAGGGGTGGCTCCCAAAACAAGCTGTACACTTCCTAAAATAGAGACAGACAAAAGTCTGAAATCTATGCAATCTGCCAGAGAAAGATGAGCTGATCTTCTAAGACACCACTTGTAAAGTATTAGCAGCACATCACAGCCAACAAATAACTGAAACATTATGTGCAAAACTGAAGGAAAAGGTGTCCTTTGTAAGATTTGTCCTACAGCTATGACCTTTCAGGTGAAACCTGAAAACACTCAGCCCATGAAGGCTCAGGGAATGAGGGCACTCAGCTGAAAGTGGGGGTGCAATATCTGAGGAGACACAGGCTGATGTCAGAGTACCCTCTGGACTTCCATGGATAGGAAGCAGCAGGCAGTAAATATGGAAGATCTAATTTTTAGGTGCAAGGACACTTCATTTGTGTCATGTGAGAGGCTGCAGAATTACTACCTCGTGTTGGATGGGAAAGGTGGAATCAGACCTGGGGATGAGTTACAACCTGCACACTTATTCTCCATTATTCTGTCAAACACAAAGCTCCAAAGGCAGACAGAGATCCAGTCTCAAAGCAGTGATGAGATGATGGTGTAGTGAAGAGAGACCTAAATTTACTATGAATTGGGGAAATTTCTGAGATTTTAAGAACTTGTACTCAAAAGATACTTGTACTTGTTCTATCCAAATGTACCCACTGAAAGTCATAGAAAAATATTTAAGCTAGGAACAGGGAAAAGCCAAAAAGCACACAAGGTGTCCCCTAGGAAACAATGCTGAAGCTGATTTTGTTCAGCCAAACTACTTAAAAACAATGAACAGAAAAATAAATATTTACATCCAGATGTTTGTAATTTTGTTCTGGTAACCAGAAGTCAGAATGAAGGTTAGGAGCAACAAAAAGACCTCATAAAACCGAGTGAATCATGAGAAGAAAAAAAAAAAAAGTGGCCAAAATGCTTTATGTAGTTGTGAATAATGCACCTATAGCAAAACAACATAAACCATGTATACATGATACCAAGCATTGAACTGATTTTTTTTTAAACCAGGCAGTCAAAGAAGCCAATGAAATGTGGTGCCTCATCAAGAAGAGCATTAAGAAAAAGGAAGAGGTGTCATTTTTCCAATGCCCAAAAAAGCTGAAATAAATTTCATCTTCCTGTTTTGAAATAATTATCTAGAAATTTAGAAAGTAAAGTAACCAAGATTCTCCTATATGCTTTATCTGGCTTGACCTCATCTGTGTGAATAGATAAAGGGGATAAAAGCAGCATCAAATATGTAGAGAAGAGTGGAAGACACATCCTAATTTCTCTAATGAAAGCACTCCCCCCTTGTTTATTAATTGTTCTGCTGCAGACCCCTCAAGGCCAGGCAATGTAGGAAGGAAGCAAGTGCCTGTGTCCATCAACCTGCAGGAGTAGCCTGCTCAAAAGATTCTCCAAGCATCATTAGCTTCAGAATATTTCTTAAGTAATACAAGAGGTGGACCAAGAACTTTGGAAATGTTCAAGAAAACTTTTTGTGTCTCACTGGGAATTATGCACTGAATGGACTTGTTCCAGAATTGTTGAAAACTATCACTTCATTTGACTGAAATAAAACATTACAGGCTGGGTTTTTTCTAAATGATAATTCTATGGATATAGCTATAATGCAGTGTGAAGTCTCAGCTTAGAACTTCTTAGGTTGGATTACAGATCACACTTAGAAGTCTAGTTAGTGTCACAGTTTGCCTGGCACTGACACCGAGTCTGATACTGACAGCTAAAAATATAATATACAACAGAGAGAAATCCTCTGCTGGCAGATGATTGAAAGACAAAATATGAAATGCTTGAGTTATTGAATTAAAGCATTGTTTCTGTAGCTTATCTAACCATAAAAAAAACCCAAAACAACAACAAAAAATTAAAACAAACAAACAAAACAAAACAAAAAAAACCCACTAAAACAACACAACGACTTTAAAATACTTCAATATTTTAAGAGCTGCAAGACAAAATACCTAGCCCAAAAGATGAGCTCTAGATTACTTATTAGGTTATGAGTCATAAAGTGTCTGAAATTTAAGTAATGGTTTAAAAGCAGAACTGAGAACCTTGAGTAAGGTGCTAAGAAGAAATGCAGTTTAAATTAAAAGTCTGGCATTTGGGCCTAACATTTTAAAGGAAATGTCTTTAAAATGTTCAGAGAAGGCCTGCAGTGAAAAGCAGAGATGATCAACCCAGGTTCTGACTAGTAGCTCATTCCCAGCTAACAGTGTGGGTGTTATGTGGTGATCAGCCTCCACTAAACCATCCTGGACTTCAGAAATGTTTTGTAAACTGAACTAAAATGTGCTGTTGGAACTAAACTGATAAATTTACCCTATTCAGTCAGCATTGAGTTATTTCATCCTCAGTGGACATCAGTTCTGTGGATTTTACCTCCTGCTCACATTTTGTTGCCTGCAGTTATCAGCACTTGCTGCCCTACCCAGCCAGAAGCTGGAGAGTATCTGTCCTTTCCCCCCCAAAAAAGCATGAAATAAACTACAATTTACAATGTGAGTAACATCTATTGCAGGAAGTGGATGGTATCAGGAATTGTATCCAATACAGCATGGTGAGCCATTGTAGTAACTCCATCTGCTGGTCCAGTTACAGCTGGAAGTTCCTCCTCACCCATCCCTCTCCCCACTCAGGCTCCTGGCTGGTATTGGTACACATTGAGCCCTTTACAAGCTGCTTTATGTCACTAATTTACAGAAAATAAATCCAGGAGAACAAAGGTGGATTGTTTTCTCTCATGTTAGTGACTTCAAGGAATGATCCAGCAATCACTGAAGATGGAGCAAGGCAGGAGGTAGGGTTGGGAGGTCAGCAGCAAGTCATATATCTAAAAAGCAGAACTAAGGGAAATCAGGGAATGGGAGACATCCCCTTCTCCTGCTGGAAACACTGTCAGAAAGCCAAAACTACCCAGGAAATTGTATCTCAGGGCTCTAGATTTGCTGCAGCCCCATTTCACTCTTGAGTCAGATACATTCCCACATTCCAGCTGCTGAGGCTGGGAGCTGCCTACCTGGGAATGCAGGGCAGCAGCCTGGCAGAGCACACAGATGTTTGCTCAGCGTTGCCTTTGGAGGTTGTGTCACACAATTAGCACTCACAACTCTGCATGAAACAGGCAGCCCTATATTAAAGGGCTGGAACTATATCTAGACACAGTGGGTAACATCAGAGGAACCTAAGTTGCTGCAATTTGCACTTCCTCCAGGCCCCAATAAAACAGAAGTTAGACCAACTTGTACTCCCTGAGGCTACTCATGAAATACTCTCTGTATGTGCCTCCATCAATCTGCCAATGCTATTTTCATTGCATAGCCCTGTTTCCTCTCAGATGGGCTGGAAGACTGGAATTTTCCAGGTTCCATAAAGATAGATGAGGTTTCTTAAAGCAGGACAATCCTCTAAACCAAAATCTTAAACCCAACACAGAATATTAATCCAAGGGCCTGCATTATGGTTATATGGTTAGTATATAAATACATGGTTAGGAGGAGCAGTTTGTCAAATGGGATGTGCTGATTTTGGCTGGGATAAAATTCATTTTCTTCACAAGTAGCTCATATTCTGACTATAAAATAATTTACTAAATAGCTTTGATATTTTAGGGTCTTCCCTGAAAACGAATTCCTGTTTTTCATTAGCAATGATCATCAGCTCAAATCAAGGAATTTGATGGAGACCTGATTTGCCTCTAACTGATTTTGGCAGAGACTCTCACAACAGTGCAAACCCCATTACAGCCAGATCCTAAAAATGCTCTCTTTCCTGTTTTACTGGGAAAATTGCCACTCTTTTCTTGTTTACCATACTTTCAACTCTATGCAATCCTCTAGCAAATCTACTCCAGGAGAGTTAAACTACACAAAATTCAGGCTGCTCAAGCAGCTGGAGTTTGGGGGTTAAGCACTGAAAGCTGCTGGAGAGGTGACCTTGTTGAGTGGTGAATTCTCATGTCCCAGATAGAGATGACCAAGAAAATAAACCAAAAATCACTGTCAGAGGGGACTGGTGTGTACTTTGCAGCCAGCTAAGGGCCAGTGACATTCACAAGGAGGGCTCACTGAGTGGAAGGAAACCATTTTGTCCATTTAACTCCTGGTCCTCAAAGGAGGAGGGCACAGGAACTTTGGGTACAGTGACTATTAGAGATTCCCACACTGATCCAGAGCACAAATACTGTGACAGACCATGTCATCTGAGATGTGACTTCATTATCAAAGCCTGCAGGTTATATCAAATTAGCTCCACACCTTTCACAGGTGAGCTAAGTTACATTATCTTTCAGTCCTTTCTTCCCCTGCTCTTCAGCCTGTGAGTTTATAAACCTCTGTTTAGGGAAAACCCCAATTTTTTTTTTTTTGCTTTTTCAAGGAGTTTTGCACAGCTGATGTCTTCTGATGTCTTCTATCTGCAGTAATATTTACCTTTGTTTTTTTTTTTTTTTACTGCAATAAAATTGTACTTTTTAGAAGCCTTTTATGCTGTTGGCAAATCAGGTTCAAATATATTCTCTGTTGCAAAGCCAGCTGCTCTTTAGTTTCTTCCTTGTAATTTATCTCACCAAATTTCTCAGGAAAGCCATGAATACTGTCTGAATAGCAATGCTTCCCACCAGTTTTGTCCACTTGTTTCTAGTGCTGGAAGCTGTATCTATATTTATATCCTGGAGTCTTTTAACTATAACTGGACTGAAGAGATTAAATTACACCAAGACCTGTAAATAAGGCCTTGGTTGCTGAGCCACAGCACCAATGATATCAAATAAAAACCCAAGGAATAGCCACTAATGAGAAATACCAGTAGCTAGTTCAGAAAAAAAAATTGCTATTCATTTGAATTTATAACAGTTTTCTTTTTCTTTTAATTAATTTGATTTTATAATATTTATATTCGTTGATTGAGGTTCTTTATGCACATGTTTTGGATTGATTTGGGAACAAGCAGAAATTACTTCAAAAAAATCAGTTCAGAAACAGCTACAAGCAAAACAGGTGTAGCACTAATAATAACACAAATCATTAAAATAATGTTTAAGAAAACATAGCAATTAATTTCTATTGTATTCACTGTTTCTCTGAAATAATTTTTAACCCTTTCATGCATCTACTTTCTCTAACAGTCTGAAAAAATGGGATTATTTTCTGCTATCTCCCATAGGATGAGAAGGAAGAACAGATATAATTAATAAATTATTTTTTAAAAGCAGAAAAACAAAACAATGGAAAAATAAGACTCTTCAAATCTAAAAACATCTATTTAAAGGTCTTGTGCAAGGCTTTCTTTTCACCAATGACATTTAAACCTATTTGAAGCCAAAATAACATTAATATTTTATTTTAAATTTGGGCAATAAAAGAAGACCAAAACAGACCGTTTACTTCTAATCTGTTTTTCACAGTGCCTCTAGTTAGGGCCTATAGGGAAGGTAATATTTGATCTATAAAACATTTTTTTATTGTTTGCTTCAAACCCCAGCATTGACATAGTAGTAAAGTTGAAAAACTAAGTGATAAATCTTAGAGCAGCCACATTTTTTTTCCCCAAATGTGCTTCCTTCAGTATTACCTGCAAAATGCTTGAAAAAAAAAAGATTTACAGTTTTCTAATATCATGTAACTTTCTCTGAAGCCCAGCTAAATACAAAGTCTAACTGAGTGATGCCTGGAGAGGCAACCTGGAGCAGAGGCTGGACAGAGTTAAAGGAATAAAGCAGGGATTTATTAAAAGGCCTTTAAAGAATACACCTTGGGCAGAACAAGAGCCTGGCCATGGCTACACCCAAGATGAACCTGAGTCATGAGTTCCCACACTTTTATAAGTTTTGTTCATTTACACATTTGGGTTAATTGTCCAATTCCAGCTCCAGGTTCTGCAGTCCCACCCTCCCAGATTCTCTCCTCAATTCTCTGCTGTTTGCACTTTTTGGGGCTGGAGCTGCAGCGGTGTCCTTGGTTCTGGGCTGGAAAAGGATTGTTTTGTGTGACTGAGCTGTGAGGAGAACTTGCTAAGACTTTATATGAAGTTCAGAGTCACACACTAAGGCAGTACAGAATGTGAAAAATATGAAAGCTAAAACTGAAGGCATCAGGGTGCCTTGGCACCTCGAGTGAGTGGAGTGAGAAATAACCCCAGCCTGGGATGTTCTCCAGCACAGGTAAGCTGCATTACCTCCTGCAGTTGTTTCTTGTTTCCAGTCCCTTGGCAGGATACCCAGGCAGCTCCTTTAGACGAGACACCTGTCCTGGGGTGGCTCTATGATGCTGAATTGTGTCCCCATTCATCTGTTTAGCCCAGAAATAACTTCTGCACCTTTAAAACTAGATCTGAGAGCTAAGTAGGGGAGAAGGAAAAGGAGTGGAATTTTTTCGTGGTTGTATTTGAAACATAGAGATAAGCAGAGCTCTCGAGTTCTCCGCTCTGCAGATAGACCAGGAGTTTTCCCGTGTTTTTTTCACTGGTTTTGCTCTTGTTAGCTGAGGTCAGAAGGTTTTTTTAGATCTGCTCAGCTATTGTTTGGTCTGGGAACACCAGGACTATCATCCAGGACACCAGACCCAAGCCCTGGAGAGACTGAGAGGAAGCCCAGGAGACACCCATGAAAAGGAGTCTGAACTACAAAAGGACTCTCTCTGCATCTGCCATCTTCTCAGGACAGCCAGAGGCTCCACTGTTTAATATTCCTCATTTTCTCATGTTTGTGAATGCTTTGCTTGTTAAATAAACAGTTTATTTACCAAACAAGCGGGGGAGGGGAGGGCCGCTGAATTTTGCCCTTTAGGGAACATCCCTTTGGAAGCTCCCCTCCAAATTTGTCCCAAACCAGGACAGACACCTAAATTTCAGATACCTGGATTCTAAGATAAGTGAATCATCCCTTTCATCTGGAGCCTGAGCTGCTTTTAAACTAAACTATGAAAAAAATCATCTCATAATTCTTAACTCTTTGAATAAGGAGGGAGCAGGGTTGGAATTCTTCCTGACCAAGCTGGAAAGTTGAAGTTTTTCATCAGATCCATTTACACTGTGAACTTCCTGCCACTTCAGAGCTGCACATTGAGGGAAAAAATAATGGCAACAAAATGCATATTTGAAACAACAATCAGCTGTTATATTGCAAATGAATGTAATTGTATGTTCATTCTTTTCAAGGATGAGAGGCTGGAATGGGCATATCAAAATTAATCAAATTATTTATAGCCTTCTTACAATACATACCAGAATTTATTTAAGAATTAGTCAAAAAAGTGTTTTAATTCTCAGTCAGCCAAGAATCCCTGGCTCTACAGAATATTTCTCATAAGAATTAAATCTCTCCATTTATAATTTTTTGTCTTACTGTAAAGGAAAAGGAAAATAAATAAACACTATAAAGTTGTAATTAGTTATTATGAAAATTAAGATAATTCTTCTCACCTGTCTTAAACCTATTTCATCTGGAAAATAATGAGACAAGTTCTAAGAAAGAACTAATTGTACAGAAACTTTTCATAATCCACATGCTGCTCTGCATTTAGCTAATGGTTGTGGATGAATGCCTGTAGTAGCTGAGGTCTGTAATGAATGAAGCTGTACAATGTGACTCCTCTACTTATGTGACTCACTTGTTTTGTTTTGGAATGTATTATCTCATGGAAGAATTTTACAGTTGTACCAATCAAAAGCAGTGCTAAGTGCATGATGTAACAGAAAAGCTTCAGTTGTAAATCAAGGGACAGATTAAAAGATCTTGTCCATGGGCTCTGAAGACTAAGACCTCACCATCTCAATACTCACCCACAGGAAACTCCTCTGAGGGACAATAAATAGCTGTTTTATCTGCCTCTCTTAGTCCTGTGTATATTTTTTGCTGGTATTTTGCTTTATTGTTGGGCTGGTTTTTATTTAGAACTCTCCTTTTACTCTCCCCTTTTATGGAGAATCTGAACAATCAGCTTAATGTAGATGTTTAAACTAGGTGTGAAAACTCCCACCTCACTGCCTCAAGTCTTGTGTGTGTACACAGGGAGAAGCATCTACTTGATTCAGCTTTTTTGTGCTCTCATTGTGATGCAGAGAACACAAAAAAGTGAGTGATGTCCTATTCATTATATGTGTCGCTGCCCCATTACTTTACAGGATAATGTGGTTCAGTTTCAGTTCATAAAAATTCCTTTTCCATAAAGAACTCGATGTATTATAGCTCATATAAAGGAGGATTTGCAAGTGAGCATCTGATTTATTCACCATAAAGCACTAAATAACATGATGACCTCTAACTGATCTATGGCACACCAAACATTCCTGAGGAATTTCAATTTTTCTTCACTCCTTACAAAGCAGGCTCAGGTGCACATTGGAAGGAGACTGATGCAAACTTCCCAGTTGTGCAAATAATGTTTGCAAGATGCCATTGGCATATGTTATTCACTTTGAGGATTTCAGGATTTTGCTTAGCATAATCCAGCATAGCTGAACAAAAGAAATTCAGGTTTTCCCTGACAGTCTAAAAAAATAATTTCAAGAGAAAAAAATAATTAGATACAGTTTGCAAGACAAAAATGGAGGAAATATTAATATACAGATTAAAGTTAAAACTATTTTCCACATTAAAATTGTTCCCCCACCCCTTTTTTTTAATGCTCAAAGCAATGCTTTTGTTCAATATGAATGTAACAAAGTCCTTGTATTTTCAGCCAATAAATAAGAATTTATGAAGTCTGGTCCTTGTAATGGCACATAGAGCAGGATAATTGAAATAATTATAACTGAAATTACATGAATAAGCAGATATGATACAAATCCAAAGGAGAAACTGAGGATGGGTGTACCAGGTCAAAATAAATGTCTACATATGGAGTGACAAAGAGTAGATTTCCAGAAACCAGGGTATATCATGAGAGATTCAAGGAGATCACAGAGATCTCCTTGAATATCCTCCCAGATGCTGCTTTTAATCTAAGGATTTAATGAGATTAAACTTTGCTTTGCATTTTGTACAATTTTTATACCATTTTAAGGACAGACTGTCCTTCATCTGTTGCTTTTATGTGGGACAGATCTTTGTGGGCAATTGGATGAGTTTTGGAATATACCTAGATATATCTATATATCTATATATATATATATATAGCCATTTTTGATCCATCCTTCCCTCTAGGCCTGCATGGCTTCTAGTATTTCTGAATCATGACATACATCTCCTCACATGGATTTATATGGCTTTTACTTTCTTTTCACATGGAGCTAGATCCCTGAAGGTCAGAGAATAATCTGCCTGATTACCACAATGCATCAAACAGAGCAAACTGCCTCAGCATCCTCCTTCAGAGCTTGTGGGGTACTTGACAACAGAGGGTACCTCTGCAGCTGGCTGTACCTCACTTTTCTTTACTTGCTTATTAAAGGACATTTTTTCATGGCAAATGCATGAATGCTTTTAGAATCCTTTGGGGTTTCTGAAATGCAAAGAGGAGCTGAATCACTCTTTGTCATGTCCAGACAGTGCAGGCAAATATTGTCAGGTTCTTACTATAACAGTAATAGCTAATTCTCACTTACTTTGCATTCAGGGTAGCCCCCAGTGCCACTGCAAGAGCACTGAATCTAAATCAGATGGAAAAGTTCATCAGATTGGAGTAGCAGATGGTGAAGGGTCTGCAGGGGAAGATGTAAGAGGAGTGGCCAAGCCTGGAGGAGGCTGAGGCCAGACCTCACTGTGGTCTCCAACATCTTCACAAGGGGCAGCACAGGGGCAGCTCCAATCTCTGCTCTCTGTGACAGTGACAGGACTCGAGGAAACAGCTGGAGCTTTCAGGGGAGGGTTTGGTTGCATATTGGGGCAATATCCACTTTGGACAAGAACCACTTAGGAAAATACCAGCTAGTTGGGTGTATGTCTAACCACCAGAGGGTGGCTGGGCACTGAACAGGCTCCCCAGGGCAGTGGTCACAGCCCAGCCTGACAGAGCTCCAGCAGTGTATGGACAATGCTCTCAGCACAGGGGGGGACTCTTGGGGATGGAGCTGGGCAGGGCCAGGAGCTGGACTGGATCATCCTTGTGGGTCTCTTCCAGCTCAGGATATTCTACAATTCTATGAGTAATGCCTGTCTTATTCATATATCACTTCTTTTTTCCCACATTGCACCCTGCTGTAATTAAAGACTGTAGAGTTTTGCCATTGATTTCAGTGAGAGCAGAACCACAATTTTGGTAACTGCACAGGCCATATATTAAGGACCATGCTTTCATCTTCTTGCAACCATTTCCTGGTTAAGTGCTCTTTCTTTCTGACTCAAGTCTTTCTTTGTATTGCTACCCATGTTTAAATTGCTCAGTGAGATGCTCAGTTTAGGAGCTAGCAAGGAATTATTTTTCTGTAAATGTTTGGGATGCCTCTGTGTGCTGCAAAAACAAAATCAGGAATAATATAAACCTGTCAAAGCTTTAAGGTTGGTACCAGTCAGGTAGTTGTGGTTGCTTGGGTCAGGAGACTTATTAAAAAGTGTGCTTCTAAGGAACTTCTAAAAAATGGGTCTTTCAGAAAAAGAGAAGACACACTTCAAAGGCTTTAGAAATTAAAATTATCATTTATTAGGGACAGAATTGTACTATTGTGAAAAGCTAGATGAGCTGAAAAGATCTAGGGCTCCCTAAGAATATTAAGTTGTCCACAGTGAGGGAATGTCAGGGATGGTCAAGAGAGAGTTTTGGTAGAAAAACTGCTGACTGGGGAAGGAAAAAAGAGAACATTTTCTTCTTAATAGAACTGAACAGTGATGTCTGCATCATTCAACCCATGCATACCAAGACCTAGGCAAAGTGCACTCTGCCTTCTGCTTCACTGCGTGCTCACGTGGCCACGGCACAGTGTGCCCAAGGAGCACAATGCCACTGCGGGTTGGAGAGCTGCATCTGCTTTACTGGCTGCCAGCCACCCCTGCAGAGAGACATTTCTGTGACATGAGCTACTGGAGTGAGGGCAAAACAAAATATCAACAAGGAAAGGCAACTTGGAGCATTTTAACCACGCTGAAGAACTGCCCCCATAATGAGGAAATCTCAGCTGCAACATGAAAGGAAAAAAAGGCAAAAGAAAGAAAGGAACATAGAGAAGAACTCAGAAGGAATGAATGGCTTGGAGGCAAGGCTCTCTGCTACAGGGCCCTTCCCCTGTGCAAGTCCTTTCAACAGAAAGCCAGAGCCAACAGTGGGGCCCTGTTGTCACACTGATTGTGCTTTATTGCTTTGAAGCACACAGCTGATTGCTGGTCTTGCCTTCATCATGTAAGTGCTCTGTGTATTCCCATCCCTCACTATCAGCTGCAGCTGCAGCTCATCTCTGCTGCTGGAGTTGGATTTTTCCACTGCAAATTCACGGATGTGTTGTAATTGAGTGCACTTCAAATATCTACACTAAGAACCATTGATATTTAGAACTTAGCAAAAGTTTCTGTTGTTGTTGTTTTTTTGGATTCCTTTAAAATTCCTTTTCCCTGAGATTTTATTGTGTGGATTCTTTGGGTTTCCACTGACTCCTCCTGCCTTGTGACAAGTGAATTTACTGAGCTCTGCTGGAGCAGGAGCAGAACAATGTGTTTGCTATTTACTGAGACTCCATCTTCCAGCAACACAGGTTCCTGATATCCTTGATGTTTGCCTCCAAGGAAAACAGACCATTGCCCATTTTGCATTAAATCCTTAGAACTGTGGCTCTTCATCTGGTTACAGCATTTTAGTCCTGTTGGCTTGATCTCCTCTCTGGATACAGTGCATTGTTCCCTGGCACATCAGGGAATGCTGGGGGATCTGGGCATTTGAAGGGGAGAAAATCCCCAACACTCAGGGTTAAGCAGTTGTCTCCCAGTCAAATCAACTGAAACTGAATGGTCCCAAAAGTGACCTGGAGGGCCAGTAGGACAAAATTTATAAATCTGGCCTGGCTCCAGCTGAGCTCCAGGGCTGGCCATGGGCAAGGCTAAAAGGTTTTACAGGAGTTCCATGTGTGGTAGGGTGAGAGAGGTGGGAGAGATTGGGGGACAGCTTAGAAAAGTGAGAGAAAGAAAGATCCAGAGGCCCTAATGACAGAAACTGATGACTATTTCAAGCAATAAACCTTCTAACATCTAATATTTCTGAAGGATGACAGAGATATATCACCAGGTTTCTTCAAAATGCATTTGGAATTTGACTGTCTATTGTGTTGCACCTTTTTGTTATTGTTACAAATATTACAAACTACTGCTGCTTAATTTGTTTTCATATGTGAAAAACACTGCCAAACACACAAAACAATGACAAATCTGACATTTTATAAACAACACAGAAGAACATATTTTGTCTTTCGAACTTTACAATTTTTCACAAACTAAGTTGCTCAGCTTCTAATACTGAGTTAGACATAGAATTCAGATTAGGCTGATATGCCAGGTTTGATATTCAAGGAGATATTCTGATTGCAGCTGCCTTTTGAATAGCAAGTTTTCCCTTTTTGAACATGTAGTATCTTTTATTTTTGTCCACAAACAAGACATTGACATTCCAACTTCACTGTAACACATTATTCTAAAGGGTGAAGAAAATATGAGTGTTTGTCTTGGAATATTTCTCCCTCAGGCTATAAAAATTTACTTGGTTTGTAGAATTGTTAAATGTTGATAGAGAGATAGAAGGTGAATTCACAAGGACTTGATCCTCAGTTACTGCAAAATTATCTATGAATAATGATTCAACAATGAATAAAATGCATTGGTAATTGGTTTATGATCCTATTAACAGCTAGGTTTCTTTTAGAAGTAAGGAAACAAAACATAAATAATTATGCTGTGTGGTGCAAGGAACTTTGCAGGAGATGTTCATTAGTGAGAACTCTGGAAAAAGTTAGAAGAAAATTAAACTTTATCTGGTGCCAAAAGACAATGGTCAGGACTTCCTGACTTCAGCCACAAGGAGCTGTTCTTCATGGAAATTATGCTTGTTTTCTGAAAAAGAAGTTTTGCAAACATATATTTGGCTTTTAAAACAAGCAGTTACAGCTTCTACATCTCTCTGCATGAAATTTTACTTTTCCCCCAAATCTTATGCAGAACAGGCTTCTCTGTACCTTTGAACAACTTAAGCATCATAGATGTAAAATTAGAAAAAATACACCAACGAACTGCAATAGAATTCCCCCCCTCACTTTGAGAAGGAAAAGATGAAATCTGTATTTTGGTGTTGAGGTTTTGGGGGAATTACAAATTCTAGGGCCCTGACAGTACACATGGAAATTCTCTTCTTGACTGTACAACTGAATTCCTTCCACAGTAAATTAAGCTGCCTGGTAAAGTGGTGGATAATGTGGTTTCACCTCAGCACAGTATCAGAACAGACAGAGCCTGTCCTCAGGGGCCACAGGGGAAGGATGCAATGCACTGGTCTTTACTGGTAAATAAAGGAAGTGGCAAGATAAATTATTCAATACACCTCGCTAACATTAGGATGACAAAATGGCAACTGATAATGGACACAGCGCTCAGGCCAGTGTATGCTTTAAGCTCATCTGCATTTCAGCTACCAGTGTGTTTGCAGCTCAGTAAACCTTTGAGATTATTCAGGCTGATAGACCTAACCTTATTTCTAAGCAAGAACAAGTTCCATTGAGACAGAATGTGGTTTTCCTTGTCTACACAAATTCTTTGCTCTAAAATAAATATACCAATGGTTGAAGTCAAGGGTTTATTCTCATCTCCTGCACATTGACAGTTTAAGACAATAGGCAAAAAAGAAAGGAAAGCCATTTAATAACTTCATGCATCACAAATTTTTTAGAATAGTGAATGACTCTGACACAAAATCCTAAATATGGCTCAGTGAAAGGAAAAGTTTCCCCAGATTTATCTAAAAAGCTGGTTTTTGTTTTGCACTAGAAAGCAGGCTAACCTGCTGCCAAAAGCAATCTGCTTATATAACACACATTGAAGTGAACAAGGGAGCAGTGTCACATGCACTGGGATCCTTATCATGGTCTTCTGAAGAATCATAAACATGAAGACAACAGGATTATGCTACTGGAGTGTTACTGTGGTGGGAGCAATATAAATGTCCAGATCAACTCCATCATGCAGAGCAAAAAACTAGAGTCGAGTGAAATGTCCTAAGGCCAGAAATGAGCAAAAATTATGAAAAACAAATTGGCTGAGGTCTGTCTTGCATTTCTATGTTTCAGGGAGTTTGCAGTAACAGTGTCAGTACCATAAATGTGGCCATGGACATTTATTTTCCTGACCAGCCTGACCTGGGAGCCCTACCCCACCCTTTGCCCATGGGCTCTGGAGATCTGTTTAATCTACCTCCTGGCCCTTGTCTGATCTGCACTGGAGGTTCAAGCAGTCCAGTTTCTGTCCCCTGCATGGGCCCTGGCTCCAGTCATGTCTCTGGCACAGCCTCCTGGATGAACCAGCCACACCAAAGTGCAGCCCGTTCTCAGTTCTGCCTTTGGCCCATCTCCTGCTGCTCCTGAATGGAGGAATTCTGAATGGACCTGCAACTGGGATCCTCCACCTGCCTTTCTGAGACTTCCAGGAGACCTGACCAGAACCTGCCCTGCTGCTCAGATGCACCTGGGCTGGGGAAAGCCCTGCCTGGGCTGTGGTCACTCTTCACTTACCCTCTCTCACACCCCTGCTAGTGCTGTGCCTGACACAGATGACACTATTTGAGTAGATGGATTGTCCCAGATCTATCTCATTTAAGCCTATTTGTATGTGAGGGGTGAAAAAAAAGGATTTTTCTATAGCCTCCTTCCTGCTCTTACTGCTGAGCTCCTCAGGCCTCAATACATTTAATGGTGACTAAGTACTGCACTTCTGATCTTAACTATTGTGTTAAGCTCTTCTTTTTCCACACAAACTCCTCTAAAAATGCCCTTGACTAGCACAAGTAACTTGTTCATCAATATCCATGGGTATTGATGACAGCTCAGAGTTTTTGTTCAGACCCAGCCAGATTTCTCTGCCAGCCCCCAGCTCTGCTGACCAGAGCAGAGTGCAAATGCAAATGCACTGCAGAAGCCACATTTGCATTTTTGTTCTGTTTGATGCTCTTGACTGCAGGACACCGGGAGGAAGGAGAGGAAGCTGATGTCTTGTAGGCAGAGCAATAGGGGGTCTGAATACATTTACACACACAGCATTCATAACTTACATTTTCAGCATTCATTGCCAGACCATCAGGGATTAATACCATGTAATGGAGGGCAGAGGGAAGTACTTGCTACCTGGAAGAAGGAAGGCTGATGCTAACAGCAAATAAAGTGACAAAGAGAAATAAATGGGTAAAGACTTGCATGCAGACAGACACGTTACAGAAAAAAAATTTATTATTAAGGAAGTAATGATGCTGCATACCATACACCTTTCAAGGAAGATCATTATTAAGAATATGTCCTGGCAGTCTGAAATGAGGGAGTGCTAATGGGAGACAGGAGCAGGAGCACAGGGTCATGGCTGTGATTAAATTTGATCAGGCAACATGCTCAGGAGCACAGCTCATGAAATATTTTTTCTCTTCACAGAGGACAGTCAGGTGTGTGGGTAGGTGTTCAGAGAGCACTGCCTCATCAAAATGAGCAGCACCACAATGCTGTGCAGTGATGCTGATTTGTGAATTGTGTCATTGTAGATGGCTGACGTTTGCACATAATTAGATAGTTTCTGGTTATTTAAATGTGAGGCTAAGGAGTGTCACTTGAGTAAGAAAGACTAGTTAGAGATAGAATTTTCCCTGGAAAAGATGGAAATTTTGTGGAATAGTAGTCAAGGATTGCTGTTTCAATGTGTAGTACATACAAAGTCACACGAGAGCTGTTATACATAACACACTTAGTACATCTCCTTCACTCAGTGCAGAAGAATTTAATGAGATGATAATCACTTCCAAGTAGACTTGAACTTAGCAAGTACAAGCCTTTTGGCACACAAATCTTAAATACTATTTTTCTCTTCTCATCCAAGGCATTCCAGTGAGGAAGGATTGGTTCCTGGTAAAATTAGTTTGGCTGAAACTTCACTTCTCTTCTTCGGTATTCCCAGCTAAATGTCCAGATTGTATCTGCAAATTTCTGCCATCTAAAAGTTAATAAGGACTGAAGATGTTCTGCCTAGCACAGCAGCTTGTCTCTTCTCAATGGTCAAAAATGGATTCCTAATAGGAATCACTGCAAGGAGATGCACCAGTGTGTTGTCAGATGCCAACTGCTTCTAGCCCAGAGACTTTCCAAGTCACAATTGGTTTCTACATTCTAATCCACCTGTCTAATCTAGTATTGTAACCCAGCTTTGTAACTATGGTAGAGAAAGCCAGACATCTCCCCAGAATGATTTATCCACTCTGAGTATGTGTCCAGGGCAGATTAGATGAACTGCTCTTGGATTCCACTTTTCCTCCTTTCAAATGTTCTGTTACTTAAGGCTGCATTTTTAGTGTCACATTGCATCTTAAATGGCAGCAGACTCATTGAGGATAGCAGGAGAATCAAAGTCAGAAATTAATTTGACAACAGGACACAAAACCCAGGATTAACGAATCTGCCACAATTTGCCATTTTAATCAATACATATAATTTTAAAACTACACACATTGTTGGGTTAATTGGACTCTGAAACAAATACCATTCACATTCTTACAGGCAGGTCAGCTGAATTGTCAAAGTCACCAAATGAAGTTTATCCTGAGCAATAAGATCTGAGTTTTTTATCTCAGACAATGCTCAGAACATCAGCATTTGTCTCCTTCCATCCTCCTAAGTGTACCTTTGTTTTTTAAAGCTTGTACATGCAAAACAGGGAAGGAAGGAAAAAAGGAAGCTGGGAAACCCTAATAGTTAGCATACAGGTGTCAGGAAAGCAGCAGCAGAAGAAAATATATTGTGCACGTTTGTTTGATTAAACATACAGTGTACATATAATATGCAAATTCTCTGCAGGCCTTAGGCTCTTGGCAAACTGCTAATTCAGCCCTCAGTATGGTGAGGTTTGGGTTTCCCCACTGCTGATTGTTTCCTTGGTAGCTCTATAAATATAGAATATTAATCTGATGAATATGATAATCTGGGATTGTGGAAGCGTGCATAAATGCAGACTGATACCACTATTTTTTTTCATGACATTGTGTGAGCAGAGGGTGGGAAAATTAAATGTCTTGTCTTTTCCTGGGTAGTGAGAATCCAGCATTTGAATTCTGTCTCTCACAGGACCGTTCTGAACAGAATATCCAAAATTCTGCTGGATAAACACATCATGGGATGAGTGAGCAACTGGCTCCTGGGTTGGGCACAGAGGGATAATTATAGTGAACAGGGTGACATCAGACTGGTCACCTGTGGGGTTCTGCAGGACTCCATCCTTGGCCCTGTGCTCTTCAACATCTTCATAAATGACCTGGCTGCAGGACTGGAAGAAATACTGAGCAAGTTCAGAGATGATACAGAACTGAGAGGAGCTGCTCCCTTCAAGGCAGGGAGGCCCTGCAGAGAGACCTCAGCAAAGGAGGGAGGGGCAGTCACCAACCATGTGAAATTCAATAGGAAAAAAGTGCCTCTTGTGACCCTTGGGGATGGTATTAATGTTTTATGATCATGAGTATTTGCATGAAAAGTGAATATCTCTTCTGGCTCTCAAGAACTGCTAAACTCTCAGAATAAGACACTCAGTTCTGCTGACTGTACTTCCAGAATGATGGAGAATTCAGAGGGTCTCAACAAGAGTAACTGAAGAACTAGAAAACATGACTTAGGGAAGTTTTTACTGAGCCCCTGAAGAAAAGATTTTCAGGAGACATGGTACTGATTTTTAAAGATAAGAAACATGTAGAGAACTGAAAAGATAAAAGGAACAATATTAGTCTTGTGGATAAAGCAAGATGTACTTGTTTACTTTAAATCCACTGGTCTGACAGATTCAAAAGGGTGTGGAACCCCTGTCCTTTGATGCTTTTGGGATGCTTTCCCCCTGCCCTTTTCTGCTTAAGCAATGGCCAGCAGTGGTGGTGGCTGCACCAGGCTTAAGCTGGACTCTGGGAAGAGTCTGTAGCTGAGGACCATAAATGTTGCTGAAAAGCTGAGGGCTGGTTGAGCATGCAGCAAATGAAGCATGGATGGTATGCAGATATGGCTGTCAGGGAGTCATCTCACTACATGGACTATGGACAGTCCAGGGCTCGTGGATCTCTCCTGCACAGCAGTGGGATGCATACCTGGATCAGCAGTGGGATGCACATCAGGGATGCACACCAGGATCAGCCCTTGCATCAAGACACCTCTCAAGGTTACTCCTTGAGGCTGAGACATTCCTTGTTCATAGTTAACTTTGACATCTTAGCTAAGTAATATATAGGATTGATTGTGGGCATATAATTCTTTAGACATAAAGAACTGGACAAATCTGGGACTAAGTCTGGATCCAGCTAAACCTAAACTCCTCACTAAGAAGGTGTTTAGAAAGCAAGAACATCCTTTCTGAACCTCATGACTCAATGGCAGGGTCTCCTTTACTGTTTTGTCTCACCCTGTCCTCTATGCAGTGAATAATCCAGTGTACCTTGCCATTACACCTTGCTAAAACATGGCCTCATTTGTTATCAAACTTTGTTAAATCATTGTTTTCTATCAATAAACATGTTGCTACTTCTCTCTTGGGAGTGAAGTGTGCCACTCCATCCATGACAGCATCCAACAAAGTTTCTGAATGCTTCTTGTTAAATATTGCATTCATATCACAGCTTGATACTGAGGCACAAACAAATTAATTCAGTTAAATATATAACAATTTTTTCCACATAACTAAACTATCCACAGCTTGAAAGACCTATTCTGCATTTTCAGCATGGTGCTAAAACATGCACATTAATTTTTTTTTTCTTACTCTAGGAGGGACTCTGTTCAAAGTCAAAGAATGAGATCAGCTGGTTTAGACACTCAACCCTCTCAACAAAAGCCCCAGCAAAGTCCATAAAATGTGAAAATGTTTTAATGTGAGAATAAAGTAATAAACCAAAAACCTTTCACTGTTCTTTTCCATCATGGCTTTTAAACAGCAAGAATTCTGCAGCTATATAAAAACACAGGAAGTGAGGGTCACGAGTCTTCCTTCTTTTATCCCAGTGGAAATCGAGTAACCCTGCTGACACCTGAGGAATTACAATGATGTAAAACTGGTGTATATGAGGGGGAAAAAGCCATCCAGAGGAGTATACTTCATTGGTTTCAATAAATTCTCTTCCTTTTTAACACCAGCTGTATAAAAACCTCCAATAAAATTTTATGTGCTAAGTCTGGTGCTGAAATGACCAGACACTTTCCAATAACATAAAACTGCAGTAAGCAATTAGAATATTTCTGCTTAAATACGTTGTTCCAATTTGTTTAGTGTCTCATCCTGGAGTAATTCTCCCACATCATCCACTATCTCCAGCTTTATCAGCATGATTTTCTCCAGGATATGGAGGAATATTATATTGAAATTTTCATTTATATCTACATCTTTCTATGCATTTTCCCAGATGTTATATTTCACCTGAAGTTTTGCTATTGCCATGTTAGCAATCATATTCAAAATGCTTATATTTTATACTACCTTATTCCTACCATGAGAGTATCTAACCATCTCCAGCACAAATAGTATGAAGTCATGGAGATTTACAGATTTAAATACTAGAGTGCACATTAATTAGTATTACAGTCTTTTATGAGTTCACTTAATTTTTATCTTACTGTTGTGTTTTGAATTAGGGTAGCAGTACATGAAATTTTTGCTATTAAACTCTATACTTTCAAAGTAATTTGGCCAGGATTTAGATGACATTGAAAAGTTCTTTAAATATATGTTATTGCTATTAAATCCTCACATTTTCCCCTTCAGTTAATGAATACATACATTTTAGTGAAATTGTGCAAATGTGAAATCTACGGTCACCCATTTCGAGGCTGTCCTATTCCTTCTGCTACAGTGAATAATCCATTAAAAAGGTCAGGACTGACTTTCTTCCTACAACTACCATGGCTATTACAGTGAGCAGAAACAAGTATTTGAAATGTTTCACTATTGATCAGCACAAGCTGCTTGCTCAGGTTTTTGAATGTGAACCGAGATTTTAAATGCCTGTGAATGCAAACCTGGAAGAGCCACTACCAGGTGAAGATCCAACACAGAGACAAAACATTTCAGTGATGAATTCCACAATCAGTCCTTGCATGGTGAAGACATCACATTAGAGAGTTTGGATTTTCAGTCTGCCAATCAAATTTAGCTAAATAAAAAGTTCTTGAACTGAAACATCATTTAGGTACTTAGGTAAACTAAAATTCTGACATGGTGTCAAACAAATGGGACTTTTTAGTGTCCTCCATCACATCCACACTCTTAAGCAAAGTTTGTTTTCCTCCACCTTTTGAAATATATGTTAAAATGAAGCCCATCTTTTCAAACTGGAATTGACAAAAATGTCACATTTACACTGTCAACAGAGCTTGTTTGCTTTAGCTTGAGCATCCCTGTTCAGTCTTTGCTACATGGACAGTTTGGTGCAGGAGGCTGTAAACCTGATTTAGTGGTTCCCTCTATCCCCTGTGCAGTGCTGTGTCCAGTGAAGAACTGGCTCACTGCAAAGATTGTGAAGCATAGCATTTTCATAAATTAGAATGAGAATATTTTAAATGCAGGTACAACACTGCTGCTACACCAAAGGGGAACCAATTATCCAAAGCTGGACAAGAAAGGCCTGAGTAAATCCCAAACCTATAAGCTGTGAAGTTTTGGGCCCTTTTCCAGTGTTAAATCTTCAAGGTGAAGACTGCCTCCCTGTCAAACAGGAACTTCCCTTGTCCCAACATGTTTTGCCACACACAGTAACATGAAACACGTTGTAAAAATGCACAGCAACATTCACTCAGTCACTGAATTCCATCAGTTGTGCTGAAATCCATGATTTGCATGTATGTAGATGCATATATATGCATCTACTCTATTTATGTTTGTAACTATTGCATGCATGCATGCAGAGTGTAACTAATAAACGCTTTATAGAGGAAAATTGAGGCACAGAGCAGTTAAATTTGCTAGGAGATTGCAGGCATCTGTACAAAGAGCATGAGTTGAAGTAAGAGCTCCTGCACCTTTACTTGAACCAATGCTGCCTCTGCCAAATAAAGAACTCGATTTCTAACAAAATTCACTCAGCTTAACAGGTCAAATCCCACTTTCCACTCTTTTTTGTGTTTGTCATTGTTTCAACTCAAAGTATCTCTAAAAAAGTGTCTCTCTAGAGCCTAAGTTTTTCAAAAGAAACAGGAATATATGAGTCTCTGAAAACATCAATCTCACCCAATTTCTATTTCCAACCGAAAGATGAAATGCAAATAAAAATTATACTCAATGTGTGGAGTGGATTCAACACACTAATTACAGGAGAGAGTGCGGTTAGACCATCAAAAATGCACACATAGTTTATTGTTTATAAAATACACACCAGACAAGAAGATATTAATAGTTACAGTAAGCTTGATTTTAAACATCCTGTAACTTCATATTGCAGATGTGTATTTGGTGTCCCTCCAGACAGAGACTTTTTTCCCCCAGAATTCTCTGTAGTTCTTACTGGTTTTACCTGGTGAATTTTTCTCATAATATATTTGCCTGCCTTTTCTTGGCAATTCTTTTTGTTTGTTTGGTTGATTCCTCATCACTATTCTCATCTTTTCCTCTTTCTTGGGTGAAACCTTACATGATAATTTTTGCTCTTTTATTTTATCATGAAGATGGTTAGTTTTCATTTTCATAGTTCTGGGTATTTTAACTTACCACATAATCAGTAACTGACTTTAACATTCCCATACATTTTTTAATTTTTTTTTTAATCTTAGTTATGCAGAAAGATGAAAAAACAGGTCAAATTAATTGCTCTAAGGCTGGCTGAGTGATTTGCATTGTGGCCAGAATAAATCCTGTGCTGCTCAGACTGAATATTTTACAATGACCTTCCTGAGAGCTGCCTCAGGAGGGAAATGGGAGACAAAAAGTGAATTCTCAGGCAGTAGGAAAGATGTTGTGAGAACTGTACAATCACACTGACGCTGTGGCTGATCACAACTACGGGAACAACACTGGAGCCAGCTTTTCAATATTTAACCACCACCAACCTGGGGCTTGGAGGGGCACTGTGCTACGCACAGGCAAAGCTATATTGATGATTAGCTAAGTACCTCTAATTAAAATGGGAGGAAAACATTCTGCACATAAATATTTCATATAGATATAAAGCTATGATTTGTATACAATGTATCTTTGTGACAGTGGTGTTAATGAGGACATCTTTTAAGAGAAAAAGAAAGCAGCAAGGCTTGTAGTAATTTTTTCTGCAATAGCATCAAATTCTATTCCTTCTGACTTGCAGTCAAATATATTTTGTTAGAAATCATTTTCTCTGAGCAAACTCTTGACCCCATCCTGAAGTGGGTGATTACTAATTTCTATTTTTTCTTCTGTTCACGCAAATGTAGAAGTGGTGGGGAGCTCTCTATAAATAACTCCATCAAGGAGGCACTTGGAGTTATGGCACTTATGGAAAAGGAATATTCCGTCCAATTTACGCATTTGTCTAAATGGCTTCTCTTGCTGATGTGTAGGAATTAATACTTGAGAGACAGATGTCCAGAGAAGGACTGTTCAACTGCTTCCCCAAATGGGGACCATAGTTCTAATTCTTGCTGCTTTCAAATATGTATCTATATATGACAGCAAACATCAAAGGTCATGCTCACATGTGCACTGCCATCAAGAGCATTTCCACATTGCAGCTGGTTAATCTGGTGGCATCAGCTAGTCATCCTCAACTTTAGTTCTGATTTCTCAAATACTATGAAAATGTAAAGTAAAGCAATCAAAGCAAACTGCTACTCGTGGGAACCACAAAAAAAAGACATTTTTACAAAATTGGTTATCAAATATGTGGCAAAATTTAAAATATTCACAAATATCTATGTTTTATACATACAGACTGCATGTGCTGCAACATTTTGAAGCCACAAACTGTATAGCACACATCAAGTGTAAATTTTTAAATGTAGATGAGTGATAAGGATGGACTCAAGTTTAAAAACATGGAAAGACTGTAATCGGTGTATGAAAATAAATTGGTCAGCCAAGCAGCCCCTTTACAAATGTAATGGATCTTGGTTAAACAGAAGGCAGGAGCTGTGTGAAGAAGCTATTACTGATCAAAGAAATTTATGAGGAAGCAGCAAGAGCATGAATTGATGCAAAGCACTTACACAAAATCATATTTGAGGGAAACTGAAAGATTTCATGGATGATTAATGCCTATGCAGTAGAAGAGGGGAAAGCATAACTTCATTTAATGTAAACATGATTATAATCCTGATTCTGCGTGAAATTCAAGTTCATTCTCATCTGTTTTGGGACACTTGGACTGTTTCAAATTCAACATATTCTTAAGTATGATGCTGAACTGTGGAAATGTGTCATTATGTGTGATGAATTCTAACAAGGGTATGTGATGAGATAAATATCAAAATACATTTAAAATATATATCAGAATTAAGTTTTTAATACTTTGGAAGCTCTATAGAGAATGATGAAAAATCAGAACATGTAGTTGAGTTATGCACAAATAACCAACGAGGAACCAGAATGTTTTATTTACCAATTTATAACCACATAATTCTGCATGAATGTTTTTGAAATGGGTGTACAAATAATGTCAGCAGTTCTTGTGCCGCCAGGGATATACAGGCCATAGAAAATAATTCTAAAATTTACTTTGATTACTTCTATGTTACCAACACTTGTGCTTCACCCTTGTTCCACCTTTGAACTCAATGAGGAAACACTGTGTGTGTCTAGAATGTATTCCTGAACACAATGAAACCTGGATATAAATACTATCAGGATCTAGAGAACCTGCTCTTGACCTTGGTAGCTTGTCCAGGGACTAAATATTTTCACTTTTAATTTGAATATAGTTCCCATTTAAATTCTCATTTTAATTAAAAGATACAATGAGAGAAATTAATGTTTTTAATAACAAAGGTGATTAATATATCTAAAACATTAAAAAGCAAAGACAATTTACCAATAGAGCAACATTTTTTCACAGTAGGAACTATCATCAACAGGATTTCTCTAGAAAAATTAATCCTAATTTCAAATATAGTCTAAGGTATTGCCACCTACTTCTGCTCTATTGCTGTTCACCTGTTACTTGAAGACTCCAGTGGATCTGCAAAACCATTAAGATTTCTGAAAAATCAGCTACACGGGTACTGTGTGCACTACTGTATATAAAATGGGAGAGGAATTGGAATGGGCAGAAGTGCGTTCTAAATACCAGCCAAGATGTTTTGGGCAGGGAAGTGAAAAAGCACATTAATTCCTCCAACAGGCTCTAAGCAGGACAGGTTTGGACCTGTGTTATAAATCAGAAGTACCACTTGGATCAGAAAATTTTTCTGACAAAAAAGCTTGCCTTACACTCCCAGCAGAACATCACATCTCATGCAAGAAGGAAGTTTCCAAAGGAACCCTCAGGCATGCAGAACACATGCTATTGTCAGGTGAAATGCAAAGTATCAAAAGATGCATTTCTGACAGAGGAGAACACAAGCTTCCCATTGGTCAAACAGAGAATTTCACCTAGTGAAATTGCCTGCAACAGGCAAGTTAGTCCTGACATCTGTGAGTCACGTCAACATGACACTGGACCTGCCACTAAATCCCTTTGCTTAATCTGGTGAAAATTGCAAATACAGAGATTTCAGAGCAGTTTAACACGTCTGTGTTGTCCCTGGCACCTGGTCTTAGCACAGGATTAGGGATTTGAATGTTTCTGCTCCCTTTCTACAGAGTAAGCTTCCTCACTGTACCTGGGATATTCTTTCAGGAAGGAGCTGGTTTTAGGAACTTGGGAAATTGGCTCCAGGCCACAAAAAAGCCCACTCTTAGCTAAATTCCAGTCTGTGAGTAGAAAGAGAAGATATTCCACAATTCAGTTAAAGCTTCTTCTAGGATAAAGGCAAACATGCAGGTTTAACCAGACAGACCTTACACAGCCTTGGGCCAGCCTCTAAACTACACCTATTGTAACTACTGACAGACCAAACCCAAGAAGAGACAGAGGAAGACACTTATTTTTGTCTTTCCATGCCTATACTGCTTGATATTTCACCTCTGTGAACAGCCCACAGGAGGAAAAGCCAACAAAAATGGGGACTGCTTGCCTCGGATGCATCATCTGCCTCCCAGCAAAGTGATTGCCTGGAACATTTTGGCCAGGAATGTTTTCACTGACTGGAAAGGCAGCTGCTGTGTTGTTATTGTGACCCAAAAGTCCCAACAGAAGCACTGATGACTCAGAAACTGAGGGTGAAAAGGACTCTGAGAATGCAAACTTTAGTAGATTAACAGATTAACCCCTGAGGGATACCGGGAGTATTATTATTATTAGTAGTAGTAGTAGTAGTATAGTAGTAGTAGTAGTGTTTCTGTTCAGCTGAACATAGGAGATAGAATCAAACCAAACAGTTCTAATTAAAAAAAAGGGGGAAGAAACCAAAACAACCCCCAAAGAAATAAAACCCCAAGCCCTAAAAGAGACAAACAAAAAATCTCCAACAAACAAACAAACAAACAAAAGAAAAAAAAACACCAGAAAAAAAATGTTTTTGTGAAATTGTAAGGGGGGTGGAGATCATCACACATCTGGTCAGATATCCAAAGATTTTCTCATGGCAGAGGATTCTGGAAGAGCCATGGTGGGAGGGTTGAGTAGGCAGTTTCCAGGAGTTCCCTGAGTATTGCTAGTCTCTTCATGAATATGGTTGTCTGGAGAACATTGTTTTATGCTGGAGAAGGTGACTGGGGAGGTGATCTCTAATGTGCAGCTGAAAGGAAAGAAGGAACAGGTTTACTCTGACACAAATTCAACTTGCCTCCTGCAGGAGCCCCAAAAAGTGAAGGTGTTCAGCCTGGACCTACAACAGATCTGCTTTTTCCAGTTCCCACATGAGAAGGAACAAGGTTAGTTCAAAATCCTGCAGCTCTTTCACTTCAGCTCATCTTTGGCAGGGAATGTTTGGTGATTCTCTCTTTCTTTTGGGCTGCATTTGTAGCAGCCACATCAACAATTTCCAAAGTTCCCACATTCTGATCACAGCATCTGATGGAGAGGACATCCAGAAATCCCAGAAAATGTACAAAATCCATTAATTCTGCCTTAGACAAAATTGTGGGGATAAAAAAATTAATGTATCTGCAGAAATTCTAAATAAGAGTGAAAGTGAGGTGACATCTGTGTATAAATTTTTAATAGGACCCTTGAGATGCAATAAATCACGTAAAGACAATGAGAAAATATTTAATATTATTTCCTTACTCCAGAGTCTCTCTTTTCATTCTAGACACTCACAGCAGTGTTCCCCTCTGACCACCTGAAACATTTTCTTTTAGCTATATTCTCAGTCTCTTTCTACAATTCAGGGAAAAATATATCCTCTTCCTGAGAGAAATTCACCCACTTTGATATCAGCATGAGAGTCCTCTCAGTGGCCTGTCACTCTCTCTGAGTTTGGTATGTTGCTAATGCTATTGATCAGGTCTGTATATATGTGATTAGAATATCATAGTCAACATACAGAATCATTTGGATCAAGCTTCAGCCATGAAATTACACAGCTACCTACTTCATATATTTGTTTTAGAATGTAGTTAATCCACCCTATCAATCCAAATAATCCCATCTCTGGAAACACTATGAAAAGAGCCCAGACTGCTTTTATATGAGTTTGGTACCTGACTTGTACACAGAAATCTGTGTAAAATGAATGATTATATGACATCTGTTGGACAAGACTGTGATCAACAAGGAAATGGAAGAATCCTTATGATCAAATGATACTTTATACTGTTTACTGTAATGTGCTGATAATACAGGGTGTCAATAAATAGTTACAAACTCTGTACAAGGAAGATTCCTGTGAGAACATTTGTAATGAATTGGGGGTGATACTCAAATAAACAGAGAACAAAACCCCCCATATTAATTAATGAATATGGCTCTAGTTTTAAGTATAGTACACTGCACTATAAAGCAAGGTTTAAAATAATTAGATTACATGCAGTACATCCCAGTGAGCAGGGACTCTGGTTCAAGCAAAATTAAATGAGGTTTCTTTTTTTTATATTATGAACAAGTGCTATGAGCCTTGGGCACATCATTTTCATCAGCCATTAATTAAGGATTCTGATAAATATTTCCTTCATAAACTACAGCAAGGTCTTAAATTATTATATAAATAGTAAGTGCCACTGAATCAATATAGGCCAGTAGCACTGCTGATTTCAATAAAATGCTACCTCTCTTCTTTGTTAGAGGTATAAAAATTCTGAATATATTTTGCGGGAAAGCAAAGACAATTTAGAAAGCTATAGAAACAGCAGAAGCAGCAAGGAAGGAAGGAAGTTGTCTGACAGATGTAGAAACTTATAACACGGTCACATTAAACCATAATTAAATTTTGCATGGTCCCACAGGCTACAGTGACTGCAGTCACACCTGTGGGGAATTCCAATTAAATACAAACATGGTCAGGGGTGAAACTCTACAAAATGTCAATCCATAATTGGCAACACCCAGAGCAGAATCCCCCCTCTACTGCACTTCCCTTGCTAAATTAGCAACTGATTTAACTCAGCAACAATGTGTAACTCAGTCTTGCATGAACATCCAGATTTGCACTCCTTCATTCAGCCATGCTTCTGGATATTGCCATGACAACAATGTGGCATTCTGCCTTCAGGGATTCGACAAGGGCATGACTTTGGTGGCACGACTGAGAATACCTGGCTGTGCTGTAATGAGGGGTCCTGCAGGTAAATGATATTCTGCTCCCTTCCAACACAAATCATTCTTTGATTCTATGAATACTTTTTTTCATAAACTTAAAGAGAATTTCATTGTGCTTTTGCCCAAAGAAAAAAATTCTGAATTCATTCTGTATTAACGGAAGTCTTCAGGTGATTTGCTGATCTCAGGAAATAACCTTGAGACAAATTATTTGTTCTAGCAGCATTTTCCAGTTGTAATAGAAAAATGGGCAAGGTTCAAATCTGTTTTCCTCTAAAAGACAGGCTCAGAGCTGTGCACAGACTGTGAGTGGCAAACTTTGCATTTCATTCTTGAGTTCTGGTCTCCTGATCCTGATGTACCTGACTGGGTACACGCTAATTTCCTTGGGAAGCCAACGAGTTTAAACCTAGACACAGCAGACAAAATGGTTCTCTACACATTCTGTCTCAAGAAGAGTATGGATATTGACTGTAACAGGTTAGTTTATCTCCAAAATCTCTTCAGCCACCTTTATGCCTAGGACAACCCTGTGCCCTCAAGCTCCACAGCAGCTCTGATGTCACACACAAAAGAACTTTGCTGCTCAAATGCAACACACATTCTGTATCACCTTGGGCCCTTTGAATTCAATTTTGTCATGGTACATTTGGGTCCGTGGAGCACCACAGGGAGCCCACAGGAAACTGAGCCAATGCTTGGACAGATAGAAAGAGTCACTCACTCCTCTCTACAGAGGCTGACACTCCTCAGCATGAAATTAATATATGACATTTCTGACTTCTCTTACATTCATTGATCATTACAATTCTGTAGTAGTGTTACATCTGTAATTTTTCTGGGACATTCACAAAGATGTATTCCATGGTCCCAGAAACACCTGGTATCCCATAAAGACATTTGCTTTATTCTCTCCCTCTCCTGTTCTTCCTGCTTCATTAATCTCTTAGCCCACTCAGCTCTTGGTCAGTGTCTCCATCTTTGGAGACATTGGACATTTGGACACTTTGAATAACATTTTAACAAAGGCTAAACATACAGGTCAAAACTCCAGCCACGTCTAAGGCAACAGCAAGCAAAATAAATTCACCAAACCAAACAAGCCTTCCAAAGTAACCTAAATGCAACTTCCACACAACTCATTTTCCAGCATGTGACTTCACAGTCATCTGAGCTGTACAGAACTACAAATATAGTGATAAAACACATGCATATAAACATGCCATGAAGATCCTTGTCTGTATTTCCAGTCACACAAGGAGATCAGGATAGCCAAGCCTGAGCTGTCCTTGGAAATGGTGTTTACTGTTTTCAGTCACCTTCTTCTCTTTCACATTTCTTTCCTGACTGTGAGTAAAATGAGCGAAACATTGATATTTTCTCCTCTGACTGATGTTTTTTTATAGAGGAGGGAGAGCTTTCTCCCAATCACACTGATCAACTCTTGCAGCATCCCACTGTCCTGTGCATGTTCAGCTTCCCTTGTTAGCCCTTAATCTCTCCTCTCACTGCTGCTGCCTCTTTTCTGTTCCAAATCCTGTTGGCATGCAGAGATATCTTGGAGTAGGCATCTCTGAGAAGAACTAAGCAGAAAAAAAAAAAAAGAAAAAAAAGGCATTTAATTTCTGTGTTTTTTGCACATTCTGAATCACAATATTGTCTCTCCCACCCATATTTTCCCTAAACTGCTACATTCCATGAGCCACCACTGTGATTCTTCATCTCGGCAACCTGCTGGTTGGGAAACACAGCTGTGCAAGAAAGACAGCCCATACTCATAAGTGAAAGCAGAAGAGGAACTCTCCCTGGACAGTCCATATTCTTATTCTTATCCTTGTCCTGATCCAGCTGGTAGAGCTGCCTGGGGACATTTCCAAAGAAGGAAATAAAATTTACCTTCCATGTTGCATGCCCACCAGTGGACAGACTCAGGTAGATTCTGATATGTAAGGTGATATTACATCAGCTGCCCCACAGCTGCAGAAGAAAGTATCTGTACTGTGCTGAAAGCTGAATTTCTCTTTTGTGCACATGAAACCAATGGTTGCCTGCAGAAGGGAGCCATTGTTTTCCTAAGAAGTGGAAATTCTGGCACAGTGGGGAACAAGATGTTAACTGAATAACATTATAAACACTGTTTGAATATGAGAAGGGGGAAGAGGAAGATGAAGAAATCTAGAGAATAAGACAATATGTAAGACAGACAATGATGAGAGAAGATCCAGCAGTGCACACAAAACCAGGCAATCAGAAAGCAGAGAAATGTGAGGCTGAAAACAAAACAGATCAAGGGCTCTAACAATATCACATCGTTCCAAACAGGGGAAAACACTGACTCACCAAACCCATTTAGTGAAAGAAAACAGCAAGGTAATTAGAAAGCATCGACCATAAGACAAAATGTAAGTCAGTTTATCAATCCAAACTAGATTTTGGACTCTGATTTGGTGATTTTCATAGATGTCACTATGTCACACAGTATTTAAAGAAACAGTAGGTGTGAGTTGCATAGTAGAGAGACAAATGAATGAGTTTTCCTCTTGCTGCCTTAAGCTGAGTATAAAGATAACAATGGATGGATACAGAAAAGCTATCTGATTCTGTTTTCTGCAACTTTCATGAATTTGCAATGATCTGGGCTGCTCTGGCTGTGTGACTTACCTTACAAACTCAGTTAGTTCCAAGACTGCTGCACATATTGTACATGTTCTGGTAAGGAGGCACCTGTGCTCCTCACATCAGCTGCTCTGCTGTTTCCTAACCTGCCTCTGTTAATTGCAAAAAAAATGGTGTGCAACTCTCAGCAGTAAGAGCATCCTATCTGATGTGAAGGGGACTTTTTCTATTTGAATACTGAAAACTGCTTTAAAGATTGAAGCTCTCATAGAGAGTCCCTTACAGGAGACTGTACACTGCTGAAGAGCAACTGCACATAATTGCTGACTCCTGAACACTGATTATAACACTGCTCTACAGAGTACTAATATGCCATTTTCATAATTAAGAAAAATATTTCTCTGTAGATGCAAAGTTATAAAAACTTTGGTTTTGTTGAGCAGAAGAAATACATTTCAGCTGATTTTATATGTGTGTTCTGTAGACCATAATGATTCCATTACCAGGTAGTATATTTTGCTCTTTTATTCAATTACTCATAGTTAAGCTGGCATTAGAGACCATCCTTCATTCAGAGACCAAGAATGAAAAGATGATTTTCATAAGTGCCATTTATGAACACAAATTCCTTCCTTCTAATCAACCTGGTAATTAAACTCTTAAGAAAAAGTGCTACCAAAACCAGAAAAAGAAACAAAAGTATCCTGTTGAAGCCCTTTTCTTGTCAGAAAGCTTCTTTTCACTCGAGTTTCCTAAGTAAAGCTGCCTTCCTCTAACACCACTTACGGTTTTCAATGGCTGTTTCTAAAGTGTCCTTGTTTTCTTTCTCTTTTCCTGTCCTTAAAGCCTGATTGTACTCACACCAATGAAAAATAAGGAGGTTTCTAAAAAAGGTTGTAATTAAGATCCCTCCCAGAAAGATGAGGTGGATGTATTTATTAATTTGCACTTACATTACAGAAGTGTTTGAAGGACTCTCTGTGATGAGTAAGGCACAAAAACATCTTGAAATATTGTCCTGCTCTAATGTTTTTGTAATATGGAAGGGAAAGGAAGAAGGATTTGACTGATGTGAGGATTATTATTTCCATTTGTGGACACTGATGCACAGACAAGTGTCACCCTGAGAGTCACAAAGAAGTGTACCAGAACTAGAAATGCACCAGCTCTCCTGAGTCCCCACCCTGGGCTTCACCCATGAACCAATTTTCACCTTTCCAAGTGCTTTCACCCTTCACTGTCTTCCAAGGGGTTTACACTTTGAAGTTCTCAATCATATTCTAAACTCCTAGAATAGAATGTATTATGGCTAAAATAAAGTCCTTATCAAGCTGACAGGCCATCTATCAGAATTTACCATACAAATAAAACAAAATCCTATAAACAAATGCCTGGTTTAATCAAATCATCAGGGTTTTGTATTCAACCAGACACTCAGTGCTTGCCTGGAACTCCTTGTTCTACAGTGCTGCACTGCTCTCATCAATACTAATATTGGGTATTCCTTGCACAGCCAAAGGGGTCCAAGATAAACCACAAAATATGTTATTGAGTTCCTGGGCAATGACCTGAGCTGATTTTTCTGTTCAAATCCAGCACACTTGAGGCATTTCTTGAAAGACTATAAGTGAGGTTCTTTACTCAAGAGAAATTCTCCTCTGTGAGGGTGGGCAGGCCCTGGCACAGGGTGCCCAGAGAAGCTGTGGCTGCCCCTGGATCCCTGGAAGTGTCTAAAGCCAGGCAGGACTGGGGTCTGAGTAACCTGGTCCAGTGGAAGGTGTCCCTGCCCATGGCAGAGGATTGGAATCAGAGGATCTTTAAGGTATCTTCCAGCCCAAACCACTCCATTACTCTATTATTCTATGATTTTAATTTCTTGACTACTATTTGTTCTAGTTAAATAGTCTTGGAGCTACATGAACAAACAGTGATAATAGTGCTTCTAATTAATTAACTCCCAGTTTTGTAAAGGTCACAGGTAAAAGGACACAGACATCTCTCAAACATTCCTGACATGAATTGTGACAGGAGAACCCAAGTCTGCCATACACTGCTTTTCCCCCTACCCACTATAGTCTCTGCATTATGCTTCAAAATCCACTTCATTTGAATCTGCTGATGGACAGGAAAAGTCTAGAAATTTGTTTTATGGGTCTTAGAATTGATTTTATGCATGGGACCTGCTGGACTGTTCCTCACATAGGGCAGGACATCTCTGATGGCATTTTTGCATTGCCCTTGTGAGGTGGTGCTTCCTGTATTTCAGATCTCAGCATTTATCATTAGGCAGTCATCTATATCAGCATGGAGACAATCTTTTAATGTAAACACTCGGGTTGCTCACAGACAGCCAGGTGTCACAGAAAAGAAAAGAAACATGAAACTGTAGTCCAATTCACACACTTTCAATCTCAGGTTGTGATCCAAATGTATCTCATAAATAAGAGTATAAAGACTTCCTGTTTCAAATTTATTAAGTTTCTGAAGAATATTTTTTAAATGAAAGCTTTTAGAAGTAATGCCAATCATGCACTTGCTCAATATTAAATGTCTTTTAATATAAGTTTTCTTTACTTGTTTGGAAAAACCTCCCAGTTCTTATATCAAGCCAATTTTTCTTGGTCTGACAGTGAGATTTTGGTCAGGGGTAAACATCATTATAAAAATGGAATATTACTGTTTGAGCTAAATGTTTAAGACCTTAAAGTGGCATCATCAACTGGTTCACTACCAGAATTCATCAACTTCTCAAGAGTCATTAAACAAGCAAGGGGAAGACCAACCTTTTCTATCACAACCTTTGAAGCTTAAAAATTATATCTAAACTGTTAAATTTCACTATGGGAGTTTTCACAAAGGGATTTGATAACTTTCACTGAGTTTAAAGCTGGAAGAGACTATTAAATAATGGCTGCAGTTTTCTGTGTAATACAGATGAAATATTTGTATCTGACAACCTTTGCAAAGATCCTAATAACTCGTATTTATCTCCCTTTTTGTAAAACTTCATGACAAATACAAATCAAATACAGACACATGAACTTTAAAGGAGCTGTAAAGCAGTTCTCAGCACAGAGATTTCAGGAGACTTCATAACTGAGAACTTCATAATAATAATTACTTGTAACAAATTGGGTTAAAGAATGAAAAAAACATATGTTCTGAATGAACAGAAGAGATGTAGGGAAATACAAAATCAGGAAACAAAACCAATATAAGAACTAGAAGATCCTAAGACATAAAGGTGAGACAGTAAGGAAGCTTAGTCTCTTACTGGAGAGTAAAAACTGGGGGGCAACATTGTCTTAGTCTAGAAATACCATCAAGGTGAGGATAGAAATAAAAGGAGGAAATTATTCAGTTTCAAACTGTGCAGGTTGGCAGATAAGGCTTGTTCCTAAGAGGGAAGTTTAGATGAAAGGTTTTAGCTGTAGGAGGAGATGAAACAGTGAGCAGAAAACGTGAGAGTCCATGATCTGACTCTGAAATGGGGTGTTCACAGCAAGAGATATGTTTCACTTGTGAATTTTCATCTAACAAATCTGATTCTTCAGGAGCTTGAGCTGCCATTGATTTCCCATGATCTCCTCTCAGGCAGCTTTTAAGTTTCTGACACGTCAGTACACTGAGCTGCTGGTTTGAAATTGGTCATAGGTTATACAGGCAGGGGAAGATATCTGATGGCCTGAGGTAAGCTTATCTCTTTGAGGTATCATGAGGAAGGTAGAAGAAATATGTTTATAGCTCTTTCTGGAGGTGTTACAGAGATACCAGCTTCTGTGGATGATACAAGTGCTCTTTTCCATAGCAACTTCCAAATATCACATCTATCCTTGTTCTTGATTCAAATGCTTCATAGAACAGACACTTCATTTTCCTTCCTATGCTTCACATCTTTCTTTACTTGAATACTTACTTAAAAATACTCCTACTTTATTCAAATAGCTTCAGACACCTTCTTCTGCTATTCCTGCTCCTTCTGTGACCCTGCCTTCCATCTAATCCTTGATCGTGACCACAATCTTGCAAGAACATCTGAAGTTACCTTCTCAAATTGAGAGCAGTCTAAAGAAGGAATTTCCAAACCCTTCTCCCCTCCTCCTTCACCTCTTACAGCACTATTTAAAGTATCAGATAAGGTTTATCTCACCTTAGAAATAGCTCTTTCCAAAGATGTGTCAGTCCTCTGCCAGCTCATATAGGACCATAAAGTGAAAATGTAGCACATCTTGGTAATGACTAAAGTTGAATGACAAAAACATTAAGGGCTGGAGGGTGGGCCTGTTCAATGAACTTGGCAGATATTTATGGCACTTCTCAGCCACTGTAAGCCCTGCATTGTGCTTTTAGTGAAGAATATAGCCCTCACTTCTCACAACTTGATGGCAACTTGGTGTAAGAGTTTCTTACACTGTGAGGGAATAAATAAATTTCAGACCTGCAACATCATCAAAGAAATAATTCATAAGAACCTGGATCTTGTTTCTTTCCATGATTGTCCTGAGATAAAATAGAAGAGTACGTCTCTCTTTTGAAGGAAGTAAAACTGAATTCAGTTCTCTGAATACTAGATTTTACCTACACCCAGTGAAGACAAACCATATTTATAGAAAAGAGGACTTGGTCTCTTTGGCTAATGTAGTCAATTAAAGTATTTTATTATAATTCAAAAGGCCAACATCAACAATAAATGTAGGTGTACATATATATTAGTGGTATATATATATATTAAATTAGATTCAATTTTATGGATAATAGAATCAAATCTGCTGGCTTGCCATATACATTGGAAATATGGAGAGATTCCCAAGAAGACCAGAATTGTGATAACAGAATTAAGAACTTGGTAAATATTTGTAGTAAATAGGAAATCTGACTCTAGCACATGAGAGCTGATCATTGTGGGGGGAAGAGCAGGCACACTGCATGAGACATCTGGAAGAAAAAATGGAACTAATCTGTTTTCCTACTTCATTATGGATAGAACAAGCAGTAAGAAGCTTATATTTCTGAAACAGAGACTTCAGTTAGGCCTCAGGAAAAAGCTTTCTGCAGATAAGTAAAGTACTGGCATAGATTTACTGAGGAGATTATGCATCACAGAATCATTTGCCTCTTTCAAGAACAGTTTAGACAAACTCTAGTTAAGAATGCTTTAGATAGAGTCAATCCTGCCCTGAGGCAAGGAAAACTTCTGGGGTTTGCTTCTGCCAAGAAGCTGAAAGATGGACCAGAAAGCCTCTTGCAATCTTTTTTAAGGCATTTCCTTAATGATAAAGCCTAATGAATGAAAGTTGTAGCTAACTTCATGTAGGTGATGGATAAAATCTGTATTTCTAATAGAGAAGTTAATAATGAAAAACTTTTTGATAAGTGATATGGTGGATTCTCCATTTATTCAAACAATTCTTAAAATAAGACTGAATACAGAAATATAGAATAATTGCCAAATTCAGTTTTAGCTAATTACCAAGACAAAGTAGTTATTCCAGGAGAAGCCCTATGGCCTATTTTATGTGGCATGTCATAGTGGCTCTAACTGGCTTAATAATCTATTAATTTTGTTTATTAATTTTAGTTTGCTTGCTTTTTCCATTGGCCATGTTCGTTTATCAAACTGCTTCCTGATTCTTGGTCCCTTGACAGTATGTAAAAGGCTTAAAAGTTCTTTTAAGAGATAACAGTTTATCCCAAGTAACTTTTCTAGCTGTTAATTCTTCCACACTTAGTGGTTTGCTCACTATGTGTGGAGGAAACAAACCCATTCAAGACTAAAAAAAAACAACCACTAATGTGTTTGCAGCAACCATCTTTATAATAGTTAATGATGATGTGATTAATGGAAATACAGATGAAACCATTCTCCACCTCAATGGAAACATCCTTAATTAAGACAGATTAAATACTAGGCATTAGATTGCAAATGGAGGCAGGAACAATGAAAGTACTCAGAGCAGTTTCCCTCCTTTCATGCAGCTTTTAAACCTTATTTAAAGAATTCCTTGATTTATTCTCTGGTTTGCAGTTTTGGGCCTGCATGCCCTAAACAAGGAACCATACATTAGACAAAGAGCTGTATTCATCCCCTTCTGCCACTTCCTTCCCTATGGGACACACCAAGGGCCAACGTGCCCTGATTAGTGCAAGTGCAGTTTAAGGCAGCTGGTCCACACAAAAGTAGGAAAAGAAAGATTAAGTCCAGTCCCAAAGGAATTTGAGTCTCTGTGTAAACTACTCAGACTCATGAAACTACTCCAGCATTCACTGAATCAAAAAGTGAATTCCCCCTAATTTTACAGGGACATGGTGCCTTCCAAGAAAAAAATGAGGATAAGTGAATTGATAATTTCATTTAACATCTTTACATGGGTGAATAAAAATTCGACTAAAACATTCCTGAGACCTATTCAGTGGACTTTATCTCAAAGTTTTACTTCATTCCTCTAAGATTTCTTACATGACTGTCTCATTTCTCTTGGAGAAAAAAAAAACATCCCACTTTTTCCTCCTGCCTGCAATTAGTAAAGGACAGAGTAATGGTGAAAATTAAAAGGGATAAAAATGACCTGAGAAAGAATGGCTGTGTACCTGTTCATGCTATTGTCACAAACCAATGGCATCCAATGGCACTGGGGGCCAAAACAAGAGTAAGAATTCTTTATGCCCATCTCTTCTCTTCTTCCAGGTGTTTCAGTCAGTCCAGACCTGCTCTGATGCTTTATTTTCACCCTAAGCAAGGTAAATAATGCCAACAGAAAGCTATTTCCTCTGCACTTGAGCAACACTTTTAGTCAGATCTCAGCATTACTTGTTGGGGCTGATTTAATCCAAGATGCAAATAAGGGCAGAGATTTTATTATTGAGTATCAGACACTTTCGTCCCATCTGCAGGGGCAGTTAAAGAGGTGTCTCACAGACAATGGGAAAAAGGGGTAAAAGAGCTCACTGTCAGTTTGGATACTGACTGTTCATATCACCAGTTCCAGCAACCCAAAGCAAGATGAATATTTGAACTGCTTGCAAACACAAATGATGTTGAACAGGGTAAGTGCATCTCCATTTATTATGCAGGGAGCTTAGGAAGGCAGAATATATTTATTGTTAATAGAATATTCACCTCAAGCTCACCATATACCAACATGGCTTTTGTTTTGAGAAAACCTGTCCTCGAGGAGCCAAACACAAACTTCTGGGCTTTTGCAAGGATTGATATCCATATTATGGTTAACTCAGCAGGGGTCTGAGTTGCCAGCTGACTTAGCTCTGAAGGTGATTCTATGTCTTTACAGGAGGAGTGAAACCACAAAAGCTGAGAACAGAAGTTTTCTACATTCATTTTGCAACTGTAAAAAAGATGCATAGAGGTGTACAATTTAATGGATTAACACACAGTGCCCCTTTTTGCCCTTCCTGTAGAAGAAAATGACATTAAAAATAAATTTAATCACAGGAAATCCAAACAAATGTAAGTAGTGGCAAGTAATTGGGCAGCATCTATAAATGAGAAATGTTGTAACAACATTACAGGTTTTACTCCATCTTCAAAGCCTAGGATTTATTTCAATTTGTGTCTTCAAAGAAAGTGAGAAGGCTGAATCAGGAGCTAAAAAATTGCCAAGTCTATAACAGTCATTTGAGAGCTGAATTTTGAAAGTATCATGAATCCAGAGTAAAGAGGATCCATGTTTTTGGATCTAGACAGCAAAAATGCCACTCCTAACCTGAATCCAGACTTACAGGAACAGAATCAGATGAGTCTGTTTAGTTTATTTATTTATTTATTTATTTATTTAAACACACACACACATTTCTCTTTGTTTCTCTTCTCACATGATTAAACTCATAACATGGCATCACATTCAGCAGGCAGACTTGATGGAAGAAAATGATAGAAAGCAAAAATTTACCATTAGTTTAACTGAATAACACAAACTCATTAACAGGGCTAAAACCAGAAATACAAACTGTTTGTCACATTCCAGTGGTCTCGGGGAATTCTAAACGATAAATCAAATAAGAATCAAAGCATCAGTGATTGTGCTGGAATATGCTTGAAGCCATTTAATAGCTCTTGCAAAATGGGTTGAGGAGAAGAAACAGTCATTCTGAAGCAAAGAGAAGGGATGAACAAACAAAATCACCACCTAGAAAAGTCTTAAATAGCCTTTATTACTGCCACAGCAGCAATAGTGCTATTAAATAAATACACTCTTCTGTGGATATTCACATTTAAAATTGTCAATACCCAGTAGTTTTTAGCCTGCTCCATATCTCTTTATTGCCTTTCTAGTAGGAGAGACAAAAAGCTTTAAAAACTGACTCATATTCGGATGACCAGTTTCAGATAGTTATGAGCAAAGCAAATGAGAGGGCCATGACCAGGGAGCAACTCAGCAGAAAAGGAGAGAATAAAACGTTGCTCTCTATTGTCTCTTTATCAGTCCTCTTAAACAGATGATAAATTTAAGTTCTTTTTGGGATTATAAAATAAAGCCCTTAAGTAAAGTGTCATAAGACAAAACTGGACATTTAAAATCTGTATGCAGAAGAACAATGTAAAAAAAAAAAAAAACAACAATAAAACAACCAGAACCGAAACACAACTAAACACATTCTGGAAAATTGCAAGTAATTCAGAATAGTCTGGATGGTGCAATATGTTTTTATATTCTAAGGAAGGACAGTGTGATGGTAGTGGCAAGAATTGGTGGTTTCAGAACAGATATTACAGTTCAGTCCAGCTCCATCTGAACTTCACATGCTTCAGTGGACAGAAACAAAAATGCTTTAGGATGAGATTGTGCAAACCACCATGCTGTTCTCAGATAGACCACTCATGTCATTAATGCTTTGCTAAGGTCACTAATAGTTTTGGGTTCTGGACTGAGTGGAGAAATCACTAAGATGCCTTCTGAGATCCTGAAGGCAGCAGTCCCAAAAAGAGATGGACACTATTCCAAGTGAAATGGACTACAAAATACAGAATTAAATGACAGCTGTTCACCTTTCATTTGAGTGCCTCTACAGACAAAACTTTCCAACTGGTGTCTAATTTCACCTGACAAATTGTTCATACAGCTTCTCTTCAGTATAGGAGAGAGAGCAAGTGAGCTAATAAACAACAAAATTCCTCTAAACACTCTGACTGGAACATGCCTTAGCTGGTAAATTAGAAGTACTGTATGAAAACACCACTTTTTCTAGAAACAGATCATGACCAAATGTATTTTTTTTAAAAAAGGCAGTTTTGTGATGAGAGATTATTCTCTGGGTTATATGTACTCACATTTTACTAGCACAGAATATAGAGACAACAGTGTTGGTATGTAAAAAGATAAGTCCAAATTAAGAAGTTGCATCTTTTCCTGCATCTGTTTTGCTTGGAATCACAACTGCCTTAAGCAGGGCAGTAAAAAGAAGAGGAAAGTTGCTCTTGTGGGCTCAATTTTTAGTTGCAATCCTATTTGATTTTTTTGTTGTTGTTTTTTAATCTGTAGTGAAATGATCTTTTAAGATGATGGTGCTGAAAGGAAATGTTTTCCTGTAATTAGCTGAAACTGTTAACAGCATTAGCAGTCTGTTAAGAGATTCAAGTTCACACATGTGATTAAGTGGTTTAGGAGTGACTTTAAGGTCCCTTGGAGTAAGTTGGAATTTGTAAGGCAGTCATCCCGTTTTATATTTGGCTTTCAAACACTTGATAACAATACAAAAAATGCCTTTTTGTGATGGAGAGTCCTTGAAGGAAATACTCTGAGAAGGATTTCTTTCTGGGCCTCTCTGTTGCTGTATAAGCCTAGAGAACCAGCAGCACAGCACAGACTGGTTTCTGCCTCAGGACAGGGTGGCTGAAGCCAAACCTGCAGAATTCAAGCCCCCAAACCTGGAGGTTTTACAGAAGGACATACAGGTTAGATGGACTGAGTGACAGTCCCTTCTTTTCTCCCTGGCATAGAACTCCACGAGTTCTTGATTTCTCCTAGATTTCTCTTTGCTACTATTGCATTAATTGTAGTTCTTCATTTAGAAAAAACATTAATAGTGATATAGCTACAAAAATGCTGTGAAGATTTTTTTTTCTCTCCTTCTGTCTTGTTTTTTCCATTATTTATAGCTGTGCTGTATAGAGCAGAAACCCAGCATTAAAGCCTGAATTTAATTTTCAATCTGTACTGACCAAATTGATTTAAATTAGGAAAAAAACACCAACCAACCAACCAACCAACCAACCAAAAAAACCCCTGCCTTTTTTCTATGAAATAAGGCTTTATTTTCCTCATCTCAAACACTGAATCTCCAATCCAGGATGGAGTTTTTGAGAGTAGTCAGTAAGAATTATGAGATGGAAGAAAGTTATATAAAGACAGAGAGAGATAACTAAATGTTTACTGGAAGAGTCTGAGTATAAAAACTTCAGGTTGAAGGAGTGTATAAGAAACAGGAAAAGATAATAAATAAGAAAACTTAAGAAGCTCACCCTGTGCTTGACAATAGAACTCCTTTCTACAAAATGTGTGCCTACACTGAGGTATCTTCTCAGAGGTAAATCCTTAAAGGATTAAAAGACATTTCTTAACCCTGCTGAATTTAAAGCAAAGATCAGGAAAGGTGACAGAATTTATGTTAGCTAACTAGCTGAGGTAATACACAACAATGCCTGGTCTCCTCCAGGAACAGAGCATTTGGATGTAGGGAAAATCTTTACCCATTTTGCAGAGAAGAGGTTTAAAATTGAGGCCAATTTTACTGCCAACTAAAAAAGTGCAGCAGCTTATGAAAGGCAGGATCTTTTCCAAATTGAAAGCACACATAGATACTTCTCCACAGGAAAAGTTTAATAAGAAGTACCCTGTTATCTACATTACATACAAAAGAAAGAACAGCTCACTCATTAATTGTGGAAGAATAAGTCACAATATATGCAATACTTAATGTGTCTAACACTCAGTCTGGAAAGGACATTTTTAGCATCTTATCACAGATTTTCTGCAAGGAAGTACAGTGACACATTTACTTGTACAGGCAATATCCTGGGCAACAAAAAAAACAAACAGCAGACAGGATAAATCAGAACTAAGTTCAGATCTGAAAAATGTGCTTACAGTAGTGAATACAGTAGTGAACATATTAATCTGAAGGACACCTTTACAGGGTACTAGAAAGAAAATATTGGAGAACTGCAGGAAATCAGTAACATTTAATAAAAAGATTTCTTGTTTATTTTCTAATGTGTAGACATATTTAGAGACCTCACATATAGTAGTCACTAGATAAGGATGAATATTCTGTGAGATATACAATAATATGATGCAGGTTGTGGAGTCTCCCTCCTTCAAGCTGAGCATTGAGGGCAGGCAGATTCCTCTGCAATAGACTTTGTAGCTTCCATAGTTTCAAGATCTCGTACAAGTAATGTTGAAAGAAGCAATCAACAATTGTGCTGTACAATGTAATTTTTACTTCTCAATCCCTTTTAGCTGTGTAATGCTTGCCAACTGAGTAACAGTGCACAGGGGAGGTACTTGGCAGCACTGCCAATTCAAAATCACGGCTGTCTTCCTAGATTTGCTGTTTTAACACTGAGGGCTGAGCACGTTTTCATTTTACCAATGACAAATCAGCCTTTTTAGAAAAATCTGAGTTATGAAAGAAGGTCACTGAGAAGGTTTAAGCCACAAAACAAAGCCATCAAGGCAAGAAGACAAGGTAGAGAATAAAAAAAAAATATTTTAAAAGTCAAGAAAGTCCTCTCTCCCCCTAAAAAAGAAAGAATTTAAAAAAAAGAGATAAAGCTTAAAAGAAGAAAATGGGTAAAACATGGTTTAAAGCTGAAGAAAAGTAGTAGAAGTGTGAACAGATTTTGGAACTGTAAGGATTTAGCAAAATCAAAAGAGCCTGATTTGATGCTTTAAGATAGAAAAGGCAAATCTTAGAGTGGTTCCTAATAGAGCATTTGCTTCTGCCATAAACCTGATCTTTGCCTGAAGCAGAGGCCAGATTATCAAAGCCAGGGGGAAAAAAGTAATTAAAAGATGGAGGAATTAAGGCCCCACATTTCAGAGCATTTCAAAGCAGTGCTGATCATCTCCTTGCCACAAAGTGCTTCTGTTAGCACCCTCTACTTCTGTCACAGAAACCCTACCATAGCCCAAACAACCGTAATAAACACTTTTTCATATATTCACACTTATTTTACAATTTCTTGTAATTGATATAGGTTCAATCAGAGAATAGCCTGCTCTAATATATAAAACACTTATTGCTATGGATCAGAATCCAGATTGCATGAGACCTGTTGAGATGGTAGTAATTCACTTAGCAAACTTCTCTAATCTATTCATTATGTATTAACTGGTTAGAAACTCCTCATAAGATATTACCAAGCTCTAGGTAAAACAAGCACTTCCTTAAGACAGCAATGCAAACACAGCACTTTTTGTGCAGCAATTTCAGATCCTTAAAAAAAACCAAACCAAAATACTAAGAAAAATTGAATGTGTGGAATGGAAGCCACTGGGGCAGAGCAGGATGGGGTGAAGCAATGCAAAATCAGAAGGATTCGTTGCAATGCTGGGATCTTCAAGCCTTATCTTGTAAAGCTGTGCCCTATTTCCTTCCCAATCTTCCATCTGTCCTTTCAGTACTCTTCTTCCTTCCACAAAGAAATGAGAAAATGCAGCTACTTTACTGGAGATCTGGGGAATGCTTGCATTGGTTTTGATAATTTTACTGTTCAAAGAATCACAGAATGGTTTGGGTTGGAAGGGACCTCAAAGCCCAACTTGTTCCAAAGCCCTGCCATGATCAGGGACACCTTCCACTGTCCCAGGCTGCTCCAAGCCCCATCCAACCTGGCCTTGGACACTTTCAGGGATCCAGGGGCAGCCACAGCTTCTCTGGGCACCCTGTGCCAGGGCCTCCCCACCCTCACAGGGAAGAATTTCTATTCTCTACCTGCCCTCTGTCAGTCACTATGAGTGACTCAAAGATGAAATTCCTTCTTGTCTGACAAGACTGTTTCCCTCAAAACAAAATAAAATAAAGCACACAGCTTCACACACAAATATGCTTTCACACACACAGATAAAAACAAAACAACCAAACACTTCTTGAAATATTTGCTCATTCTCTGGAAAATTCTGAAACTAAGAAACGGTTAAGCCAGAAATACCTTTTCCAAGCAAGATTTACAGATATACTTAAAATGAACATGGGAATTTTCTAGTCAGCAAAATACTATGGAAACGGCCAAGTATTTGAAACTGTTATGCATGCTGGCAAACCCTGCTTTAAAAAAGCACATTCACTAACCCATGTGTAGGTTAGCTTTCTTTTCTTTCTGAAATTACTACATTAAAGTAATGTCATTTACAAGACTTTGAAAAAGCTGAAAATCTATGAAGATATGAATAATAAATCTTATTAATCCTTTTCTTTAATACAAAATAGGGCTGGTTTCAGAAGAAAATGTAAGTCATAAAGTTCTGACAATGATCTGAGTGTAGTTTGAGATTAGTTTGCAGAGATGTGACATATTGCTTTGAATTACATATATGGCAATTTAGTGCTTCAATTTACTTGAGCTCCATAGTACAGTGATTCCATAACTATTGTTTCAAAGAAAAAAAAAAGGAACTATATATATATTTTATTTTTTTATGATGGATGAAGTCACATCATGAATTTAACATCAGTTCAAGGAAATACACTGCCAAATTATAAATCCTAATGAGAGACAGAGGAACTACTAAAGGAGCAGGCTCAAAATTTTCCCAAAATTCCTTCATTTTTGTAGAGAAGTGATTTGACTTGCTTTGATAAATTCCTAATGTAGTGTGGAAATGGGTTTACCAGACACAGAATGAGCATATCATCTGATTACCTGCCAAGGAATGTGAAGCTCACTGGGAATCCCATTCAATGTCGATTTTCAAGTCCCAGTGAAACTAAATGCCTGTTAGCTTAAAGGGTCAGACAAGTGAGCAGTGTCAACAAGATGTGTTATTTTCATTTGTGTATGGACTCACTCCTGAATTCCTTCTGTTCTGTGTGTGTGCCCCTGAACAGGTATTAGTTAATCCCTGCCGATTTTACTGCAAACAATCCCACTAATGGAAGGGGAATGAGTTAACAGGTAAATCCTCTTTCTGAAACACAAATCAAGCTTTTCAGAGAAGAGTAAGGAGGTTTGTTTTAAAGACTTGTATGTGATCAACTACACAGAGCTTGAGGGTACTTGGAAAATTTAAAGGATGGAAAACACACTTGCATATGCTGCACTTTTGTGAAATACAGCCACATTTCTATTTCTAAATGCATTTGCACACTGCATGGCTCTGCTGCACCGATCTGCCTGTAAGCTTAAAAATGTCAATTTGATATCAGGCACCGAAGACAGCTCCTGCTTCCCTGGATGAAATGTGTTCAGAGGCTTCCCTAGCATGGAGAAGAGAAGAAAGAGGACAGGCAAGGAGAAATGACTAAAGCTCACCTTCCTCCTCTGCCACAGATTGCTTGTGCCTCTTGGGGTTAGATTAATTTTCCATCTGTCATGTGTATTAATATCTACATTTCAGTAGTTTGGTTCCAGGTGAAAGAGGTAACTTAAAAAGCAGATTGCAGGGCCATGACTCTCTCAAAATTATATGAGAAAAATCAAAATCAGTCCCCTCAGAAATAAGAATAAAAAAATTCTAGCAGTTACAGAAGTCAGCTAGAAATAACCCAACAACAAATACTAAGCAAAATGGGAGCCTTTTTGTTTTCTGTCTCAGAGATGGCTGCCAGGACATTTTGCTTTGATGCTGTGCAATCTGTGCCAATACCTCAAAGGACTGAGGTGCCATCTCACCTAGAAATCTAGTGAGACTTAGCAACAAACTTCTCAGGACAGGCAGTTTTGGAAACAAACAGAAAACCTTTATCAGTTATTTGAATTTTCAGGTCTAGGAAATAGAAAACATGTTTGAAGCTAAACAGACCCAGTCTGCATGTCTGGACTTTCTGTTACACTGCTCCAGTTGCTCCTGGTTTTTCCAAAACTCAGGCAGTTTTTTGTAGAAAAGGGATGAAAATATTTCTCTACACCCCTGGGATGTTTTACCTCTTGTGCAAAGTTCCAATTAAGAGGTACTATATGGCATACAGGAACCTAACTTGCATGTGTTTAGTTGTGCTATAGACTTTTCAAATACAGCACTGATTTATTTAATTTAAAAACTGTGGGCATGAAGAAGTGGTATAATTTTATGCACATGTGTTGCACCATTACACAATGTTACACTTCAAAACCTTCAAAACCTTGGCTTGTAGGATGTATTCATCCATGCTTAGTTTTTGATTTTTTTAATGGGTACCCTTTCTTAAGGTTTATGGTTATTCATATATTTTCTTTTCCTCCACACAGCAGTCTAAACTGAATTTAGAACACTTGGAAAAATCAGCTGCCTAATTATTAAAGCAACTCACTTGTTTTATCTGTTCTAACCTCTCTTAATGCTGAAGGCAAATGTTCCCTGTGCTTCCATGGGAGCAGAGTTAAAATTCAAAAGAGCACACTGGAAAAATTCCACTCCATTTGGGTGTTGTTCTACAATATCTTTGTCACATACCAAATGGATTTATCTTGTGTACAACATGCATTATACAACCTCCATGTACAACAGGGTCACCAGTGATATAACTTAGGGGGAAGGAAAGGTTTAGGAAAGCAGAACAAGAAGACAGGGAAAATATTCAAATGGCACAAGCTGGCTGAAGTCACAACAGTTTGAGATGCCTTTGGCAGATTCATTTTCATGCCAGCGTGCTTGGAAACAAGTAACTTAATTTTCTCTGCTTTTGACAGTGGTGTTGATGCAGCACACAGCTTTTCATTTGCCCCCAAGTGTGAGAACACTGCCCACAGGTGAGGCAACGAGCTCCAGCATCTCTCCATGCACAGAGGATTGATTCCTAGCAGTAAGACCAGCATGGCAACAGGAACTAAGTGCTGATCACTAAGTTAGAAAGTTCAAAAGAGGACAAAGGCTGAATGGCACATGAATAAGCTGTTTTTTCCCTCACTTCTTTGACCTATGTTGTCAGAGCTCCCTAGGTCTATAATACAGCTGCATGTCCTCTAACTGAGCTGTGAATCTCAGCATCTATGAATAACAATATTCAACAATGTTGAATATTCAGTAAGAGTATGAGAGCAAAGCTGGAGCAGGCTCTAATACTGCATGACCTGTACATTAGCCTTTGAATTATCCCACAGATCCCTTACAGTAAAAAATTGTATTTATTAGAACTAGCTGTATAAAAAATAAAAGTTTCTGTCAAGATCAATTTCCATTTATTTCCATCTGATCCTTTATATATTTTTAATGGTGATAAGAACTAGACCTGTTATTCACACATTTGATGCTCAAATATGTAACATTCACTGAAATTCTTTAATGCTATTGTACATGTGACACTTCTGAAGAAAATATATGTATGTACTGGGACAAACTACAGGGATCAAAATGCATTTGCATTTCTGTTTTGATTTATGAACCTTTGTCTACTAAAGCAGTCCCACAGGTACTTACTAATCCATGCCTAATGTGAGAAATCAAATAATATGTATGAGTGAAATGGGAATTTGCAGTGATTTTCAGCCATACACAAATATGCACTTCATTAAACATGACCTGCATTTATTTCAAGGGGGAAAAGAAAACCAAATTTATACAAAGCACCTCCCATCTGCAACTTTCACCTTTAATTTCAGAAAGATTGTGGCTGATGGGAAAATCACAGATTTACAACTGCAGATGTCATCTCTTCTATTTTCTCTGCATGGGGAAATGTGTAAGAAGATGGTAACACATCTATGTCAGATTTTCAGTTTTGCAGTCAGCTTCCTGACCAAACAGACTGCACTGCTGCTACTCATCACCAGATGGGTAAGGGAAGGAAATACCTTAACTTTCCACTGCAACAGAGGGGGGTGCACATGTGAGTGCATCTTCTCTGCCTGTGTTTGTCCTTCCAGAAGGAATTTGTAAGGTTCTGATGTAGCACCACAGCCCCTTCATGACACCTCTGATGGCAACTGCAGCCAGTACCTGAAAAACATGAGGTTTGCTTTTCTCCTTCCTTTGGACAGCAATGCTCATGAGGTCATCTGCAATGGCTGGAAGATCATCTCATGGAAGTAATAGGAGTAATGACAAAAGATGATTTAACCGTTTCCTTCAGATGTAGAGGATTGTAGATGATAAAAATACTGCCAATTTCTAAACCAGATTTAATTTACCTCCCTGTTACCCTGAAATACAAGTTTCCAGAATAAGTCTAACTTGGAACTAAAACAGCCTCAAGGTTAGGCTGGCCTTTACCACGGAGGGCAGCCTGTAAATGCATCCTGTGAGAGGTCCAAGAGTGCTTCTAAGCACAAAGTCAGTGCAATATTTATAGAATTTTGAAAGTTTCTGATTCTTTCTTCCCTCGTGGTAATACACCTCTGGATTGCAACTGCTCTCAGCAGTCATCGTGGCTTATTCTTCACTGCTGACATCAAGGGCTTCAAAATATTTATCTCCTTTGATGAACTAAGATTTTTAAACATCTCCTCCTAACCATCACAATCATGCAATTAAATGCTTCTGTATTGGAAAATCTGCAATATATTCCAGGTGAGTAATGATGAAGATGACCAGAAAACGCCACGTGTCACCTGTCTGACAGGAAGAGAAGATGAACAGATGACTATTAAACTTTTCTTACACCCTCTTGACCCCTGTTAGTCTGTCCCTGGATAAAGCACAGTAGAGAATATAGAATACTATAAAAATACCTACAAACACATAGTCCAGCCCTAACTATGCAGGATTTAGCCTCATATATGCTTTGTAGCCAAAGTTTTATATCTATTCTTATTTTACTTTGTGAAAGTAATGAGACATACTGAAATAGATATGTGAGTGGACTGTTTTCTGTGTGCACAGCGTCAAAAGTTTTAAATTGAAAGGAATTGTCTTCAATTTGGAGCAATTTAATCATCACTTTTTTTCCACTGCTGGACTCTCTTTTGCTGCAGAACTCATTTATTTCTTCAGTAAAATTATTAATTGGCTCAACCATGTCCTTTCTATAATCAAAGTAGTTTGCCAAATACAGGAGGTTGATCAAACATAGAAAAGCTATTGAAACAAAGATTCAAAATATGTTTTAGGGTAACTATAAAACAATAAGCTGCTAAGAGTCTGTGGCCATTGCCACATTTCTGCATCATCCAGAACTGGGAAAACTAGTTTGGGAGTATTTTAAAATAACAGGAAAACTAAAGCCACACTATCTGTTCCTAGGATTGTTCCTTGCTGTTCTATACCCCATGAGGTATGTAAACTTCATGGCTCAATAACTGATCTTATTATCCAAAAATGTCTTTAATTTACAGTCTTTTCCATTTATTCTGTCATCATAGTATATAGATTATGGTTTTTTGTGCAATAGCCAGACTTTTTTTGCATGTCACAGTTGGAACTTTATATGGAAAATTAAATGTACATATATCTGAGCAGTTACCTTACCAAAACCCCCATGAGACTGAAAGGGGTTTACACAGGACCAAGGAAGGCTTATTTTAGAAAAGGACTCATGTATGAAAGTCTACAAGTCTCCCAGCGACTCAAAGTCATATTGTTAATGAAAAGATCTTCAGGATACAACAACAGCAGCAGCAACAACAACCCTCCTCTTTTTTTGCATTTTATTATTTAACAGGAGCAATCATAAAACCTGAAAGGAGCTTTGGGAAATACAAGTTTAAGTACCTTGGAGCGAATGAGCTGAAAACATTTTATGTGGTGGCTGCAAAAGTATCAAGTGAGGCATATAAATTGTCTAAAATACACATCAAAGAAGTGCTCTAAGTAGCCATTTCCAGAGCAGGAATTCCAAGTTGGCTGAATTCAGGCAGAATGTGTAAGGTTATGTATGAAGCACTTTGTCAGGTGCAAGAATCAATGAGTTAAGCAGTTAATGTACTGTTGGCCTCATGAATATGAAGTCTGGTCTGAAAGGGAGCCTGGGAAGAGGGTGGATTAAATAAACTTGATGGAGAAAGAAATTTTCCAGGAATAATATACTTTGATATATTGAACCATGGAAATCAATAAGGTACTACCTAAGCAATGAAGGCAACTGATATAGTACTAAGCAAAAAAACCTGGTGTAATTGGGTGAGCATTAAAACAAAGCTTGTTGGGGAGAAATGAATGGCAAGAGGTAGTAAGCAGCAGAAAAATAAAAGCTAAGGAATAGTGAAGAACTGTGAAGCATTATCTTAGCTGATTGTGAAACATAGCTGGGTGATAAAAGGGTCACCTGGCATGCTGAGGAGGCAAAAAGTGATCTGAGAACAGGAAGCTAATGAGCACAGTAGATCACACACAGTAAGAAGATAAATGGAGAGGTGATAGCACAGGCAGCCAGGGAGAGCATTAGCATAAAGAGGTGATAAAAGTATGCAGTTGGGAAGGGAGACTGTAAAAATTGAAAGATAAATCTGACAATAAACAAGTACCAATATACTCGTCCAGGGGAAAAAAAAAAGAAGGAGAAAATCCTTCCATGTGCACAGACTTCAAAGAATTCAAGCATTTTATGAAGATCACAAAGGTTCCAATTCTATACTGTCAACAGGTAAGTCAGGCCTTGATTTAAGCAGGAACAGGTCCTGCTATGAGCAACAGATCTGTAAAAAGCCATAATACCAGAAAGAAGCCACAGCTGCTTGATGTCTGGGAATATTTGGACTCCTTTGCAGACTGGGCCAGGTGTGGTTTCAGCTGCTCTGCAAGCACTCCAGATATAACCCTGCTCATCTCTGTTTCAACTGTGGTAGGTGAATGTGAAATGGCATTTTTGAATAACCAGGTGGTTAAAACTGTTATGAAGTCCTTGCTACATTTTGAATGTTTGAAAGTCATTGCAGCAGATTTGTTGTGCACCATTTTTTTCATAGAATATCAAAAGTAATATGCCTTACATAAGAAATCCAAATATGAAAATCACCTCGACCCAACCATCTCCACATTCCAACAAACGAATGTTGACTCTCACTTACAAAAGATATTAATAAATTACAAAAAAACCAACCAAACAAAAAAAAAAAAACCAAACAAACAAACAAACAAAAAATCCCAACCCAGAGAAACCCACACCAAAATGTAGCCCATTGTAAATAATCACTTTAGTCTGAATCCAATGCTGAAGTTTAAGAAGCTCTATTATAATAAGTATTGCTATAAAGTCAGGTTCCATTATATAAATAAATAATAATAAATAAATAATATACCACTCAACTACCAGTCTAGTTACTCTCTCATGAAATCTGTACACAGTTCATCTTCTAAATCTTATTCTTGCTAGCCAAAGAGTATCTCTGTGGGGCACATCAGCATTGTTGGGTTTTTGGTCAGATTAGGGTCACCAACACAGCCAGAGGTGAAATTATCTTTCCTGCTGTCATACTACTCATAGAAATATCTGTGGAGTGATTTAAATTCAAACACTCCTCACAAGACTAAGTTGTGATGATTAATCTGGATGATTAAACTCACAACAACTGATAGTGAGAGATAAACTATATTGATTGAAGTAGATATTAGAGACTTTTTGAGTATGAGAAAACATATATTTCCTTACTGTAGCCATGATATGTGAATTAGAAAGGACTGGAATAAAGGAAAAATTCGTCTGTTCCAGATTTCATGACCTGATCGTGCTCAAGCTGCTCAGAAAGGTGAAGTGGAATTGGGCAGAGGATTCAACAATCACTCTGGACCATTAGCTCCATTCACTGGCCAATATGAGCCATGAATTCCTTTTACTGAGTAGAAACTCAGTTGTGAGGAAATGTTTATGTATTCACAACTGGAGTATTTCTGAGTAATCAGCCCTGGTCTGATTCTCCCTCCTTCTGACAGAAAGTACAAGGTGTTTGCTGTTGAAATCATGGCAAAATTCCCAAGAACTTGGATGGAGGAATGGTGGGTCAAACTGTGCATGCTTGAAAGGACCCCTATGACCAAAGCTTTGCATCATTTTGTGGATCATTTTTTAAACATATAATCATGCAGGTAAGGACATGTTGTCATTTACAGGAAGAGTCTGAACACCTGAAGACAGGTATTTGAAAAACAAAGACTCATGCTAAGGCAGGAGAGTCACATCAGATATAATTCTGGGTTTTATTTTCTCAAATTTTCAGAGATCTGAAGTACGTATTCAATGTGCTCTGTTATCATTTGCTTTCACCAATTACTTAGCTTTTACAACAGCTGTACTTCCCTCCAAGGGTTATGCTTTCTTTTATGCCTGCAGAGATACTAGAGGTCAGAATTTTTCTTTACAGAAAACACCGACCTTAGCAAGCATATAGACTTTTATTTCATTTGAATGTGTGCATATATACAAGCTAAGTCTTGAGATAAATATGGCTTTGGCTGTTTTTTTAATTTCATTTTGTATTACCATTTGGATAATTCAGCTTTTCCTCATGCTATTTCTTTGATTTTAAGACATAGAAAAAGATAATAAAGGCCTTGTGAGAGTGAGTTCCCTCAGGCTGTTCCTTTAGGTACAAGCAAACTGGGTATATGGTTTATCTAATTACATTTAGCTAGTGCTGTGGTGAGGAGCATCTGCACAGGACACTTCAGGTCTCAACTGATTACTCTGCCAGACTGACAAAGGATATTTCTCACCTCAGACAGACCAATTCCATGAACATGGTGAACTGCTCCAACAATTTTCTGCAGAAACAGAGTTGGTGAGTGAGGGTATTGGATTGTTTTATTTTTCTTTACTTTATTAAATCCATATTTAATACTGGAAAAAATCAGCTACTGGTGCATGCCAGCTAATACATGGGATCATTTCTATTTAAGTGCTGAATCAGGTATTACCCACCAAAACTATTAAAATCTCATTGGTGTCACTACAATCAGCACTCAGGATCAGCACTGAGAATAAGGAACAGGTGAATAATTAGATCTTAAAGTAGCATTTGCCTTTCCTGCATCTCACATTCTGGTTTTTTGGGATTATTCTGCTAAGGACACAGAATCAGACTGATCTTCGAGAATAGCTTTATGGGTCATTGACATGAAAGCTAAAGGCTGTGAAAGCAATGTGCTGATGGATATTTTCCCATTTTCTGACTTGACAAAGATTGTATTGCTTTGCTTTTTTAATTGAAAATTGCATATATTTTTCTACCATTAGAGTATACACCAGTATGTGTCCGACAAGGCAGAAAAGGTAAAACAGTAATGACCTTGAAGACAGAATTTAAATTTGGAGGTAGCTCTTTTCCGCTTTAATGATTTTTATAGAAAGTGCAGACAATAGGATTTAATCATTCAGCACTGTTACCCATTTGAAAGTGATGGTGACTTCCAAAGCAGTTCACCTCATAATAAAGCATCAGGAAAAGTATTTGTATGCAGTAGAAGGTAGAAGCTGATGAAGCACTGGGAAAGTCAGAAGTCTTTTACTCTCCAGAGGTAAATTCATAAAGACTGCCTATCAGTAAACAGGGCAGTAAAGTGCTCTAACTCTGCCAACTTCTCCCATTTGTGTTGGGAGTGACAGAAACTGATGAGATGTATTTGGTAATTAGGGATGCAATTTTAGTTTTAACAGGTTTATGAGTATTTGATATTAAATGTCTGAAACATTGGCAGCGCCACATCTTTCTGTGTGATTATGTCACAAGCTTGAAGGAATCTAAATCACTCACTATTCCCAGAGCACTTGGTCATATTTTATGGGTTTTCTCCACTAGAAATTTAGGTGCCAACATTTTCAGCATTGCGTTTTTCATATTCAGTGTATCTAGATGTTGTAAGGGATGTTTTTAAGTGTTTTTAAGCTATTCCAGGAAAGGAGAGGTGAGTGCAATTTAAATGTGAACATTCCATCTGTTAGTGATAGGAAAGGGATGTGGTATCCCTGTCCTTTTAACCCTCACTGCTTCTCAACCTGCAGCTATGGAAGTGCACTGGTTTAAGGTGATATATAGAATGAATTTCACTAAAACACAAAAGTGATAATTAATTATTACACTGGTAGACAACCATTCATAAATCATTAAGCAGCAGTCACTCTGTCAATTTTATATGTTATCCATGAATAGTCAAGCCATTTTTTTTTTAATTGTGGGTTGTAGGCAGAGGGGGAAGGTAAAAAAAGAGGTTTTGCATTCAAGATTATTGCTGAGATTTCTTACTGATGGAAACAGAAAGAAAGAACAACCACCTCAGACAAAGTCAGTATTAGTGTCACATTTCCAGGTACTTCAGGCAGTGTCAATGGACACCATAACCAAACTCAGACACCCATCCATCAAGTTAAGGGAGGAATTCCTTGTGATGGGAAGAGGAGGGACAGACACTGATCTCTCCTCTCTGGTGACAGTGACAGGACCCAAGGGAATGTCCTGAGGTTGTGTCAGGGGAGAGACATCAGATTACACCATTAAGGCTCATGGAAACTCTGATCTGATGCAGGACAGCAAGTCTTAAAACGTTTTCTCATTTTCCTCTTCAAACTGTGGCTTTTTATGTGGAATTGAATTGACACTCATTAAAATGTTCTTAGCAGGTGAAGTGACAAAATATTCCGTGGCAACTGCTGGCTCGGTGTCAGGTCAGCTCTTAAACTGTGAGGAGCTAATCAATGCTGCACCTGCATTACAATTAAAGAGGTGGAAAAGGCACTATTGCTACAAATTTTCACTTACATGATCCAGTGAGATCTCCCTACCCATTTTTCCAATTCCTTTGGAATATGAAACTGTTAGTATTTTTCAAGCAGAGACTGCTCCCAGGACTTGACCCCTATTTATCTGTCCTTTCATGCAACTTTGGAACACTCCAACTATGATGTCACCATATTTCTACTTCCTTTTCCACAGAAACTTCATATTCTATTACATCATGGCTGAAAGACATTTGTAAAGTAATGTGATTATCTAATGACGTTTAAAGGTTCCCCCTTTGAGAAAGATCCCTTCTGCAGCTGAACCATCCTAGTGCTGGTTGCAACGAGTGCAAACATCCCAGAAAATGCTGCCCCAGAACACACTTTTTATTTTAAATCATCCCATGTGCAAGAGAGCACTTTTCAGACACCCAAGAGCAACCTTTGGTTACAAAAGCTGTTCAGATTTTCTTGTTCCCAATGTCATGTCTTAGATGGATCTGGACAACAAGACATCAGTTTGAAACTATCATTTTACATTTGGAAGACAGAAAGTGGTGCTAATAAATATAATTGAAGGTTAGGAATTCCATTGAATTTTGTTCTTTAAAATTTATTTTGCCAAAAAATAGCAAAGAATTAAAGATAGCCTATGTATTCACTGATTTGGCACTTTTCTAAGAAGGGAAGAGGATATGATATCAGAAAATCTCAGCAAATCCAGTCTTCCAGTTAGAAAAGCATTGCTAAAGATCACATAAAATACAAATGTATAAAAAGAATCCAGGTTCCTACAGAACAAAATTAAAATGCAACTTTTTTTCTGATGTAACCAACAACCTTACTGGGAGTACCAAAGTCTGCCACTGCTGTTTGTACTGCTCAGCTCCTGGGCTGAACAGGATGACTCACAAAGTAGTTGAGGTAGCAGTGCTGCTGGATGTCATTTTGTCAAACAGAACATGACACAGCCCTGCAAAACCTTCATCACATTGCACCCAACAGGATCTGCCATTTGCTCCATCACTTTTCAGTCTGGTGTCATAGCACACAAGAGAATGTCACTGCCCTGTGCAGGGACCTGGGCTGGGTGGTTGTGATCACAGGGCTGGTTCCCTGCTGCCACACTGACACTGAACACACAAAGTAACTTCATATTAAATTAGACTTCACACTGGTGATCAGGGCCACTTTAGTGATCCCAAACACTTTACACAACCGGCAAAGTAAAAGAAAAATGTTTTATCTGCCTTAGGGTTTGGATTGGTGGGACTTTTGTGCTGCTTGTTGCCTTCACAATGATAGCTCTGAAACAAGAGGCTCAGCAGCAGCACAGCTTAGGTTTGTGGGCAGCAGGACTAAGTGTCAATCTCTCCAAACAGAGCAGTGCTGTTAACCTTAGACAAGTGCTTCATAACATCAAACCTCCTGATCCAGGCCAGCATTAGTGTGAACAGACCAGTTTCCCTCTCAATGTCATCCAGAGCTTTTTTCCTTCTTTCATCTTAATGCATGACATTTATACATTGCCTGTCCTTTGGGCCTGAATTCTGCCAGCTCTTTCTACAGCAAAGGCAGGCAAACCCTGTAATCCCCTGCTTAAAGGATTTTTCATAGCCTTTGCCAGGGAGGGATAACATTCACAGGAAAATCCTGAACTCCACAAGTACAGAGGAAGCTCAACCTATGTTCAGCTGTCTGTCAAAAACAAAAGAAGGGGGTAATTTTGGCTGCTGATCCTCTGCAGAAGCTGTGCTGACAATGGGTCTGAGTGTCTGCATGTTGAGAGGAAAGAAGAGCATTGGCAGCAGAGCCCTGACAGCTCCTCTGCAGGGAGCAGGCCCTCGGTGTGGAAGGAGCAATTCCATCACAAGGAATTTGTATTCTCTGTTACCATTTTTGTGGCTCTCCTCCCATAGTGCATGGAGACTCAGTAATTTACAAACACTTCCACAACAGAAAATCATACATATATATATATATATATATATATATGAACATATGCATTTAACATTATATTTTCTAAAGAGGATGAAAGCATTACAGAAGAAATTCCCCTTCTTCCAGAGATGAGAATAACAGGTCATATCTACACTTCAGTTCCCAGCCCATTTATATTTTCATTTACAGCAAAAAAAGAAGCATATAATAAACCACTCTGTGATGTACACTAGCTCCCATCCATTAACTTCTGCTCTTATATTCAGAGAGTTATTAGCAGAAAGTGTAAAATTTGTGACTTTTTGCTGCTGTGGGAAGAGATCACTTAGAGCCAAACTTTAAACCTTCTTCTCCCAGGAAATAAATTGCTCATCCACCTGATTGTTTTAATCAGTTGGCTTTGTGCCTCACATTCCCATGAATAATTAATTTCATAAAGTANCAACAACCTTACTGGGAGTACCAAAGTCTGCCACTGCTGTTTGTACTGCTCAGCTCCTGGGCTGAACAGGATGACTCACAAAGTAGTTGAGGTAGCAGTGCTGCTGGATGTCATTTTGTCAAACAGAACATGACACAGCCCTGCAAAACCTTCATCACATTGCACCCAACAGGATCTGCCATTTGCTCCATCACTTTTCAGTCTGGTGTCATAGCACACAAGAGAATGTCACTGCCCTGTGCAGGGACCTGGGCTGGGTGGTTGTGATCACAGGGCTGGTTCCCTGCTGCCACACTGACACTGAACACACAAAGTAACTTCATATTAAATTAGACTTCACACTGGTGATCAGGGCCACTTTAGTGATCCCAAACACTTTACACAACCGGCAAAGTAAAAGAAAAATGTTTTATCTGCCTTAGGGTTTGGATTGGTGGGACTTTTGTGCTGCTTGTTGCCTTCACAATGATAGCTCTGAAACAAGAGGCTCAGCAGCAGCACAGCTTAGGTTTGTGGGCAGCAGGACTAAGTGTCAATCTCTCCAAACAGAGCAGTGCTGTTAACCTTAGACAAGTGCTTCATAACATCAAACCTCCTGATCCAGGCCAGCATTAGTGTGAACAGACCAGTTTCCCTCTCAATGTCATCCAGAGCTTTTTTCCTTCTTTCATCTTAATGCATGACATTTATACATTGCCTGTCCTTTGGGCCTGAATTCTGCCAGCTCTTTCTACAGCAAAGGCAGGCAAACCCTGTAATCCCCTGCTTAAAGGATTTTTCATAGCCTTTGCCAGGGAGGGATAACATTCACAGGAAAATCCTGAACTCCACAAGTACAGAGGAAGCTCAACCTATGTTCAGCTGTCTGTCAAAAACAAAAGAAGGGGGTAATTTTGGCTGCTGATCCTCTGCAGAAGCTGTGCTGACAATGGGTCTGAGTGTCTGCATGTTGAGAGGAAAGAAGAGCATTGGCAGCAGAGCCCTGACAGCTCCTCTGCAGGGAGCAGGCCCTCGGTGTGGAAGGAGCAATTCCATCACAAGGAATTTGTATTCTCTGTTACCATTTTTGTGGCTCTCCTCCCATAGTGCATGGAGACTCAGTAATTTACAAACACTTCCACAACAGAAAATCATACATATATATATATATATATATATATATGAACATATGCATTTAACATTATATTTTCTAAAGAGGATGAAAGCATTACAGAAGAAATTCCTCTTCTTCCAGAGATGAGAATAACAGGTCATATCTACACTTCAGTTCCCAGCCCATTTATATTTTCATTTACAGCAAAAAAAGAAGCATATAATAAACCACTCTGTGATGTACACTAGCTCCCATCCATTAACTTCTGCTCTTATATTCAGAGAGTTATTAGCAGAAAGTGTAAAATTTGTGACTTTTTGCTGCTGTGGGAAGAGATCACTTAGAGCCAAACTTTAAACCTTCTTCTCCCAGGAAATAAATTGCTCATCCACCTGATTGTTTTAATCAGTTGGCTTTGTGCCTCACATTCCCATGAATAATTAATTTCATAAAGTAACCTGCTACATGCTCACTTCACTAATGTGCATTTTTCAGTTCCCACTGTAAAGGATCATTTCAGTGAATGATGGGTAAGAATTATAGGGAGGAAATGCCACATCACAAGAGAATAAAGACAGATAAACAAAACTTTTTATAAAGAACTTTGTCATTTATACTAATGCAAATTCTGCCTCACCTCCCAAACTTATAGAATAATTTCTCTAAATTCTGCACTGGAGCTTGCCCCCTAGGACTTAAATTTTGGACAAGATGAAGGAAAATGCCATGAGTGTACTGGATAATTTTAACCTTTTAAAGGGTTTTGTTTATTCACTTTGCCACGTGGTACTTCAGCCTGGCTTCCCCCTTTGGCATAAGTGTTCCCTTTTCTCAACTCACTTTCCCCCTCTGCCAAAACCCAAGAGAAAAACGTGGTAAAACTGCAGGTGGATGCAGAGTAAGGATTTATTCCCCTTGTTATAGACAATGGAAAAAAATTCCCCGAAATTCAGTAATCTCCACGGAAGTGCCAAAGCTGCCATTATCATCAGACCTTGGGAGCAGCAGGGCTATCACAGTGAGCTTCTCAATCAGCTGGGAGTCGATTTATCACCAGGGTTTATCCCCTCTGAACTGTACTGGCATCACTGACTGGGATTCTGGTGGCTATAATGCCAATCTGCAAAGGGAATTCTGATCCCTGTCTCAGTTCTGATTCATGTATCAGCATCAGCTGTGCCTTTACCTTATTCCAATGCAGGGAACAGCACCAACACTGCTGTGATTGTGGCCATTGTATTTGCTTCTGAAAGTGCACTTTCAGGTTTGGGTTTTTTTCCCTTCTTCATGTAACAGTAAAGACTTTGCAAAAAGATGCTTGTGAAATAGAGGGTTAATAAAAGGACAGAAAAAAATTAAAAACTGCAATAAATAAATTTCATGCCTCTCTCATAGCTAAAAGATAATAAATTAAAAAAAATAAAATAACCAAAACATATATCAGTGTACTCAGTTACTGGGATGCTACTGGTGCCTATGGGGGGACACTAAAAATGCAGAGCCTGATGCTGGAAATAACAAAACACCCCTCTGAATAATAACGTAAGAACAGGAGCTCAGTTCTCAGCTGGCATGCACACAGCCAGCATCCAAACCAAAATGGGAATCAGCACAGGAGGTACAAAAATCCACACAAACCAACAGGAAATTCATGATTGTCTGTTCTCCATGCTGGAGCAAAACTGTTTTAACATGTCAAGATTTTCTTCTAAGTTTTTTTTTTTTTCTTTCTGCCGCACACATGCAGAGAAAACATGATGCAGTCTAAAATCCCCAGTTTAACAATACCCTAATAGTGGAAATCGTTTTTCTTGCCATAGGATTCCAGATGAAATAAGGATTCCAGGCAGAAATTGGCCTAGTGTTCATGAATAAGTCATTCTGACAGAACTTGTTGATTTATGGGTTCAAGCACACCGTGCCAGCCCATCACAATGCACACTCAACCCTCCTTTAATAATTTACAACGCTGATGTTCAGAGTCTGGGTTCCCCAGCTGCTAATGCATTTCTCACAGTGGGGTAGAATGGATGCTCTCAGTTTGCTGAACTGTAAAATCAAACAGATTATGATGTGTCCATGTGAAAAATTAGAGATATCAAAATTTGGATTTTTATGTATGCACTGCAGCATCTTAAGAGGTTTTAGTAGACAATATATTGTGCCATTATATCTAAAAACTAGGGTTGTTAAAGAATTCTTCTATTGAAGCAATATTTTGAATTCTTTAACACAACACTTTTCTTCAAACTCCCTGGCCCAAAAAATATCCAACCAGAAATCTCACCAAAAAAACCATCACCAAAAAATCCCTCTTAAAACAAACATAAAAAGGTAATGAAAAACCCAACGTCACACACATTCATTTTAAAGTACTAGTTTTGGAAAACATAATTCATAGCAGTTAGGGATATACTTAATTAAAATAATTATGATAGGAGAAAAGGGGCAGGAAAGATCCCTTAATGCCTGTCTCTTTTTCTCTCTCCCAATGAAAAGCTCAATTCCTTTAAAATCTTCCAACAGCATATACACCCTCCATAATTCTACTTCCAGAGGTAACCTTTATGTTTAAGAGTTGAAAAAATTGCTATTTCTGTAAGACTTCATCATCTAAGCAGAACTATAATTTTATTGTCAAAGTAGCTGTAGAGTACACGGTGCATCAGGAATAAAACATAAGGTTAAAGACTGAATTCCTCAGGCTGTTAAAATACAGAAAATGAATTAGGTGCCCAGTTATTCGTGAGCTAAGGGAGGACACACAAACCATTTGTCTAATCTAACCCTTATTTTATGCTTTTAACAGATCAACATCTTCCTCAAATATTGTTTTTTAGGTTGTAGTCAAGATTTTCTCAATGCCACAGACCAGTTTATCCAAATCATTACAAGAAAGCTCAGTGTCCCCATAAAACTGGTGTTGGGTTGCAGCACTAATAGAAACCTGTCTGTTAGTTATGATACAGCTGAATATTCACAGAGAGCTCTCCTCATGCTTTCTCCTCCTCTGTGTTTCAAAATGCATTTTCATGTGACTTTAAACAGTTCTATCATGGTCTTTTAATGCACTAAAGTAGATATTGCCATTTAAACATAAATCTATGGCATTACTTTGCTACAGTTCATTTAATATTAACAAAATGTGTTTTCCTGTCTTCTTTGGCCTCCAGAGTTTGTTTTATTCCTAGAAGCAAACAGCCCAGACAACAGAAGATCTATGAAACCATTTTTTACCATGGAATAATACTGGACACTTGGAAACAATAGATAATCTTTATATATGTCTTGACTCATTCTAGATTAAAATGGAGAAATTACTTATGTGCTTTTATATTTTAATCAAAGCTTAAAAGATAAAAGCTACTCAGTTTGACATAAGAAATTGGCACCAACTCATGTCTGACTCTTCTTAGAATGACCTGCCCTGCTGACAAAAACAATTAAAGTAATTTCAGTGCAAAACTCTTAATCCTGTAAGAAACAAATGGAGACAAATGAAATATTAAGTAGCCCACAGGTGACTTTAACTTACAGTCACAGTTGATCTTGGTGAATTTTTGGTACTTTCATCCCCTGTGTGCTCCAACTCCTCCACTCCATTAAATAGCTGGAAAATAGTTATTTGGGAATGATGAGCAACAGAGTTTGAGAAACAAAAATAAGCAAAGAAACTCAGGGAGAGAGACATCAGTAGTAGACCCAGGTCTCTGCAAAGAGGTCAATACATGATTCACAGTGATGCTGTGCAGAAATGTGCACGGCCTGTGGTTTTCCTTGTAAGCAGCTCACTTGAATAAGCATACAAGATATTCCTTTTATTTTCCACTGCTGATGCATTAGATCTGTTCTAGGAATGTCTGTATAACCTGGAGGTCAGATACCAATTATTCCTCAGGCAGAGAAATAATCCAAGAAGCAAAGAATTTTCTTCCCCTGTAGTTTGTGGTCTTAACTTCCCTCAAGAAGTGATGGGAGGTAACAGTCACAGAAGTTTCTTCTGAACAGCACTCAAAGTCAGTGGCTTTTCTACTTCTGGTGTACCAGCCTGACTGATTTTTGATGATCCTATTCCTTCTGGTCTCTCCAGGCTCCTCTCTTGATAGTCAACACATCTTGATAGGCAACACAATTCCTGGTGCCTTGTTGACTGACCAATATGCAAATAAAGGTTTATAACAGTCATCCAGCATTTGATAAAAGTTTGCACAGTTTAAAGATGCTGTTCTTAAGGAGGAGGGCAGCTGCTGAGGGGTACTCTGTACAAGGAGCTGACTGAATTTCAGCTTAGACAAAAGCTTCAGTCTGCCAACTTGGCTGCCTTTAAAATATACTTTCTAAGAATAATTTGAGAAAGTCCCCAAGAGCAGCCTGTAGGTTTATACATACTAAGAAATTTAAAACCTGTGCATGGAGTTGCAGGAACTCCACTGTGGCACACAGACAACCCAGGGAGTTACTGAGTGCTGAGATTATGGAGCGTGCACTTGTGAAATACTGACTCCTGTCACATTCATTTGAGAAACTTCAACCCCCAGTCTGCTGCATGTTGACAATCACATCTGAAATGCCACAGTGTGGGCAACTGCCCTGTAATACATCACTTTTCTGTTTAGTCAGAAAGTGATAAAAAAGGGTGTAGAAAAATAATAGATGATAGACTTCATTTTTAGATCTTCTTTATGGAGGGAGAAGAACCTGTAAGGGCTTCCAAGCCATCTGTTATCTGAGCATGTCAGATTGTTACAGATGAGAGACAGTTTACTTTATAATACCAAAAGAAATTTATAGGAATTCTGAGGGAAGTGCTGTTCAAAACATATGGTAGTATCCACAATACACCTGTTTTAATGCTCAGCACTCATTACTTTGTGGATTTAATCATTTGTCCATTATTAGTCTTTTTAGCTGCAAGATAATCATCAGATGTGTTTCAGTGAAAGCTGTGCAAGTCAAAACGATCCAACCTTGAATAAAAAGGAATTACACCTTTTACATTGCCAATAAATAAAATCTGAAGATATTATCTGAAATACTAAAATTTTACAGTTGTACCACTTTCTTAAGTACCATTTTCTTTATCACATTTGTCAGCAGGTTGAGGGACATCATCCCTCTCCCTCTCCCTCTCCTCAACACTGGTGAGGCCATGACCAAAGTACTGTGTCCAGTTCTGGGCTCTCCAGCAGAAGAGAGACATGGACACACTGGAGAGGGTCCAGTGAAAAGCAACAAAGAGGATGAAGGGACTGGAGCATCTGAGCACTCAGGCCAGAAGGCTCAGGGGTGACCTTGTCCATGTCTCTAATCAGCTGAGGGGAGGCTGAAAATGGGTAATATACTAGTAGACATGAATTTATTATCTCTTCCCAATACTACCTGAGCAACAGAAAAAGAAATGGGAGATTTGCTTATGAGTAGAGTTCTTTCAATGATTTTCAGCTTCAAACCTGTAATTGAGTAATTGAGTTTCTACAACTTAGATTAGTGGGATACTTAAATGCAATTAAACTGAAATCAGGTTTAACTTTCTAAAATATTTTGAATTAAATGTGACACTCGGCATGGATATCACTGTTAAGAAAAAAAAAGAAAAAAAAAGGCTTGTAATTGAAAATATTACTGCAATGCTAACAGATCATATTATTAGTGACTATCCCTACTTACCCTTGTTTTAATACAAGTTGTCCTCTAAAATATTATCTATCTATTGATTAAAGAGGGAGCCTAGAAAACTAGCTTCAGTCTTTTCACCTTTAGATAGCCACACTAACGTGTGGTGAGATTTCTTCTGTCCTTAGAATAGAACCACAAGAATCACAAGAATCAGGTAAATCACAAGAATAGAAAGTTGCCTCGTGCATTGTCAAGTCATATCCTCCTCTCCTTCAAGCATTTTCCTGCTCCTCACCCATAATTATTTTCTCAAGTGCCTTTCTGACAGAAAGCACTGCTGAACTTGTTCCTCACCAGTGAACCCCCTCCGCATCATCTCACAAAAGATACTGGAGGTGTCATTTCCTTCTGTAAACTCACTCAGCCCAGAAATCCATTTACACTTGTAAAGTCTCCAAGTACTGTAAGCAGAGACACGCACTTAGAAATCATAAAAGCTTAAAGAAGTGTGGGCTGAAAGAGATCTCTGGAGGGCATCTGGTCCGACTCCTCATCCAAATGAGGCAGTGAGGAGTTAGAGGGGGGTTAGGAGGTGATCACTCACAAGAAACAGCTCCCACAGTCCAACAGAACCCCTTCATAACACCATGAATTTAGGGTTCTGAGTCTCTCCAGCCAGCAGTAATTCTTCTGGCAAAGTGGTGTTTTAGCATCTACAGTAATTACTGCTGGTGGCTGTAAACCACTGACTCAGCAGTTGTACAGATGAATCTCTTCCAGATTCTGTGCTATTGTAGGAAATGTTCCTTTTAACTGCCCTGGACAATGATCAATTCTCTGACCTTTCACCACCACATATGGGAGCATAGCCTGCAACTAGGCAAGCAGGTACCCATTTTCATGAATATTTAAGGTCAAAATTCCAAGTGGACATCACCAGGCAAACTTTCTGTCCTTAATTTGTATTGTAGAAGGAAATGCTATATCGAATTTCCTTTTTGCTTTAGATGGAAACTTAAAAATATAAAAATTTTGTGTACAAACAGGGAAGGATTTGTTAGAGCTGCATGAAATAGGCAGAAAGGCACACAGTTACATACCACAGTCTCTAAATCATTATTTTCCTACATAAGAATGCTCATTAGCTATGCTTAGGAAAAAAAAATAATAAATCAAATAATTTTGTCCTTCTGTTAGCAAGCAAAAAGGCATCCACCACCCCAAGCAATTTTGAAGGAGCAATAAGGAATAGTTAGCAGCCCATTTTCAGCATCATACCTGGAGGTTTCCATTAGTTATACTACTATAGCTCTCAAGAGATGCATAACTGATTGTCTAATTACTTAGGCAATGTCTTGAAAAATTACTTATTAAGCAGAAAATATGCCAATAGTAATTCCATGCTCACAAAAACCAATGTGAAAAATATTTAAAATAAAGCATTTACATAACTATCTCCAAATTGCCATCATTAGTCATTCCCATCAGAAAGCTCGTTCTTTCACAGAAATCCTCAGAAAATAAAAAGTGTTTGCACCTCAAATTCCTGGTGATTAATATCTGGTGAAAAAAGGTGAGCTGGAGGGACATGTATTTGAATTTCTCCTGTACTAAAGGTTTCTGGCAACTCACATGGTGAAGGCTAGCATGACTCTCTGCAGCAGTTTGCAAAACTTTGAACTGGCTCAAATATGATCTTATTGCTCTACATGGATGGCTCAAACCCTTTATCACAGCTGAGTAGTGACAGATTGGAGTTCTTTGTTAATGAATTGTTCTGCTTGTAACACCTCAGGCTCAGATATATCTCACCCACATGGACATGCTCTGTGCCTGACATTCTAGTTTGTAAAAAGATTATTTTTTTTCCCCTTAGGTGAGGGGTATTGCAGGGACAAACAAAAAAAGAACTCCAAGGTTTTCAGGAAACGGTAGTGGGAACATAAACAAACATAGACTACATAGCTTTTATTCTTAGGAGAACCTATTTACAAAGACCATTGGTGATTGATTTTTAAGAGATTATCCTTTCTTATTTAGTCTATAAACCTCCAACACATGCCATAGCAACTCCACAATACAAATGCATGGTCAGATGCAGCGAGCTGGATGAACATTAGGTAGAACACTGCTAATTTGTCATTAGTTTTGTTTAATTGTAAAACCATCTGATTAAGAACTGTCTTTTTCAAGGGTCGGGTAAAGGTGCAATCCAGCATTCATTACTCCAGGATAATTTACTTGAGGAAAACCAGCTGCACCTTCAAATGCAGTGTAGCTCACATTAGTGACCTGAACATGTTCGTCCCTCTCAGGTGAGATAAGGACATACAAAAATTTGGAGTCCTAGAGAATTCAAATCTTTGAGGAAATGTAAGAACTGCAGGTATTTTTCAAAGACAGTCTGCTTTTGCAAAACTTTTTCCAAGTATTTTCAAGATTGCACAGACAGCTCATTTTAGCAGAGAAATAGTTTAGTCTGGCTCTTTGAAGGCATGAGAAATTCAGGAACTTATGAAATATTCTACCCAGAGATAGGCCAGCCATTTGCCTTCTCAAGTGTTGCAACATTTTGTACTCCAGTATATTTCTTGTCATATAATTTTACAGATTGCATCTGTATTTTAAACTCAGCATCAGGCTAACTGCTCCTGAGTTTGCTGTGCCCTGATGTACGTCCTCTGAGACATTACTTTTTTGCAGTGTTCATGCTGAAGTGGTCACTCCTAACTATTCTGGCCATCAGTAAGAACTGTATCTGGTGATCATTCCTGGGCAGCTGAGATGTGATTGGCAGGTTGAATCCTAAATGAAACAGGCTATGAAGCACAGTGCAGTCTGATGGAACATAAAACTGAGCACACAGTGTCCATGTGTGCAATTATTACCTGACTATGAGCTGCTGCCAAGCAACCTGTGTGATAAATATGTAATTTCTGGTAATACATGAGAGTAATGAATTGACCACAGCCTTCAAATATCAAACTAGTTATTTATCACATACAGAACTGGTCCCAGAGCAAAGTTTTCCTCAAAAATTTCACTTTTTACTTAAGAATCCCCTGACATGTAGTGATAGAAAGAGAAGGATGTGCTGGATTTGTTATGTGAGCACATTTCTTCCAGAATTTTATATATATATAGATGGATCAAGCATGAGAAATCTAAATATTTGCAAATACTACAGAATGATGCACGCAATGATAGGGTTTTACTGCTCTGTGTGTGTGTAGAGGTGTTTGGTTTTGTGGAATTTTAGGGTTTGTTTGTTTGGGGTTTTTTTGGGTTGGTTCTAGGTTATTCTAGGTTGTTGTTACTTTTGTTTTTTTTAAACTCATGGATCCAGCTGTAGATGTCTTGCACTAAACTGAGCAACCTTGATACCCTTCCAGTCGATGCTGGTATTACCAGCAGTAGGCAAGATTTGCGTTCACAAAAATTGAAATAAACTCAAACAAATGATAAAGCGTGATTTAGGGCAGATGTAAAACCTGACATGAAGCTGCATCAGTAGCAGTTCCACACAGCCAACCTCAGCAGAGCAAGTGGAAATTCAAGAGCAAGACATTCTCCTAAACTGCATCTTTATGCCAAGCCCCCAAGGGACTACAGTAGCCCCACATTATTTGACTCAGAAAATTACTAAACTGTATGCAATAAGCCAACTTTTAGCAGAGACAAAAAAAGCTTTTGTCTCAGCTTTATGTGAATTAAAGCAGGCCCTAGGTGAGTATTTCTGTGTTTATCTCCTCTGCAGGTTTTATAATAAAATCTCTGCCTACCAAAAGGAAGAAATATTATTTAATCTTTCAAGGGTATTAAAATTCAAAACAAACAGCAAATTCACATTTACACAGTTAAGAATCTACAGAACTAATTTGAAGTATTCTCCTGCTGACACTCCTATGCCATGAGATTCTATAATGAACTAAAGGATATATTTTTGTACTCTTAATTGTTAACATAGGTGAGTCAATCTGAATCATTGACATCCATCTTCAACCTTAGTTATTGTTTGCCTTTGACTCCCTTGAAAAGTAAGTATAGACATAAAATAAATCCTCAGAAAAAGGGAAAGAAATGCAATTGGAGTATTTTTTATGTATTTAACCTATGTGTGATGCACAGTTTGGGAGAAAAATGCGAGTTTATGAGCAGAGTCTTACTACCTGTATCATTTCATTATACAGATAATGCAGAACTCCTAATTCTTTTTGCAGTTCAAGCAGAATATAAAGATGCTGTACATCAGCTTCACATCTGAGTGTAGAACTGCTCAGCCCCAAAAACTTCTCATCCTCAGGTGAAGATTACTGAATAATCTTACATTGTAGGGATTTGCATTACTGTACAGCTTTGCCTCAAACAACTCCACACTTTGTGTTAAAAGGGGAACTGAGCTCTTTGCCAGTACTGCTGCCAACTGAGGCTGGTCAGAGACAGGTTTGACAAGTCATCACTCAGCTCTCAACTCACTGAAAATCCCCTAAATTTTGAGGTTTTGATTACACTGTCTGTGAGCTGCTCTATCTGAGACTGAGGGAGAAATTCATCACAGACTGAGAGGATTGAAGGCACTCAAGAAATCTTGCCATTTATCCTCCTCCAAAGCAGCATCAGCTATATTTGTGAATCTCCATTACAGTTATTTTTCTAACCTGTTCTCAAAAGCCTTCAAAGTAGGCAGCAAGGCTGCATATTTTCTAGCAGGTCATCATAAAAGCCTTTCATTTTAGAGGCTCTTCCCCCTGCAATTGCTAATAGGAGTTTTCTTAGCCACCAACTGGAGTCACTGCTTTGCAAGCAACACCTGATGAGTAGGGAAAATATTTTCTTTTTATATGTGCACATACAGAAAGTACTGTACTTACTGCACCCCACCCCACTGTTTTTAGACCAGAGAAACACCTATAAGACCAGACTGTCAGACCAGACAACTATCTACCATAATATTTTTCTTTCCAATACTCAGTGACAAATAGGTTAGAAAAATCATGTAAAAGCTGGTATGGGAAGAGAGACCTCCCTTGTAAAAGTCGCAAAAATTTCAGCAACTGCATCCCAGAGATTCCTGACATTAATTTCAAGATTTTTCATTTTTCCAACCTGATAATATTTTTTGTTTGCAAAACATCCTTTGAAAGATCTACAACTTACTCATTGCACAAAAAAGTAAAGTTGAATAATCATCCCATAATCACCTTTTCTGTACTGCTGAAGATTTCATATTCTCTATCACATTTTAATTACAACAGCCTCAGGTCATTCTGTCACTCCTCATAATTGGTGGTTTCCAGACCATTATTCTTCCCCACACTCAAGTGCTCTCTCTCCTTCCTGAAAAGTTACATCCCAAACCATAATACTGGCACACAGGATTAAGTGGTGCAGGGTTGCTGGGTCATTTTTGACACATTATTTTTGTGTCAGAGTGAAACCTTGCATTTTTTGTAGTTATTAACATCCTTTAAACGTTTGCAGACAGTATTTTAAAATTGGTAAAATTCATTTGAACTTTTGCTCACTCTCTCAGTGTACCTGCAGCCCTGAAAATCTAATGACCACAAGCTATGATGTATCATCTAAAACCTGACTACGGTATTGATTGGTCTCAAATCCAAGAACTCCAAGAAACTTCTCTTAATACATTCTTCTGTTTTGATAATAAATCTCTGGGAACTACTCTCCAGATGTTTTTCAAGACAGTTTAGTATCCACCTTGGCATATTTCAAATTATATTTAGACTATGGATCCCTGGGCTGCTTTATGAGAATGTCAGGTGAAAAGATTTACTAAAATTGTTATCATTACTTACTAAAACATGAAAACTCACGCAAACAGAACTGCAGTTTTGACACTCTCCTTTGTCTACAGCACTTGTTAATGTGCTGTAGAATGAAACTGGATCAATTGACCTAAATCCATAACAATTATTCACCTCCTTGTTTTCTGATAATGATAACTTATTTTTCTACGTTTTTTTCTTTTTTTTTAGAAGCAGCCTCAAGCTAATCAGCTCATAACTCCCAAGATTTCCTCCCCTCCCCAGCTCTTTTCAAAGACCAAAAGCAAATTCTACCTTTGACAATCCTCTGGTTACTCATTTATTCCCCAAACTGCTTTTAGAGATCATTGGCACCTCTTAAGTACCCAGAATGAAATTTACTGGGTGCAGATGTTTAAAAGCCCCTAAATTATAATTAGAAAATGTTAATGTATTCTGTGCTGAGGGCTTGTGTGTTTCTCAGTGGCTGCCTCTGTATAACAACCCAATTATGGCTTGTGGTTTTTTGCCCCTAAACTTAGGAAAAACAGTTAAAATGCTTTAGCCACACAAGCACATTGATCTGCTCTTTGTGCCCCTCTTCTGAATATTAGCTGGATACTTTACCAACCTTTTTATTACTACTAACCTACTTGTAATTCTCAATGTCTCTTGGTGACTGTGTCTCCTTTTGTGCTGTGGCTTTTCTCACTGGTTATTTTTATGCTTTCTCCTGTCACTTCTCAAAGTGGCTGTGCATGTACACATGCAATACACTGTATTTGTTAGATTTCTTCATGCCCACTTCCACAGAGTAAAATTGTTTAGCTGGACAGAAGCTGCTTTTTCAATTTAAAACCAAAATCCCCTAAACAACACAAAAAGGCAAGTTTTGGAGCTTTCACTTTCAAAATAGAAGTTAACTTTATTTTTCCTTTGATACCTTAGGCTGGAAGAAGAAATTTTCAGATCTTGCTGTTTAAATCCATGTAGATTCTATTCCCAGCTTTCTGCTATAAAATGAGATACAACTTAGCCATTTAGTGTAATAGAAGCTTAAGAAAAATATTTTGACAGCATCAGACCAATTGGAGATTTTTTTGGGGGTCTTTTTTAAAGCCATAATTTCTACATTGGTAGTAAATGTACCCTTGGAGGCCAAAAACATCTGCTGTCCCTTTCTGCCCCACAGTTTCAAATAAGGAAAAGAATCACAGTGAGGATGTGCCAGAGTTGTGGTGCATTATTCCACCATCTCATATTGGAACAAGATACTGAGGCAGGAAATTATAAAAAAAGCATAAAAACATGAGTGTCAAGAAGAAGATGAGTAGGGAAAAACTGATGTTGGCTCCTTCCACAGAGGAGCTACTGACTATAGATAGACCAATCCAGGTTAATGGCAAAGCGGGAAAAGAAAGACAGAAATCTGCTTTTTGTGCATTCACCTGAGCTGGGGAATCCCTTCCAAAGAAGGCTGTAGATGCTGGAAGCTTACAAAGACTCCAGCAGGGATTGTGCAAGGTTTTGAACAAAAATTTTAGTGAGGATTGCAACAAACACAGAAACCACTGTGTTCTGTGGAAGAATTTGACTTAAAACATGGCTGCAAGCAGAGAGCACTAAATATGAGAGCTTGATTCCTCTGCTACACCTAAAACACCAGTTTTTGGCTGAAACATGATGCTGAGGTAGGTATCCAAATATGATACAAATTTCAACATTATTTTTTTCCTCTAAACACAGTTTTCTTCAGCACCTACTTCATAACATTTATTCTCCTGCATATCACTTCTTGTCTGCCTGTGACAATCTCCTTTTTAAGCCACCAAAGTTGGTGCTATTTTTCCCATTCTTTGCCATTCTTCCAAACATATTCATATCAAGGTGTATTTGTGAAGCTTGTTTTCCTGATTTTGTATTCCAGCAATGGATTTTCATAGATTAGTAGTCTGTAAACTCTAATTTAAACTTTTCTCATTATTAGGACACTCATGTCTTTTTCACTACTGTATTTCTTGATTTCTAATAAAGTTTTTAGGTAATTTTGCAGTGAAATGAGGGCCATGAATGTGGTCTCTCTCTGTTCCATGGTTGCCTAGCTACTTAAAGGCCATTTGGAACATCTTGTCTTGAACTCCTCTTCTCAGTTGGGTTAAAATCCAGAAGTAGGTTCTAGATTCTAGGCAAAATCCAGAAGTGATTAGTGCAAAAGAAGCACATAGGTAAGTCTTGTTCCTTCAGGAAAGCAAGCCCACATTCCACATTAATTAGCTGCAGTACACAGGCAAGCTTTAACTTCAATGCTGGGTAATTTGCCAAAAGTAAAATGGAAAAACTTTATGCTTCTTTCATAAAAATACCCAGTCCTACATTCAGTGTGCTAGAGTGAAATTTTTGCTAGGGAATTGTTTTTAAATTTATTATTTAATACCTTTTTTCATTACTGAAGTATATACACTTTTGTGTCAGTGAGCAAACAGTTTGTGCATAATTTCATCTTTCTACAAATTCCCTATTCCTGTCCTAATAAAGCTGAAACACCAAAACTAATAAATACAGTTTTATTTTCACACCTCCAGCGATTTCAGAAGCTTTGCATCTCAAGTTAGACCAACACAACGAGAAAAATTCCCCGCACTGCTAAAATCCACAGCAAAGACAAATATTAAAAAAAAAGAATCCTTACTCTTTTAATCACTCCCTCATCAAAATCTGCATGGCAAACTCTTCCATTAATTTGCTCCAGTGCAAAGAAATAGATAAAGAGGCATTGACTTGATTTTCTGTGGGATTGGGGAAATTTTTTTTATAACTGTAGTGGAACAGACTATTAGAGAAAGGACTTCAAAATATACATCAGATGGCACAGCTTTGCATGCACAGCAAGAAAGCCACAGGCTGACCTAAAACAGCAGGGCTTTCTTCTATTTGTATTATTTATCACAACCTTAAATTCCTGTTTTTCCAATCTTAATTGACATTTCCTATTTACATAAGCAGGTATAAACATAGTAAGGATAAACTGAACATTTTATCTAAAAAGAGAAAATCCTTCTCTTCTTCCTTTCTAGGTCACCTCCCCAATACTCCTCTTTAAGAATTAGAATTTATGCCACATATACAACTATGCTGCAATGACACACATGAAAATCATTGGGAAAATACATGATTAACCACTGCCCAGCACAATTCAAGGTGGAAGGTGAGTCTCAAATGAACAACAGGAATATATTATAAGGCATGTATTGTAGCACCCCTTGACTGAACCCCATGTGCTGAGGATACGGCGCTTCTACCTCATGTCACCACAGAAGAAAGTTTCACAAGCTGTGACCATGGTAAAGCTTTTCTTCCTTTATGAAAGAGTCCCTAGGGAATTATCCTTGTGCAAGACCTGACAGAAATTCTATTTGCTGTTAATAATCACTATATCTCTACCCAAATCTTCCTCACTTATCTTCCCTTCCCAGTGCAGGTTCTGTACTAATACACAGGGAAAAGGATCAGGTACTATAATAGAGATCTTGAGTGATCCCCACTGTTTACTCACTTAGGAAAAAAAATTTAAATTCCAAGTAGACTATTTTTTTAAATTTTTTTTTTTTAATTCCCACTCTCCCATCACTGGCAGAAATAAGCCAATCAATTCAGGAATGATGGTAAGGAGAAGGAGCCAGGGCACACACACAGACAGCACATCCACACACACAGCTGACAAAACCACTTCTAATAATTTAATGGAGAATGCAAACCAACAGCTCTGGAGCACACCAGAACATTAAGTGATTATCTGAAAAACCCTTTAAGGATTTAAAAACACTGAACTAGAAAGTACCATATTTGCATTTGCTTAGCAGTACATCAATAGGGATTTCTTTTTCCCTCCCTCTTCTCTGACTAATCCAGGCAAACTTAATTGGACTTAGATCGATTTAAAAAGCAGCTTTGACTTACTTGTCTACTGATCTTCAGGTTTAAAATGTTTTGATCTGGAAAACCTACAATAATATTTATTTTTTATCCTATCATTAAGAGCCTGATTTTGCTGGATTTCAACTGAATAACATGACAAGTTAGAAAGCACTTTTAATTTAGGTCCCTGTTGGCTTTAGGTTATATTTGTTCTATCCTATGGAGACTTTTAGATTCTAATCCATCCCATCAACAAGGCAGTTTCCATCTTTTTTTTTTTTTTCCCCCCATTCTTTGCTCTTTTGTCAGTAAATAACTCACTCACTGAATTACTTTAACTGGAATATGCCTAACTCTTACTTCCCTCCCAAAATTCCTGAAAACAATTTGAATGCAGATGTTTAAAAAGTTCATTCATAAATAAATCCTTTCAGCTCCTACTCTGCATTTTAACTATTAAATCCTAGCATCTTCAAATAAAGTTGTGCAATCTGAATTAGCTTTTTCTTTAGGTTATCACCTGATGCCTCTCACTGGAAAGAATTCCAGTAGTCCTGGAGAAGAAATAAGTATTTGAGATCTTCTTAAATATATATTTACTACTCCACTGCTCCTGATTTCTAGTGCTTAAGACTTTAGTTCTTGAATTTCATATCTCAAGACCTATCAAGAGACCGAAAGTATCATGCTGAACATCTTTCACCCTCACTCCTGACATAGAGGGTATTTGATTTTCCTCATTGTATATAAATCTGAGAAGGCTGCAGCACATCAGTTGACTATACATGATGGGCAAAACTTGAGGTTCTCCCAGATTATTGTTTATTGTTACAAATTGTTTGATTAGGACATGCAGCCTGATAAATTATACTTTCCCTGGCCATTCCCCAGAAAATCTCAACAGAACTGAAATTATTGTGTCAGAATTGAGTAGTTAATTTAAAAAACAGAACAAATTGAAGATGCTGTCTTGCATCCCTCATTGAAAATAACTGAAAGGGAAAATATTCTGAATGTTTGAGGCTTCTAAGTTTTTGTTTTGAAATAAATATAAGAAATTGCTTCTTAAAACTTTCTAGAAAATATTGAGGTGAAGTATTTTTTTCAATCTTCAGCTTTGCAAAAGTGTGAAAAGTGGATTTTTTTCCTCTCTGAGAAATACACTGAACATATATGCATGGAATGGGAGCACTGTCTCTTACCACCTTCTAATTTAGAAAGATCCCGAGCCAAGCATGATCCTCCTTCAGAGCTGGTGCTTTCACATTTCAGTTCAACAAACACCAATTCTATTTTTGCATAATTTTGGGGATTTAATCTCTGACTCACTTCCCATGTGTAAAATGAAAATAAATTTGTTAGCAAAACTTACTTTTTCAACTTAGTTACTATTAATTTTGGCATAAGAAAGTTCCATTATACCTTTAATAATCTGACTTTGGCTATTACACAGTACTTGAGTACATGCTTGAAGAAATAAACTTATTTAAATAATTATTTCAACATACATCATCTTAATAGTCCGAAGATTTAAATCAGGATCTTAAAATATTCCTATAACTTAAAATATTTTCATATAGGGCTGTATTTACACAAATGTTGTGGGCTCCAAGTTCCTCTGATTCATTCAGTTTGGGATTTATCTATCCTTGCATTTAACTCTTGACAAATTTGGAGCTGAATCACTGGTGAGTGCCACCACAACTGCAAAATGGGTTGTTCCAGATGAGGTCATCTAGGGAGGCTACCATCAGAACTGTCACACCTCTGGAGAGTTCCAGCTCTGCTACCACAGGCTAACAGCATGAGTCATTGGCAGAAAATGCCACACAGCTTTAGAAGTTCCTTAAAAAAACAACAATTTTTTCTTACCCTAGTTTTAGCCTCTTTGCTTTAATTAAAAGAATGTCAGAATTCTATTCAGAATTAAGAGATTCAATTATCTTCAATAAAATCTAGGTTATCAACCTTCTGACATTTTACAATGGGAGTAAACTCAGCCATCCTACACAGAGATGGAGAAAGATTTGGTTACTGAAACAGATATTGATTTACCAGAGCAGTCAGGATCCTTCCTGCTGTCCTGACTTACTTCTTTGCTCAGTAATCTGGGGACACCACATATAGTTTCTCATCTGTAACATGCTTTTTTACCTGGAGCTTTGAGCTAAGATAGCTTTCACTTGTGGTTTTTTTTTTCCCTGACCTCCTCTTCTGCTAATAACACCATTTAAAAACAGCTAATGGAAGCTGGAGAAAGCCTGCCACTTGACATTTTCACTACTGCAGAAGAAAATTAAACTCTGCAGTAGTGACTAAAAGAATTGACTTGCTGTTTCATTGTCTGCTTCTTGCCAACCTGACAATCCTTTCCTGTTTCAAACTCACTTCAGGAAATTTTTTCTTATAAAAGATATGAATTCAACAGTAAATGAATGGCCCTTTCTGGCACAGGAGCTGGCTCCTTTGAATCTTTCTGTTCTAGGTTCAGTTAGGGTAAACAAGGCAGCACCTGTGGCACTGACTGTGAACAGCTGAATTAATTCTATTAACATTTTAATTCCAATGGGACAGGGTTAACTGGACTAAGAGCAGTAAATTCCTAAACTGCAAGGTTGAGGCATTTGGATTAGCCTTGCTCACTCTCCTTGGAAACTCCAACCCACAGCAGCTCTTCAGATCAGGTTTTTCAGGTCAGAATGCAGAGGCAGATTGTTCAGCTATCTAGCAGGGTGATAAATGATCTTCCTAGGCTGTGAACATTTTCATAGTCTGCAGAGAGAGAAATTTAAGGTCTTCTAAGGTTGAAATAAATGCCTACTTCAGAGCAGGCATTTAAAGCATTTACCACAAAGTGGAGGATGTATTAATGCCCAATCTCAGCCTCATGGAATGCAGAGGCTTGAAGCAGACAGCCCTGCCCCAGGTGAATGCTGCAACCACTGAACACCAGCAAATCTTTCATGGCTTGCACACAAATCCCTTAGCAGCAGAGGTGGGGAGTATTTGACAGTGAGTTTTCTTGTCAAAACAAGAAGAAAGGCATCCAATTCAGCTATTTATCTGAAGCTGTCTGAAGGAGCATTTGCACTTGTTCCATTTATGGCCTATATTTCAGAGCACTCAACAGCTTAGTGATAAGGATGCTCATTGAATTTTCAGAATTGGATATATAGTCTCTGGTCCAAATCAGCTACAGAAGACTCTTCAGTCTGAGCAAATATCTTCATTTCAAACTTGATTTTTATTCCAATACTTAATATCTCTCTTTTCCTTTATCTGCAGGATGCTCCAACTCCCCACCTTTTGAAAAAAAATGCAATTCACTGGAAGATTTTCAAATTTTTATGCAGATAAATAAAAATCTACAGATCAGTGTCCATAGCCAAGTGTGTGGCAGCCACTACAGAATAACTGATGAGTAGAGAACACTTCCTCTCCACTCTGAAGAGACAGTACTGGTGGTTTTCAAATTTGATTTCCAAAGATCTAATATGGTTTTTGTGTCTTGTTAGTGTGAACCAAATCAGCTGGACAGCATGTATAAAAACACAGGTATAATACTTGAATCATTACTCCAAATTTTCTTGCTCAGAACTGTGCTCACAACCAGAGCATACATCAGCTAATAGCATTTGAACTGATGGGAACCATATAGTAGTAAGAGAGCCAAGAATCTTTAGGCTGGGATTTAGAAAATCCCCATTAGTTAACCTTAGGCAAGAGAGGCACTCACCCGTGGCAGTACTATGACAAAACAAACATTTAGCTTCTTTCAATTTGCCAAAAACCAAAGGAAAAAAAAAAAAAGTAATACCATTTTCTCATAATCACTTCAGAGGAAGGGATTTACAGAGTATTGGGGGGGGAAGAAATAAACATAGAGACTTTTGGTTTTAAGATTAACTAAGAACCCAAAAACAACAAAACCAAGGTGAAACACCAAATAACTGCTGTAAGTCTTCAGAAATCAAAAAGTCCCACTGGAGAGTTGACTATTATTCTGTGAATATCTAAAACTTAAAACCAATTTTTCTTTTCTTTACAACCACCTCTTTGTAGTCCATCAGTTTTCAAATAGCTTTGTTTTATTTTTTCCTTACATTTTTCCGTCCCTTTTTGCTAAGTCTCACAGGCAGCCTCTTTCTATTATATGCCATTATTCCATTTCCTTGTAATTTTCCCCGAGAAAAATACTCCTCTATATGCAGAATTTATTTCAGAAACAGTAAACAGTGTGACATTCCACTACTGAGTCACACAGGTAAGTGAGCAGTATGACTGGCAAAGGAAAAGTAAAAATCAAGGTTGTATTTTAAAGTGTTCAGCCTAGAAGACAGTGGCTGTAACTGGACATATCTTAGAGTCAAGAGCCAAAAACATTTCTTGCAGCTGGTAATGACAGAAAGTGAACATATGGAGCAAGTGAGGAGAAAAACACTGGAGGAATGAAGAATACTCAGAAAGTTAAATCATATTACAAGAAGTAATTTATCAAATTCTCCATGAGTGTGCCCTTCCTGCAAGGACTTAGGATGGGGATCTTGATAACTTCTTGTAAAAGTTGAAGAAAAAGAAAAATAGGTAGAAGCCACTAGGGGCTGAGAAGGAAATAAAACTAGTACTTGCTGTCCAGCCTAGGAGTGGGTGGTTGTAATCCTGACTGTGAGTGAGTTTTAAAAGGGAAAAGTCAGAAGCCATTGGTTACACTAAACCTCTACAACTTCTACTGACAGAGATCCTCTTTACTGGACAAAACCACAACCCTTTATTGGTGGATCAAGAACATGCACATTTAAACAACTCACACCACCATTCAAAGGGGAGAAATGGTATGTATTAAAAAAAAAATCAAGGTATTCCTATAATTAGAACTTTACAGTGAAGTTAAATGAATGTTATGTCCTCATTTTCCATCAGACACAAAAATCCCACACCATCTTCAGGAACAAATAATTAATAAGGACAAAACCCCTAATTAATCAGGACCAAATTAAAAGAGTGTCAAGTGTGAAACACACAGATCATCTACAGGCAAAGAAGAGTTCAGTGTTTAATCACTTTTTCTAGTGTTGAGGTAGAATTTGTATCTGACAGAGCAGCTCCCTAAGCTTCTTGTACCAATCAAATGTACACCAAGGTCAGTACTCGGTGTGTTGGCAGCCCAAGGAAGATTGAGTGGAAAGTCCTGAATTATAAACAGCAGGAAAGAATGTGCAAACATCAGGTACCACAAACCAGCTGATGCAAGGTAATTTGTTGAGGAAGACAGCTGTTCTCCAGGGGAACATCAGGAGCAAGAGGACCTGAGTACTCATTTGGCTCACCTGGCTACATTTATTTTTAAGTGTGGATGGCCCCAAACCTTCCAGGACTTGGCTGAATAAATAACATAATTTTGAAATGAGACTCTGTTCTCACACATCTCAGAAAGATTTGCTGACCACAGAGGGAAGCTAAATAACCAACAGGGAAACTGATAAATTCCCTTCCCAATTATCACTCCATGAGATGTGTTCCATCACTCAAGTTATGATCTCATTCCATAAAGCCATTTAGATGCAGAACTGTGGTGTGAACCAAGAGGAGCCCATAGCAGGACCTTGTTTTGAATAACCATCCACAGAACCAGAAACCAAGAAGTCAAAATCAGTCTTGCTACTACACTGAGTATCTTCCTAATCAAAACCAAGTATTTAACATGAACAGCAGATTTTCCCAGCACCTTTTCTAGTCAGAAATAAAAGTTCTCTATGTGTGTCTCCCCAAGGCAGTGATAAAGAATCTGTAATTTATCCCTTCTATCAGTCACTGCAGCTGATGAATCACTGTGACATTAACAAAACACTGACTGCAAAGAAAGAAATCTCTCAAAGCCCCAGCAGCATTTTCTCTGAGCCAGATGAAGTTTTTTGTTGCTGAACTATTTTAGCTTGGAATTCCAGGTAAGTAAAAAACAACAAAAAAGCAAGCAAATGGACAAAAATCCCCACCTCAAACCAATAAAAAATGATTGATTAATCATTTTAATGAGATTGTCATTCCATTGCTATGGAATGGAATAATTAATACATTTAATAAAAATTAGGAGATATACCAGTTGAAGTTAAATGGAAAGAAGAATTATCCCATTCAAGCAGTGAGATAATTTGCAAGCCATTTTACTGATATGCAACTTAATATTGGACAGGAGATGTAAAACTTTCAGGCCAAATGGTCCAAAGAAAAGAAAATGGTGGTATTTATATTGGAATTTTCATAATGAAGAGAATATATATCCATATGGCACATGAATGTCTGGAGTCCAATAACTCTTGGAAAGAAATGATAAATGCTCTAAAGGGCATAATTAAAAATTACATTCCTTTAACCTTAGAGCTATGTATTTCTGTTTGCAGAACATATATAGACATTTACAGATCTATTGGGAAAATCCAGGATATAAATTCAAAGGCAGTATCAGTATCAGATGGATGGTCACTAGATTTGAAGGCAACAAAGATTTGCTTTTTAGATCTTTCTGATTCCTTTCAGTTCTGCAGATAGGGAATATGCATTAGAAGTCAGCAATTCACAGCCATGTTTTGATGCTTAGGAATTGATCATTAAGTTTTATCTCCCTTCTCCACCAAAAAACTCACCCCAATATATTTTGAAGCCAATAAAAGGAAAGACGAGGACTGCACGTATTCTTTGCAAATACAAGTACATTAAGCACAGAAAATTGTTAGCTACCAGCACAAAAACCAATTTCTGCTTGTTTTGAGATGAATATATAAAATTACAATGAAAAGGTTTCACGTAACTCTAAAAAATTTGTTCAACAGGGTAACGTCAAAACAAAAATGTATTTTTAAAGAGAGAAATAAGACTCCATTACTTTGTTGTACAGCAGCACAATCTGCTTGTTCGTGATACAGATGTGCAGAGTGAAGAGTGATCAGAGTTACCACACTGGTAACACAAGCATCAAACTTACTAACTTTCTTCTCCTTCACCAAATGAAGTTGAGTGATTTTATAGCCAAAGGAAATCAACAAAAAGAGGACATGCCAAAGGGGAACATGACCTGAGAATGCAGGTAAACAAGGAAAGTACAAGTAGTTATCCTGGATTAATGGAAAGGAAAATCAGAGACACTTCTCAGATGTGGTTTATTGGTAACTGCTTGTTTTAATTCAACCATTAATACTGAGTATCAAGCAGGGAATGTACCCTCTGTGACTGAAATTATAAATTTAAACATATAAATAGAGGATGGCCATTTTCTTAACACATTTACTGGATAATGGCATTCAGAAAATTAAGTATACAAAGAGAAGAAAACAAACTTTATACATTGATGTTATTGGCTAGGTTCTGATTGCTTCAGTCCTGGGCAGCTCCATTACAACTCTTGCATCTCTTTTCATGTAAAGTGGAAAGCATTAGCTTTAAATCACTGCAAGACACACATAATTATTTAATCCTACCCTGAAAGATCATGTGTGACAGTGATACAGCAGTCCCTGTGAAATACTGGGGAATCTCCTTAGTATTTCAAAGGAACAAAAAGATGCTGCCTCATAGTCCACATTTGTAGAAGATTTATTAGAAATCTGAATTGAAGTCAAGCCTTTTAGTGGTCTCCATTTTCTGGTTGGTAAATCTAATGGCAGGATAGACTTTCCAAATGCAATAATATTGATCTGGGCAATGCAGCATCAGTAAATTAAAGTCAGCTTTTAAAAAATCTCTTCATGCCAACTATATCGGAGGCAATGCAATGAAAGGCTGCAGAGAAGGTATCTAAAGTCACACAGAGTCAGGGCTACACAGAAGAAAGTACAGTGAAAATGGAAGGATTCACAAACTTAGAAATGTTATTTGTTTCAATAAAAATTATTTCTCAAAGTGCAAGGCAAAATATTCCACTCTTATATTTTTCTGTAGTCAACTGGAAGTTTTTAGGCGGTGTTGCAGAACCAAGGTCAGTGTCACTAATTAAATGTGGGTGATGGGCTTTTCTGGCAGAAGCAGCAAGCAAATGCTGAAGATTGTTATTTACTTAGTTTGGAGTGTCTTGTGCTAAAACCTCTGCAGTTCTGCATCAGTTTTGTGTCCTCCCTTTTGGCATTCAAGGCAAGCAAACAAAGCAATTGATAGTTTAAGGGGAAGAGACTCATCCCATATCACAGGGAAATTCTTCCACACTCCTGTGCAACAGCTGTCTCCCTTCAGAAGTCCACACATCCCCCCTCCTATGCTGAAGGGGAAAAGAGCTTCTTATATTCTGTCTCAGAAAGGTTACTGTTATCTCGCTGACAGCAAAACAAAGTTAACTTCAAATGCTATTTTCTACATCTACAAACTGTGGTAGGAGGAGTGGAGAGGTGGTGAACAAGGACCAATCCATCTAATCCTAAGTATAATATTTTGTAAACAGGATTCAAAAACTGGATTCATTGCAAATTTTCTTGTTGTGCCACAAGAAGGAATAGGAAATACAATATATATAGATATATACATATATGCACAGGTTCTCTTCATTCAGCTCTTGGCAGACACATCGCCTGTTGCCTAAGGTAATCCTTTAAAAACCTGGAACTGGGAACAAGCCAGATATGAAATCTGCTGTAAACCTTAAAATAGGTTCTATTAGCTCAACATTAATATTCAAAGACACATTGAAAATAGCCCAGTGGGTGTTTAGATTTGACCCCAGAAATCAAGGAACAAATTTCAGTACAAACCCTAAGTTTGGAAAACACCTGGATAATGGCAGAAGCCTTTACACTTTATAGTGTTTAATCAACAGTTTGTGTCACAACCAGCAACAGAATATAATCAAGTAAGTAATTGCCAGAACTCAGGGGTACTAATTTAAAATTGCTTCCACCTCTTCCTCTCGTAGTGCAATCTATTTACCTATTTCTCAATTTATCCATCACAATCACATATTCTGCTAATGACAGAGCTAAGTAAACTTGCCATGAAAGGTCTGAAGACAATTATTTCTGTGCTATTTTGCTCTTTCCTAAACTGGATTCTTTCATGGGAACGTGACTACTATTACTATGTTTATTTACAGAAATAACTGTAAAGTGGGGAAAATACAGGATTAAAGCAAATCACATTATTTTCTTTTGGTTTTATATTCCTTGACAATGTAAAATGCAGAAAAATGCAAAGCTCTCTCATCATATAATGGAGTAGTTTGGCTATTTAAAATAAAATAAAAAAATACACGCACCAGGAAAATGCAGATATGACAGCATTATACCATACTACACTATGCTTGAATGCTATTTGAGAAAAAGAGTTAATCAGTGACAGGATTAATATGGTAAGAACTAATATAATTTCCTAAATAAAGGTAGAAGCAAAATAAAAGGGTAGGCCTTGGAGGGATGAAACTGATCAAATCAGCACAGAAGGATCAATGAAAGATTTGCAAAAACACTGAATACTGAACAAAAGTGAGTTTGCAGGGAATTAGACACAGAATTCTTTCCTGGGAAATGGCTGTGTGTTTGTACAAAGTGCACCAAGTATGAAGGACTGGAAGTCTTTGTGCTTGGTTGTTGAAGACACTTGTTCAAAATGCACAGAGGGACATCCTCTGATAATTGGCAATTTCTGTGTAAGTTGTGCTAGCTTGTATAGCTGTACCTCTCTTCTATTTTGCATAACATGAGGGGAATCACTCACAGTGTTTTAACTATTTTGATTGACAGATTTTTTTTTACTTGTCAGCTGCAGTCACTGTTCCACCTATTCTGCAAGGCTAAAGCACCTTACAATTTTTTGCTAGTGCTCCCAGGTTGACTTAAATCAACCAAAACATCTCATGTTATTCCAAAAATGGCCTGTAAACATCCAATAATCACTGAGTTCTCACTTTAGCTCCAGGTACGAGTAACTGTCATTAAATCTTCTTATTTAAACCTGTATCAGACACTCAATTTCCAGCATGTTGTTCCATAAGGAAAGAGAAGACAACAGCTACACAAAGTCAGTTATGTTGTTTGAACTGTAGGACATTTAGATACAAGAGGTATCAGCATAATATGCAAACTTAGGCAAAAGAAAACATAAGCTAGAAAGTCATGATTTACACCCACAACTGTCACTTATGCAGCAGAAAGTTTCTACCATCCTCTCACATATGAAGAAGTAGACTTTATGCAACCATCCAGTAACTGTGTCATGACTTCATTTCCAATGGGGATGGCATTCTAGGATACGAAAGAATTTACACTATTCTTACACACATAGGAATATTTTATATATCTACCTATACACACACACTCACCCCTCAGGGACACCCTTCCTCCAGACCTCCACACATTGGAACACCCTGGTCAGGAACTCAAGCAAGCAAGCAAGCTTAATTAACTCCCTATTTAGGGAACATAATCTATGGACATGAAAAGTTATCTGAGGAGTCAATCCAAAAGTGGCCCCTGAGAAACATGGATACACAGAACTTTGGGCAGAGGCTTAGTTTTACATTTAAAATTAAATATATGCACTCAAATACAAGCATGCCACAATGCAATACCAGCAAGAGAGGCATCCCAGCCATGTGTATCCTCAGGAATGTCCTCACTGAAATGCTATCTGAAGACAGAATTAATTTTCACAGCAATGCAATCACTGCAGCTTCAAATTGTGCTCTTTATATTATATAAATCTTAAAAGCATATTTGGCATTAATGTAAGCCTAACCTTGAATCAGGCATAACTGTGGTCTAGGGAAAAGGGCACCCACTGCCCTGACTGCCTCAGTGGTCTTTGTTCACACTGTTCTTCCTCTGCAGAATTATGTTCAACACTGCCACAGTAAAAGGATGCACTGCCTCCACTGCTCTGCCTCCCTTCTGCAGCCCTACACAAGACTGAATGAAATAAAGTCATTTTTCTCCAAGTCTCTTGACTGTTGAAAATGCAGCTCCTTTCACACACTTTGGCTGGATTTAGCACATTAACTGCAGTTACCTATTCCTTCTGTAGCACAGAGGTGACAGCATTGCAAGGTAACACCACCCTAGGAGCAAGGCAGGATAAACAGACAAAATATGATATATTCTTCTGTTTGACCTTTCCTCTTCATAGGGAGAAGTGGGTGGATAGCTTTTAACCCCTCTCCACTCTTGCCCATACATAAGTTCCTATCTATCATTTCCCCCCCACCTATTCTTTTTGTCCTTGAAAAATTTTTCTTGGTGATGAATGAGCTAAGAGAGACTGAAAACATGAGCGAAATAAGCATTCAAAAAGACCAAATGTTGATGCAAAAAAGCATAGCTGCATTGTTCCAGATCCTGATCCAGAACTCAACTTGCTCATTTTTTTCTCACATCAGACTTTGCTCCAAGTTCATCTTTAAGCCAAAACCTTGGCAAACAAAAAAGGTCTCATATGGGCAATTTTGGAATTGATTAAAAGCAAATAGTTTGCAATAGAATCTCGGTTGTGGAACTCCTTACCACAAGATATTGTTAGGTTTAACTAGATTAAAAAATGATTGAGTATTCCTGCTACCCATTTATAAATATTAAAAAGAGTTGGCAGGACTTTGAGAAGATTAAAATTACATGCTTTGGGGCTTAAGCTAATTTTAATGGGGATTTAGCAGAAGCCCCCTCTGTGACAGGTCATTTACAGCATCTTTCCAAAGCTTTTCTTGTGCCTCCTTGTGAAAGCAGCTTATACTCAGTTGTGTCAGGGGCTGGACCTCAGGGACAGGCATTTCATAGGGACTTTCTGATTTTATTATCAAATGGCAAGATTTGGGTATCAAAAAGTGGAATGGCTATGGCTCTATCAGATACCAGGGGTTGCTGAACAGGAGACCCTAAGCAGGGGATGCCTGTATGGACAGAATGTGAAGATCAGAGCAATGTTCAGGTTGCTAGAAAATACCTGTAGCAAACCATGTGAGAGAAATACTTTGTGTGGTGAAAGTTCCACTTAGTAACAGGGATTGTAATATTCATTTTAAGCCTACAGTGAAGTGCAGTATTTTGCCAGTGAGCAGAAGCCAAGGAAAGGATGAGGTCTGAGTCACAAAAATTCATCAGGAAAATAAGGTAGCCAAGACAGGGTAAACAAATTGATTCCATTTGTTCAGGAATTCTGGTAATTGCAGTTTCTGGCTAATCCACAAATGGATAAAACAGTATTGAACTAATGGGCAGGTGACAGAGAAGATGTGAAAAACTGGCTGGGTGTGGCAGTCACTGCCAGGGTGTGGCCAGGGATCGGTCAGAGGGTGTGGGGCCAGTGCCTGTGCATCACAGAATGGTTTGGGTTGGAAGGGACCTTAAAGATCATCAAGTTCCAACCTTCTGCCATGGGCAGGGACACTTTTCACCACACCAGGTTGCTCAGAGCCCCATCCAGCCTGACCTTGAACACTTGAACACTTCCAGGGATGGGGCAGCTCAACAGGGAAGAATTTCTTCCTAAGATGTAGGCTAAATCTACTTTTTTTTTATATTTAAAGCCATTACTCCTTGTCCAATCACTAGTTTTGTGATCTTATAATTTGTTTTATCATTATTTTCCCTTTCCCTTCTGTCCTATTAAATTGCCTTTATCACAACACATAGTTTTAACCTTTCTCCCATTCTCATCCCACTGTAGGGGAGTGAGTGAGCAGCTGTGCTGTGCTGTTCTGCCTGCTGGGTTAAACCACGATGGGGTCTTTGTATTCCAGCTACATTATCAGGTAGACAATTTTCCAGGGAAACTTCCTGGCCATTTAAATGTTCTTCTTTCATTGAATAGTGGGGGGCACTCCATTTAAATATGAAAGGTAAGGGCTGTGATTATTAAACAGAAATTCACCAGCTGCACCCTCCATACATAAAGGCTCCCAATACAGTGAAAGCATATTTGAAGTTTTGCTTCAGTAGCAACCAAGAAATGACTTTTAAAAGCCACTTCAGAAGATGGTGACAGCCTAGATGCAAAACCAGACAGCTCAGCACATCCCCTGCTTATGGTCTGCTGTTAAGTGACCCCTGACATCCAATACAGCCATAGGGCTTCCTTCCTCTTTTTGATGCAGAGAAGCTGTGGAACAGTGTCAGACCACAGTGAAGAACAGAGCAGTGCCAGCACTAACAGCCCTTAGTCTATCCCCAGTAGCTAAACTGTCTCTAATAATTTTCCCATGAAACTAAACTTGCCACTGATGTTGGAAAGAGATTGGATTTAGATACAGCTCTCGTTGTGCAATTGCAGGATAATAAGAATGCATAAAGGGTGCAGCAGCCACTAAAGCATCCTTTTAATCAACTAGTCAAGCACAAAATTCACATCACATTTATGTTTCTGGGCTATTCCTGTGAAATACAGTGACTCTGCATAACATAAGTCGAGAATCAGAGCCCTGTATTTTTGTTTTCTGTGCACCAAAGTGGGGTTTATTATAAGGCACTTCAACTAAGACCCCTTACATAACCTTGTTACCGAGGGTAAACACCAGATATGTATCCTAATGGCCACAGCCATTTGATGAAGCAATAATACAAATCTAGAAGCAAAGGAGCTTCAGTCTCCCTTTAGCAGCATTTAATTAACTTACCTTCCAAAGCCCAGCTCCACTCCTTCTAGGTTTTTGTTTTATTCACATGCAAACAGTCACTGGTTTTGACAGCTTGGTTTACTCTCTGTAGTCACTACTGATTTCCTCAACTTCCTCATCTTTAGCTCTGACTGCTGTCTCAGCAAGTACCTACAAAAATATAGACAAAATAATTTTTGCACAGAAATTTTAGTGTTTCTACTATCTAAATTATTATTCATTAGCTAGCAACATACTGTTAATGCTCTTTCCCCCCAGAATTACATTACATTACAGACCTTTCCATCCCTTGTTGACTGGAGATCAACAGACATTGCCACAGAACTGGTCAGTAATGGTGACCAATTTATCCAAATATTTGTCCAAAATATCAAGTGATTCATCAAAATATTCGGTATTATAATAGGATTTTCAGGCAAATAAGACACATATTTTACAATGGCAGTAAAGAAAAGTTCAAGTAGCTGCAAAAATGATTCTTGTGTTGTACTAATATTAACTGGAAGTATGACAACCAAGAGAAAGGTTTTGTATCAGTAAAAAGTTCAATTAATAAAGATGAAAACCTTGCAGTAAAGATGAGATTAAATTAAATACTTCAATTTATCTCAGATTTTCTTAAGGTCACATTTTCTAATGGATAATACTTGTCAACACTGACATGGAAGTTGTCTTATTTCCTCATCAATTTAAATTTGCAGCTTTCTGCTTAGCATTTTCTGGCTGAAAAGTTGAGCCCAGCTGTAGCAATTGGTTACTTTAGTAATGAGAAATGCCTGACTCATATCTTGACTAATTGCTCAGTTGCCTTGTGCACCGTGACAAATAGACAATCTCTGATACAGCCACAATACAGTTGGCTCCTCTCTGAATATACCATGGTGTACAGGAGGAAAGAAGAGGCATTTCTGAGTATGTCACAAGGAAAATGTTTGGCTTTTAATGTCAATGCAGAATACAGTTTCCCCATGTGTCAGTGGAAGACCTGGTTGAAAGTTTAAACATGAGAAAAATGCCACAAACACTTTGTACTGAGAGTGACTGGAACGTGTTTGCCCAGAGACTTTGTGGAGTCTTTATCCCTTGAGACACTCAAAATTCAGCTTCTCATGGCCCTGAGCAGGAAGGTGGAACTATACAACCCCAAGAAGCTTCCACCAACCTCAGCAGTTCTGCACTTCTCTTTGGCCCATGCATTTCCCATCAGAAGAAAATGTTACAGGTTTCCAATCTCATCTGTTCCTCCCCAGAACAGTTAACTGTTCCTAGAGGTGACACTGAACAGACGCCAGAGAGCACACTGTCACCCTCACAAATGGAAACTCCTGTACCACAGAACAATTCTCCTGGTTTCTGGTACTTTTATGACACCATGATCCTTGTGTTCTTGGCTGCACTGTGATCCAGTTTTAATAAAAACTGTGGAAGCTATTCCCAACCAATGTGTTCTCTAGCACATTACTCTGCCACCTTCCTGTAGTCATTTAACAAGTATTCAAGAGATGGGCAAGAAAATTAATATTTTCTACTCTGAAAGACGAGTATCAGTCAACTACAACACCTAGATTATTTAAATTTCTACCTCCGGGAAGCACCTGAAACACTTTGGAGTTTTTTTTGTTTGGTTGTTTTTTTTTAAAGACAGATGTGCGTTGTACAATTTGATGCTTGTTTGTGTTTTCAAAAATTAACACAGTCTTCTGTCTCTCACTGAAGAAACAATATTGTTCTATCTCCATTTCTACTCATTTGCTGTGGTGTTATGAAGCTCATTTTAGATACCCAGGAATTTCCCACTCTACTGAATAAGGACTGATACACATTGTAAATCTCACTTTAAAGACAAGTAAATAGAAGTCAGGTATAGACATACTCTGTTTTAACACGAGGGCATCTTTAATACTTAAAATAATTATTGTCTGAGCAGCTTAAATTCTTAATAATGGTATTTACAAATGCAAATCCATTTCATAAAGCTTGAGCTGCAATTTTAAAAAGTCTACAAACTGTACATAGTCACAGCTGGGGTTTTTCTTTAATAAAAGGGAAATCAGAAGTCACTTCAAGTTGGTTTAGGGAGTTGTTTTGGTTTGTTTTTAAGGGGAAATTCAAGGCTATTGTGTCATGCAGGCTGGATGGATTTTCTTTCTATTCTCAGCCCCCTGCACTTTCCCTGGAGGGAAAAAAAACCCCACAACTAAACAAATCAACAAACAAAATCCAACTTACTTCTGCAGACAATATCCATGAGCAAGGGTCACACATTCAGCAGCTGTAAATATTCTGGTAACAGATTCTGGTAACAGACTTATGCATCATTTCACTGTGCTCATGGCTTTTACACTGTCTTGAATTCAGGCTCTTGGGGCTGTCCTGCCTTGTTCTGTTTCACTCACACATCTTCTACCACACTGCAGCTGAAATACAGCCATCAGGTGTTCTCACAGCTTTTATATTTTCTGTCAGCTCTCTAAAAAGTATCCATGCACCTCATCCAACATCAAGAAATTTTCAGGTAAAGCTGACTTGGAGGGAAAAAAAAAGACATGAATGAATCACTTTTTGTCACAAAGTTCTGCTAATAAACATGGACTTTCCAAATCAGTGCTAATTTCAGTACAAGTTTCTTTTAAAATTCAACCAGGTGACATCTAAACACATTAGGGTGAACCATTTCAAACTCCCAGAAGTGAAACATTTCAATTTCTGTTTTGAATTTCTTTCTGAGTGCTAGGATTGTAGTACAAAAAGGGATATTTAAGAGTCATCTCTACCTGCTCCTACCATAAATGTTTCAATCAATCCCAAATAATTTCCATTTTACCCTTCAGAAAAAAACACTCTCATAAAGACTTCATGCTGGCAGATTGCTTCTAATGGGAATGCATACAAGCTTTCAAACACTAACATCTGTCACAGCATTGTAGAACTTTCTGCATTCACAGAATGTGAGAAAACTAAACCCTTTGCTGATATACCTACATCAGCAAAAGCCTATTCCTTGAGTGCATTTGTCATTTCATGACTAAAACATGATTTAGGATTTCTTGGTTCTAAATATCCACCAAGAAAACGATATTCTTTAGAACCTCTCACTACTGCCATGTCCATGCCTATACATTCAAGTATCCCTCATTTATAGCCCCTATTTTTTAAATTCATTTTTTAAACAGTTCTCAGAGGCAGCTTTCATTCACTTTCTCCTCTCACACAAAGGTCAGTAATTGTACTATTTCTGCTCTATTCTAGCTGCAGACACTTCTGCCCTGAGCGTTCATGTCTTGTCTCTTTAGATTTCACACTTCTGAGAGAATGGTCTATACCTCACTTTATATCAGTTTTTAAGAGATTAAGATGCTGGTCTTCTCTAGGTAGTAATAATTTGGTCTGGGCTTTCCTGAAACACAAATTCCATATGCAAGATATTTCAGTCAGACAACATAAAATTCAAACAAGGTGAATTAACTCAAGCTATGAGCTTAAGGCAATTATGAGAACTGCAAATAACAAAAGGAACATTCTATTAATAGCACTATCCAGAGAGAAAGATACCATACCTGGAAAAAGACTGCAGTTTTAACAGCCAAATAGAGTCTGACACAGCAGCAAAATACCAGCCAAATAAGCAACAAGCAACTAATTTGTTAGGCATGCTTAGCCCACCAAAAGGATGATTGATGACAAGAAGTAATGCCAACTGCTTACACTGAATACCAGGAAGAGTAAACCCTTGCAGCTCAACATTCCTAGGTTTTTATTTTATATTTATAGTTGTTAAAGTGACACTTCAGACACAGACCTGACTGCAAGATCAAGATTTTCTACTCGCTGTGCAGTGCATCAGATAAATTCTTCAAATATCTTGCTGTTCTATTGGTATCATCTTTGATTTTCTTTTATTTTTTTAAGAGCTGTGGCTGAATCTCAAGCACTCAAACAAGGTCCAGATAGGGTGGACAAACACTGCTACAATACTGTGGTTTGTCTTTGCATCATCCATTCTTTTAACTGTCCCTCACTGAAGATAGGAAGCATTTTACAAGAAAAAGGATTATTAAGAACTATTTAACCACAAAGTTCACTTTTGAGATGAAAACATACATTCAAACTCTGATACTTCTAATAACTTCAGTTCATTCTAGGGAATTCATGCTTTCCTTCCTATTCTCATAATTTCAGTATGTGGAAGTAAATAGGTTAGTATAAGCCCTTTTGGGCCTCTGTTATTCACATTCTGTCCCAACAATCCTTAAGAAATCTGAATTCATAACATCTCAGGGACTGCAGTGACATACATGCTCTGAATCTTCCACCAGCTATTAAGCCAGGGCAAGATACCCCTTTTCCCATTGCACAATTCTGCTGACATTTATCACCTTCATCTGTCCTTTAACTCATCTTTGTTTGATTTGGTTATAAATGCCTTATTTGTAACACTGAGCTCAGTGCTCTTCCATGTCATTTCCAGCCAGCTCCTGGATCTGGATGTCACTGCTATTCAGATAGAGCAAACACCAATGTAGCCACTTTCAAAACCTTTTGGCAGTTCCACTTTAACTATCTAGAGAAAAATCACATATCCTGGAGGTACTGGGATTTTTTTTCAGCAGATTTTATCTTTTCAGTGGAGGAACACAGATGACCAGGTATATGTGATGCTGCTCTGGGCAGCTACTTCCTTACTGAACCTTGGCCAGAATCCTGCTCTGATTTTCAGAACTTTTGAAAGGAACAATTTTGACTATTTGGAAGCTGGGCTTTTCTGAAATTACAGTATTGTTGCCTGGTGTAGGGCAGGTCATGCTCGTGGGAGTGGGAACTTCTGCTGTAAGTAGATCAAACAAAAATTTCAAAGCCAAAAGGAATAAAAGCAACCCGTGAGCTCACACCATTAAGAGCCAAATGAAAAGCCTGACCATGATTTCCTGCAAGTTCAGCAGTTCCCTCAAATCCTTTTATTCAGAAAGGGCAGAGCAATCTCCCCCAGCCTGGGAGACTGGATCCAGCAGGAAGTGAGGAGAGAGAGCTCGGGCACTGCTGGCATTGTGGAGCAGCTCAGACACTCCAGGGATCAGGGTGTGGAGGTGATGGATTGTCCGGGAGCCTGTCACTCCTGAGCCACCACCCACAATGGCAGAGCCATTGCTAAGAAAATAAACAATTACAGCACCGATTGGTAAAGTGAAGCCATGACTTTTCCACCCCTCATTCCCAACTCAGCACTGGTCTCAGAATGACTGAACTGTTTTGGTTTGGAAAGACCTTTAAGATCAAGTCCAGCCATTCCCCCAGGACTGCCAAGGCCATCATGAAACCTTGTCCCCAAGTGCCACATCCACACAGGAATCTGCACTTTAGGACTCCTGCTCAATAAACTGGTATAATTAATGAAACTACCATGCACCAAAAATTACATGAGAAAATAAGAAATAGCAAGTAAGTAATTAAGGCAGCATCATCAAACATTTAATAGAGCTCAACATACTTGAAGGCTTCCAAGAGTGCCCATACATCTTTTAGAATAGCAAAGTAACTCAAAAACTTGCACTGTTGCCAAGTTTTCAACAATTTTTCACTGAAACCTCCCCACCATCAGACATTTCAGTGATGAGTGTGCCATACTTTCTTGTGAAAAATGAAAATTATTACTGAGACAACATACATATTTTAGTAGAAATAATATTTTAGAAAAACACAGCAATAATAGTGTTAAAATTTCATTAGAAGTTGCAGGGTACATTAATGTTTTCTATAAACAAACATCCAGGATGTAAAGCACACATTAATACAGATTAAGATTTTATATCCCTACCTGGAACAAACTAATAGGAAAAAAAAAATTATTTTGAAAAAAAAAAAAAATATCCAAATTTTTATGGAAAGTACATTCCATCTAAAAAACCAAGACAGCTAGCTGGGATCCAAGATTTCATCTGAAATTTTAGCCCAGTTCTATTAGAAGTATCAGTTCTACACATATAATGGTAAAAAGATATTTTCTGCTCTGATAATCTATTTAAAAGCTGGAAGATAGAGGTTTTTCCCCATGGCAGAAAAAAAAAAGGCAACAATGTAATGGTCTAATTAAGTCAGACAACATGACAGACCCTTGCCACAGCCAGGAACAGATACTGGGTCTGAGGATTATGAGTGCCATGATTTAGCATTAATTAACAATACTTATTGTTAATTAATAATCTTTGATACTTGTATTTCAATAGGCAGAATGCTCATAAACATTCTTTGCTTTGTCACTTCTAGAAAAAAAAAGGAAATATTGTCCGTAAAAAGGACATTTTGTCTTGATGATCAGCTCCAGTACCTGCTTGTCTCAAATTGTTTTCCCATCTCCTGCCTCCAATCTTCCCTCTACCACAGGATGGAGTCTCTCATGGGAAAATACAGAAGTAAATAAATTTAAAAAAAAATAAAATCAGAAAGAAAGTGAAAGCTGTAATGTTCTGAAAAAAAGTATTGCTGAGCTACTCCTTACTAGAAAGGCAAAAACATTCCTAGACTCCATGTCCTTAGTGTTGTAGCAATGTTAGATTTAAAAAAAAAAAAAAATCTGTACAGAAATATGATTTACTGCAGGAGAGGGGAGGGGAGAGGGGAAAGGGAAAAGAAATCAACAAGTATATGAAATGCAATGACCAGTGCTTGTTTAAGAAAGCAATTGTGGTACATCTGAGCCACTCTTTTCCACCAGACAAAACTGCAATTTACTCCTGCTAAACCTGGCCCAGAACACATTGGTATGTGACATCAACAGCAACCCAGCTGAACTTTCAGAGTTAAGAGTACTCAGCAGCAATTCCACACCCTTTCAGTAACACAATAATTCTCCATTAACTTCAACAGATATTGGATTAAAGCCCCAAGCCCTGTTGTATCTAGGTTTCCTCACTGAAACCTTCAGCTCTAAAATTTTTCCCCTTGAGAGATTTTTATCAGTTAAAAGCTTAGAGGACAAATTATGTGCCCTCCACAGACATGTTTTGAGCACAGGCAATTCAACAATATCTGCATTACCTGCTGTTATAAGTACATATTATATTACTGGCTTTTTGCAAATATTAAAATGAATGCTATATGTATAATGTTGGAAAACTTTGCTGTATGAATATGGTTTCATTTAGTTCGGCTATTAACAAAACTTAGAAATAGTTGTTGTGATAAATATACTTTCTTGGATTATAGCATGGTGATGTAGAAAAGATTTTGTTCATGTAACTAACTCAGAGAATGGTAAAAAAGATAATCAGGAGATTCTTCACATTCTTGGATTATCCTATCTGGACAGTGATGACAGACACCAGAACCCCTGGGAAGGAATTTATTCTCTTCATTATCAGGGAGCACCCGACAGGATGGAGCCACAAGGAGAAATAAAAAAACAAAAATTTGATTTACAGGTTGAGGGAGATGATTTTGAATAATGCATGAATGTCTATAAATATGCAACATGTTGATGCATTTAAAGAAGTGTTTTTTCTAAGTTAGTGTGTGCTCTTGGCTAAAGGTTGAGCACCCAGCCTGCATAAGCTTTTGTTTCATTGCTTGTCTCTTACTGTCTTTTATTAAACTTTTTAAAATTTACCAGGAAAATGAACCTCGCTTTTCACACCTTGTATAAAAGCCTAAAGGAGAAACTTTATTTCATGGAGCAGGTAGTTGAATCTGAGTCTCAAACATGCAGCTCATAACTGCTGTTCTGCCACTGGATGCCAATGCTTTTCCCACCTAGCACTCCATGATGCTCCATTCCTAAACATTGCTTTTACATCACTGTGGCTTTCAGTCACTGCAGGAACTGTGCTGACAACACAGCAGGTCTGAGAGCTAAGCATGCCTCAATCCACACCACACCAGCTCTGGAAATGGGTTTGGAATATCCAGATATATGGTGGATTTTGACAGCTTAAGAAATGCAGTAGTTTTGGAGAAACGAGGTCGTGGCTGAGTTGGAAACTGTGCAGGTGACAGCACTCCAGCAAGGCAGTGGAGCTACTGCAGCTCAGAGCAAAAAACTTTCCCTTCAGGAATACCCACTCTGTATCCTTGTAGACATGCACACACAAAAAAACCCCAGTTAATTCTCCAGAATGAGCAGAAAGGCGGCATCTTCTGTACAATTTAAGCAGAATGTTAGCTTAAATTTCCAAAAATAGCCTGCACAATGTCCTGACCATATTCAATATTTAGAAAAACAATACTTCCCTAGTAAATCCACATTAGGTTTGTATGGACACAGAACAAAGGGGGGAGAGAAGGAAAATTGCTCATGAAATATTTCAGAGGAGAGATTTATAGCAGGATTTAACCTTTTGCAATAAGAATGTTTGTTGAATAAATATGCCTGCTACACATCACTTTGGGTGATGAGGAAGACATTTGTGCAGAGTGCATGCAAAAATTCCAGGCTATTAAGCTATATTAAAACATCACTTTCCATGTAGCCAAATGAAAAACAGAAAATTGAGGCAGTGGTTGTAGGAATCTGAGATCCACTTACAAATGTGGTCCCATGTGGATAATAAGTAGTGGAATTTCAGTGTTAAGTATATTAATGGAGAAGATTTATAATCATTGTACATACTTCATGCATCTGCTAAAATTAAAAAAATCTAAGCTCAAATATTTAAAATGTTTTATCACAGAGAAATGATGCATAACCCTTTTTTAAAAAATTAGGTTTTCACAAGTAAAAGGATTTTTTTCCAAATTGGCATTGTAATCAAACATTTGTCCCAACGTAGGCAATGCCCTTGAGCCATCCTTAAATTTAACTAACATAGCAGAAGATTTGACAATTGTTTATTATCTTCCTGAGGCTTTGGAAGTCAACTCAAGGAATCTGTCCTATTGCTGTATTATTTAGCAAAATTCAGATTACTGATAACTCAGCAAACAAAACCTTTTGAAAGCATAAAGATAAATATTAGGTCATTATGAAATTTAAGATGTACAACAGGTTTGCTTCAGTTTTCTACAACTGGCTGAATGCCTTGCCAAGACATGAAGCTGCCAAATTGTAAAAGAACTTTGCATTTCACAAGAAAAATTAATTCCATGTATCCTCTCCCTGTCCCAAGCCAAGAATGAAAACATTGCAGAACTTGTTTTATACTGGTACATTACTGCTTGCAATCTGGATCCATTCTGGAATCCAGAACTGAAAAATAATGACTTTTCTAACAAACCAATGGAATTTTGGTTTGTTTGAAAACCAAACACGACTTACATGCAGTATTCCTGTGAGACTGAGCAGCAACAAATCCCTTAGTTTTTCATGTAAAATGTTAGGCTTTTCTTATTTTTATTTGAACAAGATGTAAAAGTTGTTGGACTAGGATTGTTTCTTTTAGAATGCTTTTTTTTTTCTTTTTTAATTGCCTGACAGATCTCTGGCTTTCAGAAAATTAAGAATTACTTCCAGTTAGTACACCTATATACATATATGAAATGGAAAGCAACAAAGCAAAAATCTAGAAGTTCTACTAATGCATTTCAGGAAATACAGAATTCACAGAATACCATGCAAAGTTTAACTTCAATTTTTTACATTCATAATTATGAGGCAAAAAAGAAACAGAACCAAATTTTTCCCTTGCTACCCTCTGACTCTGTACACCAAGGAATAGATTTCATTACTTTTTTGGTACAAAATGGCATTTTTAAGATGACAAAATTTAATGTTGTACACAAATTTGCAAATGCACACATTGCTACATGACCCAGCCCAGACACAGCCCCTAAATACAGAACCTCAAGGGCCAAATTCTTTCAGGCACTACACAGGACAGGAAAAGGATTTAGCACGACTTACAGAAGAAACATTGCTGCAAACCTCTTTGAGCCTTGTCTATCCAGTGTACATTATAAATTAATTTTGCACTGATCAGAATAACAACCTGGTGCTTTATTATATCCCAGACAGTTTAGTTTCCCAGCTGGAAAATAATTCATTCAATAAGGTATAAAAGGCCTTGTAGGAAAAAATAATAAAGTAATGCAGGCTAATCAATAAGAAAGTTGTAAGCATAAGGCTTCAGGATGTTAAATTTAACAGTCTAGCAATGATTTTTCCCAGTTTTAAAAACCCGGCACTAATTCAGTTTTAATCTCAAATTACCATGTCAGACTGGAAAATCAAATCACCTAAAGCAGCACAGCATCACAAATGCCCCAGTCAGCCCTCATAACCAAAATTACAGCATCATTTTTTTCCCATTTTGTATAATAGCAAAGAACCTAAATCAGGCAGGAACACACAGGTTAGCCCCTGTGACATCCAGAAATTTGCAGGGTTCCACTAATAAATCCAAAATTGTAATTTAAGACACTGTTGAAGAAGCACAGGGATAGCAGCTCTCCACTTTTACACCACAGGCTGATTCCGAATTGGTCAGTGGGAGCAGTTGTGCCAACTGATTTTAAAAACAAACAAACAAATAAACAATAAAACAAGATCAAAACAAACAAACAAAAAGCCTGGAAACCAACCAACCAACCAACCAACCCTCAACAAACCCAACCAAACCAATCCAAACCAAACAAAAAAACAACCCCAAACAACAACAACAACAACAACAAAAACCCAAATGTGGCCGTTCATGCCTCAGACACTCCCACTGGATCCAGGGTGATGTTGCCACATCCCTGAGATCCCCATGGAACCCCTGCAAGTGTTCAGGACCAGGCTGGATGGGCTCTGAGTGAGCTGGCCCAGGGGAATATGTCCCTGCCCATGGCAGGGGGTTGGAAATAGATGCTTTTTAAGGTCCCTTCCAAACCAAACCATCCTATGATTCTGTGGTTTGAAAGACTCAATGAAGTTATTAAATACAAACCATTTACTATCAGGAAGGGAACAAGAGTGAAGTTACATTTGGGAGAGAAAAGGTAGCAGCTTTTTTTTTTTCTCCCTACCCATATCTAGTTTAATTTACAAAACATTAGAATCACAGAATAATTTGGGTTGGAAAAGGCCTTTAACCTAGCAGGGCCAAGCCCATCACTAAACCATGTTTACAAGTGCCACATTTACACATATTTTAAATACCTCCAGGGACAATAACTCAGCCACTTTCCTGGGCAGAGCATTCCAATGCTGATAACTTCCTCAAAGTTGGGCCTGTTTTTGCAGTGACTGTAAGTTAAGTGATGTACCTCTGTTTATCTCAACTCATGAGCTTTTTCATCCTATTTTCTCCCATCCTGATGATTAGCTTCTGGTGAGAAGCTGGGTGGGAATTCGGTCCTTAATCATGGTTAACTCATCACAAGAGTATGTGTGATGTCTGCAACGAGTCCACAAAAAGAGAGAAAGTGAAAAAACAAAAAGAAATTAAATGAGGATTTTAGGAACACGAGGCACAGTTCTAGTGTGATGATTTGTTGCCCACTAAACAGAAAGAGAAAATGTTCCTTGTCTGAGTGAAGCAGCCAGCACATCTATTTTGTGCAATACTAAATATAACATTACAGCTAATCTGTGCAATTTATAGCACCAAGATAGCTTTTCTTGCTTCTGTTGTCTGGACTATTAAAACATATCACCATAATAAAATAGTATCTATAGGGGTGTCGTGGTCTAACCTCAGCTGGCAAGTAAGCCCCACGCATCTACTCAATCACTCTCCCACAGTGGGATGGGGGAGAGAATCAGAAAAGTGAGAAAACTGATGGGCTGGATGAAGACAGTTTTAATAGATAAAGCAGAAGTTGTGCACACAATCAAAGCAAAGCAAGGAATTCGTTCCCTAGTTCCCATGGGCACGCAGGTGTTCAGCTATCACTCTTAATGCTCCTCTTTCCTTCTTATTCCCCTGCCTTTATATGCTGAGCATGAAGCCTTGTAGTTTGGTATGTCCCTTGGGTCACTTGTGGTCACCGGTCCTGGCTGTGTCCCCTCCCAGTGTCTTGTGTCTAGCAGTTTGTGGTCACCTAAGAGGACTTTGTCCGCTCATGCTCTGCAGAATCTCTAGCAAGGAGCCACAAGTACCTGCCTGAAAGACAGGTAGTGCTGAAGAAACATTCTTCTTTTCTTCCAAATTACTGACACCCTGTCAGCACTTGTCCTTAGCCAAGAAAGAATGCCACTCAAGTTTTTGTCCAGTTTTGGTGTTCCCTGGGAATGAGGGCTGTCTGCCCAAGGAGTGAGGCAGTTGGCCTGCTGTAAGCAATAAAGGACACTGATCATGGGCACACTCCTTAGCTATTTGTACCTGGACCCCATGCTTTTCCAACAATTGTCTCTGAGCCACAAGCTCTGGGTTCTGTTAGACCTTGATCTCTGCTGGAGCTGGCTTTGGAGAATGTACAAAGCCAGTTTGGAAAAGTCCTTTTCAGGCATATGTCTGTGCTGAATACATAAATCCTGCCAAAATACTGCACCTCCTTGAACTCCTCTGATTTCAGGCAGGAGGGATGGAACTCTGATTGCTCTGACACAGAAAGACAGTTCTCATTTTAAAAAAGCTTGGAATGTCTTGCTTTTGAGGTTTAAGAGAAGTGACTCAGTCCCTCTCCCTTATAGCTGCTCTAATGAATCTGCAGGGTGATTTGTGAGAGGGTAGGTTAGGAGTGGCCAATCTGGGGTTATTTGCTTCCCAGCCCAGTTGTGTGAAGAAGGCAAAGAAAGAGAAAAGCAAACCTCAGCTTCCCTCAAACCAACTGGTCTTTCATGTAACAGTTTTATATATTAGGATTTCCTGAAAGCTCTACACACGTTTTATTGTGTTATTTCTGAGACTACCTCAGAGGAAATGGAGCTTCAAGCACACCAATCTGTGCTTTGTTCCTTGTACTCAGCAGTGTCAGAAGTGGGGTACCAAGCTGAGGCCAGGACCAGGTGAGGGAAGCACTCTCACTGGAAGTCAAGCTATTTTAGAGGTCCTATGACTCAGCCAATTGTTGGATCTAAATTCCTATTCTCACAAAATAAATTCTGTTATTTTCAAGTCTGGCCTGTCCCATCTGGATGTGCCCTTGTTATTAGAAATTCCAGATTCCTCCAGTCATGGATGGAAATCATACACATCTGTGTCTGGGGCAGGAACAATTTTTCCTTCTTCTCCTGACAGTCATAATCACCCCATGGACATGGAAACTGCTGATCCATATTTCAGGGAGTGCCAGCAGAAGAAGCTTTTGGAAAACCTGATGCAACTCTCCATGTTCAGCAACAAAAGCCAAGTCCAATATAATTTTTGTCACAAAAACTTTCTTTAACAATTGTCATTATTCTCTATTTAATTGCCATTTTTGGCATTGATTATTGAATTACGGTAAGGTTACTAATTACAATGTTCTAATCCAAAACCTCTTTCTGTGAAGACTCATTTGAATATCTCCTCTCATTTCCATCTGACAACACAACATTTCTTCTTTGAACTTCTGCTCACTTGGAATAGATTCTTTAGAATCTCAGTTCTTTCAACCCTTTTCTTTTTGGTTGGTTATGTGGGTTTTGGGGTATTTTTTCTTCTTTGAAATAGTTTCCTCTTATAGGATAGAATAAATCAAATAAAAGCAAAGTGGGATACAGATAGAAGCTGAAAGAACAAAGCATCCAAATAATCTTTCATTATAATTTTCTTTCTTTTCACTAAACTAAGATCAGAGGATGGCAGAGGGACCTGACAAAGGATGTGACTCTGTGTGCAAATTTCTATCACAGAGTTTGGAAAGACATTTACAAACAATTTTAAAAGTTCTCCAAATGAGGATTAGATCCAGAAGCGTTACAGTATTTCACTATTCGTATTTCTAGGTAGACATAGGTGTCAAGATGTTAGGAAATCTGCAGATTTTGTTCTTTTGCCTGTTTTCAGAAAAACACTACAGACAAATTTTCAATTTCAAGAATTTGAGTCAACACAAAAAGGTGTTTAAATCTGTACTTACATGAAATATTGCAAAATCTTTTGGCCCTTTATCTGTGAGAGTATATTTATTGTCAAGATGCTGTAAAACATGAAACAAAACAGGTGACTATTTAGGCTCTAGTTTTTTAAAAAAGCCATATTTATAAAACAAGTTTTAGTGATTCAGTGTGGGCACTGATGTGGATCTTGTCTATCTCATTCAAGGCACCAAACCACTTTGGATTTTTGGTAGAGGAATGTTTTCCTCCTGTTGTCTGGTGCAGAACCTAATTGAGACTCTTCTGATCATTAGCTGTTGATATTCTGTGCTTTCTCTTTCCAATTTTTATTACCTTTCCAGTGAGCTCTTAATGGATTTAGACAAGAATTTACTTGAAGCAGAAATATCCAGGTCTGGAATAATGAGCCATGGCTGAAAACTTTCTATGCAATGGAAATAGAAGTGGAAATAAGTCCTGCTAACAAAAATATATTGACTGCACTAACCTATTTTTTTCCTTCACTGTGGTCATCCCAGTGTCTTCCCAGAACATGAAATTCCAGTATTAGTAGTATCTACAATTCTATTTTGTGTTTTTTTTTCTCTCATCACATATTATGTGGCAGTTTTGTTCGGTTTTTTCCCTTGCAGAGAGGCAAAATTGCAGAGGCTGTGGCCTATGCATTTGTACTGCTCTGGGTAGTGTGATAGCATGTCCAGAATTCTGTTAAACACTGACAATTTCTGAAACAACAAAAGTAAACTTTGTGACAAATACAGATCCAATAAATAGAACTCAAGTTCCATTAAAATTTCATTAGACTACTCAGCCATACTCTTCACACTCCATTCCCTGTCTTCGTGGGCTAAATCAGATGTTAATGCACATATATTTTTGACAGATTTTGATAACTTTGCTGCTTTGTAGAGATTAAACCTGACAAGCCAGCAGACCCATTCTATGGCTGGGGATAGAGAGGTGGCAATAACAGGAATTATTTCAGGCAGAAGAAGCTGCGTTAATATTGAAGAGCAGTTTTCAAATAAAGCAGAAATTAGTGAACTGCATTAAGAAATCCTTTAAAGTCTCAAAGCATTGTCTCTTTTCCATTTCAATAAAATCACAGTAAATTTCTGTGAAGAGCTTAATGACAGAACCATTTGCTGTTGTAGTGGCTGTAAAGAAAAATGACTTCAGGAACATGAAGAAACAACGGAATGTTGCAACACTAGCTGTTAATATAAAAGCCTGTTTTTCCCAGGCCAGGGAATGTAAGTCTTGTTTACTAACATTACAATTTATAAACTCTTGCACAGCCTTATTACAAATAAATAATCACACCGAAGAACAATTCCATTAATTTCCTGAAATAAGGTTGCAAAGCTGAGTGCACAAAAGCTAAGGAACATTAAAATTTATGTTGTCTTTTGTTCCTATATTTTTCCTAGAGCCATTTTCCACTAAGTAAACTGAAAATAAAAATTGTAATATGTGGAGAAACACTCATGCTCTTGGGAGGGGTCAGTAAGGAGATTTGCCTTCATTGTGTAGATCCATGTGCTTTTTTATTCTCTATCTGATATCCTGAGGATGAAATATGCTTTGATAGCATAGCTTTCAAATAATTAATGATAAGGTGTACTGTCTTGGCTGAAATCTACCAAAATATTTTTAGCCTAGGGTAGATGTTTAGCATGCAAAAATGTCACTTTTAGTGGTTTAAGCCTGTCAAACGAAGTTCTGTGTTGCCAAAATCATGACCTTGGTTTTAGTAGATAACCTTGATCATACAGTGGTTGTGATAGTGGAGAACAGGTCAGATTCTAGAAGTTAGTCCTGGTCCTCGGGACATCTCACGTCCCTACCCAGTATTCAGCAGTCATTAAAATTGCAGCCTTTTGTCACATTCATTTTTTAAAAGTAAAAGGAAGGATTAATTACTGCCTAAGAGCTCTGTTATACTCCCTTTAAAAAGGTCTAATTGAAATCATATAAAATTCAATAGAAAAGCTTGAAATTACTTTTTTCACATTTTTACAGAGAGAAAAGAGGCACGTCCCTGTACAGCCTGGAGAGAACCTTGAACTCCTTAGCATACATATTAGAAATTAGGAGAGGAATTACTTTGTATTCCTGGTAAAATATCTTCTGACCAAACCTGCTCAGTCACATACTCCTTTTGCAGGCAAAGCTGGATGTCTCCTCTGCAATTTCCTAAAACCCCAGTTTGAGTCTGCCATAGGGGAGGATAAAACCCACAGCTCCAGAACACTGCCTGAGGAGGTTGTTTTCCATTTCTTCCTGCCTGTAACACACTGGTGTATTCCACAGAGGAGAAGCAAGTTCTTCTCTCTCTGTCTACCTGTTCATCCTGTTTAAGGGAAGGGAGTAGTCCTTGAGGTGCAGATTCTACACTTTGTGCCAGCTTTGCTGTCCTTGCTCCATTGAGGGAAGTTTATTTCTCCATTTGGCTTTTCACAGCTGGCCAGTATTTCAACCTAGATAAACTGATCCTTTACAAAGACAATATCTAGAGGTAGCAAAATTTTCTGCTGACTCTTGGCCCAGATGTTCAGCTTCCAGCTGCTTACGATTGCTGAATAGGTTTTGATTCATAAACAGGCAGTATTGACAGTAATCCCTCACAAAGCCATTCCCTCATATCAGGCATGTGCAGCACATAAATCCTATTCTCCGAGGAAAATACATTATGTTTTCTCCTTTTATATACTCAGAAACACTGCATACAGTACATAATATCATTCCCTCATAAAGAAATTGAACAAAAAAGAACACATAGCCATAACCTGTTTCCATCAAGGTGTGCAAATGAATCACACTTGCACGTCACTGGAAATATTGTCAGAACGGCAATAACAGTAAAAATTGCAGTGACTTCTCCCTTTCTTGAATGGATGGATGGATGGATGGATGGATGGATGGATGGATGGATGGATGGATGGATGGATGGATGGATTTCTTTTTTTTCCCCTTCAGATTTCTTGTGATCAGCATTGTCTCTCCAGGAAGTTTGCTGATTCTCAGCAGGACTTAAACAACAATTTATTAAGCTACTTCTGTAAATTCTGCTGGCTGCTCATAGGGAGCCTTTAGTCTTCTTTGTATGTCAAGTCATTGAGCTTCTAAATCACTGACACTCATCTCGTATCTGAATCAGACACCTACAGAAAGAGAAAATGCACAGGGAGTCGAAGATTCAAATAGGAAAAGAGATCCACTGATTGAATTACCTGGTCAAATTTAAAGCTGGTCAATGAACCAAAGACAAATGGATGCTTTTTTCATTGCAGTGATGTGTTACTGTCAGACAGTTATACATTTTAAAATAAAATATAGATTGCAGACATTGTTAATGTAACACTATCTTGACAGTGAAAAAACAGTGAATAAACCAGCTGGTAAACACTTGCATTGATGTATATTTATAAAGGTATTTTATGACCATAATCAATGTGCTAAAAGAAAACACAGTTTTGCCAGCTGATAAGCACAGTTGATGAGTGTGTGTTTTGTCTGCGTGGAGAATGAACAAAGAAAACAAGAAACAATTAAACTGGAATTTAAAATAAAGAATATATAATTTTCCACCAGATAAAAAGTTAAAAGGTTCATCCATTTTCATGGTCCAAGTAATTTTTGCCCTCTCCTGTAAGATGGCAGGGCTTCATTCCTGTATAAAGATACAGGAATATATATATGTATATATATATACACATTATATATACATAGGTTCATAAGCCTGTGTAAGTAAAAAGAGCAGATTTTAACTGGCTTCAGGTAACTTTGAAAAAGTGCCATAGATAAAATGATTTTAAATTGCAATATATAGAGGTGAAAGAAACCTAAATGCATAGAAAAAAAACTATACCTTAAGCTTGGTTTAGTATTTTACTAGTCACTGCTGATTTTGTAACAGAACTCCTTTCTCTCTTTGGGCAGGATGCATCTTTAACACCAGTAACTCAGAGCATGAAATAACCAGAAAGAGTTAAGGGCAGTGGAGGGGTTTGCAGACAGCCCCTATACAACAAGGAACAGTTTAGTGAAGGAAGTACATGTTCTGCTACCAAGATTGGTGTTCCAATAACTAATAAATAACAACTAATAAAACTGTTGTGAACCTCTTTCTTATCCATCACTTGAAGTCTTCTAGGAATTTTATATGTTAAACTACACATATACAAAATCACTTGCCACCACTCTTTTATTTGTTTTAAAGAAAAAATGGAGAAATACATTATTTTTGAGATCCAGCTGTAGGGACATTTAAGAGTTCCCTTAGGTTGACTCAGCAGGGAATCTGATGCTGTGTCATACCCATGGAGTGACTGCCTGGGAACATTTGCAGTAACGATCAGAAGGATTTATAACACCAAAGCTCAGTAAGACACATCTTAAAACATCACCTGTCCTTATGAAGGAAATTGTATTTTATTGCTGGGACTCCCAGCTAAGCCATAGCTTCAACAGATATTTTTTTAAGGCTTATGTGGTCAAGAAATCTGTCTTCACATTATATGTTGCCTGAAATCCTTTGGATCACAATCAAGACATTTCCTCTTGGTTTATTTTTATAGTTCTGTTTTCGTTTTTCTGTGGTAGATATTTTCTTTCCTTTCCATACCTATTTTTTATACTAATTGCCTATTCCAGTCTGCCCAGACAGAGCAGGGGGACCTTCTTTGCTCCTGTTAGTGCCAACTTTGTTCTCAATTTTGCCAGTTCTCCTTTATGTGTATTGGGCTTGGCCACCTTGTACTTACCTTATTCTTTATTTGACACATTTTTTGTCATGTGGGTGTCTTCAAGTTTTATACCTTTAGTCATCACATTGCTCAGATGCTGGAACAGCATTACCAAAAAAAGTCAGGTGTTGTTGGTGTGCTGTTAGACTATTTTAGTGTGTTTATATCTGGCTTCAAGGCCAGCTAACTTTTGTTTTTTAAACCTGACTAATGAATTTTTAGTTTGAAAGTGTTACAGCCCTCTGTTTTGACTACACCAGTCTTCTCTGTTTACAGCAAATAAAATATATATTAGATAATATAGGAAATGTGAAGGCAAACCTCCTCCACAGAGGTACACTGTCCAAATTCTTTCAGCTTGGACTTCCTCTTCTTTGTGTGAGTAATGAAGGTAATGACTCAGCCAGATTTACTTAAAATACCTTCTATATAACTCCACATAAAACCTGTGTCTCTATTTGTGGTGTGTTTGCCTGCACTCTGTCTAATACCTGCTGTCACATTTTCTTCCTCTCTTGAGAGTCTTTAGATTAACAAATGCCACACTTGTGTCTCTATTGGCTCCAGAGGTCAGACTGCAGAACAGCTTCTCCACTAAGGAGAAATGAAACAACATAATCTAGTCACTGCTGCATCAGAATAATAACCAGGAGACATGGATTTTACTCCTGACTCTATCAATATCTGTTTGTATGGCTTTGAGCAAATAATTCTGTTTTCTGCCCTCCCAGTTTTCTTCTTAAAAAAAAAAAAATCAGATTTCAGTAACATCCATGAAATTAAAGCATTGAAAATATTGTGTGAAAACTAAATATGACCAAACATTCTGAGGTTTATTTGATTTGATTGTCTTTCCCTCACAATCCCATGTGAAAAAACGATCTGCAGAATGAAACAGAAAAAGGATTAAGACTCAATAGTTTAGGAGAGTTTCATTGCCAGGGTGGACTTTCCTGTTTTCTTTTAGTTTGGAAGAGAGGAAAATAAGCTCCCTTTGTGTCCTGTAATTTTTCATTTAAATTTAATTGCTAAATTATTCCATGTTTGCTTTAAATTTTGGACTAAAAATATCCTTTAATTGTCATGTTAGCAAGAGATAAAAAGAGCAATAAATATATTTAGTAGTCAAATATACTTAAACTAAAAATGTATTTAGTTAGTTAGTTAGTTAATCGTTTGGTTGTTTATTTATTGAAATAAGGTGCTTAAGAGAACCAAGGCCTATGTTATAATTTACCTAATTACATTTATCTTTCACTAGCTTCTAAATTATTCCCTATATTTCAAATTTCCGTGCTTGTGGTAGATTCAGGAATCCATAAATATAATTTTCTGGCTGACATCATGCAAAAGACTCACAATAAATGAAAATTAAAAGCATGGCTCTGATGAATGTCCATGTAGTAAAGAGATCTTCAAGGAAAATAGGGATGTTTCCATAGAGAAATCATTTTTATGGCATTTCTTAGCAGAGTGGGGGCCACTCCCATCAACCTGGCCCAGTGGGAGGTGTCTGCCCAGGGCAAGGGGCTGGAATGAGGTGGCCTTTAAGGCACCTTCCATTCTATGATTCTTTGTTACAGGCAGCAGAGATTGGAAGAAACCACAGAATGGGAGTAACATCAGCACACTGGTTTGGGAGAAGTGTCCCTGGGAGCCTTTGGTGTCTGTGCCATGCTTTGGACATTACAAACATTGTGTACCATCTAAACTGGCTTTAGAGTGGTTTGCTTCATTTAGGTCTCAGGACATCGTTAATTAGGACTCACTGAATTCAGCTGAGCAGGTTAGATTGTCAGTGATAGCAGATCTCTCAAGCAGAAATGGTAAATACAAGGTCTTGGCAGCCACAAAACATTGAGCTTCTACACTGGCCTGACAGGTGATCATGCATAAATCTGTCACACTGTTCCAGTCTTCCATATCCCAAGACTGTTCCCTGCTTTAGCTTCAATATTTTCTTATTCACACAGAAGTACCATTCATTTTGACTGTATGGGATAAATTTCTTACATTGTTAACAGCTTTTCTGAAAGCATGTCAGTCTTGGTGATTAGATTATATACAGCAAATGAATATGTTCTTTTTTTAGCTCCAGAACCATCACTATTAAATGGGTATTGTCATTACATAAAAACGACCAAGATAAATGTGTAGTGACCATCTGGAAAGCTCATTTCATAATCTGAATTTTCAGTACTGGAAAATCTCAACCTGACTGCTCCATATTTCTTACCCCAGCTAAGCATGAGATGGACGTTAATGGCTAATACATTTAATTTTGTCTTTAAATTGTATTTCTCCACTATGACAGGTTATAAGAATACCTTGAGAGAAAGAACAAGATTCTGAAAAAACATAGACTTCTTTTTTAAGGAAAATCCATTTATTTTTACCAATCCATGTAAAATTGAAGGGGAAAGTAAATGAGCAATAAGAGCCACACAGGATGTGTACTGCTGTCTATAGATTATCTGAAAGAATGGGTCTGGGAAATATGACTGTCATTCTGTCATTTTCCATGGTCCTTAAACCTTTTAAGTCAAATAATGACTTAATTGTATAAACTTAGATTTCACACAGTAGTGCTATACTTTTAGATGGGCTTGAGGTATCTTTGAGATTACACCATAGAGGAGGTATGCACTTCTCCAGACTTCTTTTATTGCTAATACCATTGTTTGAATTTAAAAAAAAAAAACAATTTTTATTTCCAAATCAAGTGTAATCTACAAGAATACCTGTTTTAATCTCTCAGTACTTTTATTTCTTTAATATCCATGTGCTTTTTTATAGCAGACAATGTAACAAATTGGTAGGTAATCAAAACCCGACATCTTTCACCTCTGAAAAGCCAGAATATGTTAAAAAAGTGCTTTTTTTTTTCAAGATGAAATCTGACATAATAAGTGAGAATTTTTCATGCAGTAATCTGTTTACTTGCTGATGAATAGTAAAGTTCTCACAAACTTCCTTAAAACGTTTCTTATGAATATGCTGCCATCCTCACAGACCTTGATGCAAGAACTAATCCAAAGACCTCTGTTAGACAAGGTTTCCAATGAGAAATACCTTTCCTGACTGTATTATAAATTCTGAGGAGGCTACATGCAAGGGAGAAAATATCTGTCTTGTTTCTGAACTTGAAGAAATGTTGTTTGTCTGATTAATAAAAGCTTTCCTGGAGATGGCAGACTGGCTGCAAAAGATTTTAGGGGGACACCAGGGTGATCATAGCTGTTGTTATCACATATTGTCAATTCTGCTCTGATTAATTCAGTAGTAATTTTATATTAATGCATGGTGGAAGTCTCACTAAATTCAGTATGCTCAGACTCTCCCTCTGGTAACAAGGGAGTAAAAAGGATAACTTGGGAGAAGGTTTCCCTTAGAAGTTCAGTGAGCTTTAATTGGTTTCCTGAGTAAAAATCTTCAAATGTACATTTGAAACCTACGTGGTTCTTCATGAAGCCTGTGAATGTGAGATATATCCACAGATAAATTCCAGAAACCTCCTAGAGGCCTAGCTCCTCTAAAAACTTTACACTTGTCAAGTTGTTGGTTGTCCTCCACACTGTAATTTACTTGGCTAAAGGTAAAATCAGAAATTATTGCCCCCTTTGAGTTTTTCAGCATTTTCACTTCCAGCTGATCCATACAAAAAGTTGAAATTCTCTGAAGTGCAGGAAGAAAATATAAGTCATCTTGAGTTAGCTGATCTTCTCCCAGAATTCACAAGCTGCTGACTGTGCAGGAATCCCATTCTTCTGTGGTAATAAATTCTATTTCTCAAAAAGCCAGGGAAGAAAAATGAAGTAAGGAATATAAACTAGGACCCAAATTGTGAAAGACATTCTTTCTTTCACTGCTTCAGGTGTTCAGCACTAGATACTGAACTGTAGCTCATGATGGTCAGCTCCAATGTATTAATATTACTGGATGTTTATTGAACATGTTAAATTTTATCTTGGATTATAAATGACCAGAAGTCAAATGCATGAGATTAATCCAGATGGGAAATAGAAAATATCTTTCTCAACACCCTTGCTGCAGTGACAGACAAGACAATCTGAGAAGAGAAAAACTTTGTCTTTAATTTTATGTCCTGTAATACTGGACACAGCTAGATGCAGCTCCTTTGTGTAGGGCCAGTGCTGTCTCTGTAGAGACTAAAAATGTTCTGGGGCTGGTTCAGCCACTCATTAGACAGCAGAGACTCCTGAAGTTTGGTCACGACTCTTCCTGGCTTGAACAAACATCTGCAATAAAGATGAAGCAGATTAGAACCTATGTTACACAGCACTGCTGATTTTATGGGGAAGGAGTTTATAATCACAGATGTTAACCAATCACTTTTTGATGCTGAATTGATTGGAAACTTGATTAAAAGCTGCAGAGTGCTTGCTGAGTAGAGAAGCATTAAAACACACATGGAACATGGATTCCAGAAATGACACATTAATCTGCATAAATCCTCCATGTGTGCTTGGCAGGATGAGACCAAGCTGTTCTGCTTAGGCTTGACTGACTTTGATTTCCACAAATACTTAGAACCATCTCAGAGGCTGTGAAATGCCTTTCTGTGAGCTTGGCTAATGGAACTCTGTCCCCCTCTTCAGATGAATTGGGATTAATACTTTTTACTGCAGGTAATCACTTCCAAGGTGTATCCTACTTCCATTCTGAAGTAGGAGCAAATAACATTGAATAATTGTAATTTTAGTGTGAAATATGCCTGTTCTGAGCTATCCTGACAGCCACAGCAACTGAGGCAGAACTGCTTCTCTCTTTTTTTAGACTCAAGGATTCAAGAGGATTCTTGTAAACTGAAGGACAGGCAGCTGAGAGATACTCAAAAATCATTTACTGGTGAGTGTATAAACCTACCTTATATCAATGAAAGAAGATGTGGAGGTTTTTCATTTGCTAAGGTGTAATTTATACATTAGTATTAGCTTTGAATGAATGTGCTTTGAATAGAAGCTGTCCAATATGTGCAGATTATATTCTGGAAGTCAACTACTATTTAAATTACCTCCAATGTCTTATAATAAAAGCCAATGTTATTCATCCATCCATCTCTTCCTATTTTCTTTATATACTTCCTATATGAATACTGCAGCCCAGCAAGCTTGGCTGAAGGAGAGGACTAAAACAAAAACCCACGTGCAAATGCTTGCTCAGAGGGTACTGCCCACGGCTTGGGGTGCAGAACATTGGAGCCAGTTTGTAAAGAAACTGAATTTATATCAAATAAATCAGAAAGAATCTGAAGAGTTTACCTAAAGCCAAGTAATCACTCAATTAATGACAACAATTCTTGGAATTGTAATTAGAAAATAATATTTGTTTTTTATTCTTTCCCGGAAGGTTATGATGTGGTTATAGAGAATAACCTGATGACAAAAGGTGATGAAAAATCTGAACAGGGATCAATAGGTGAAACACATTCATAATAGCTAAAAGTAGAATGAATTAATTTTCCATGGAAGAGCTGTGCTTCTGGTGATTTCTCACTGACAAGGACAGAGGTGGACTGTTCTAGTGTTGCCTACAGTATATTTTTTCAGTGTTTTAAAGTGAAACTTTATTCACAAAGAAATAATTGCTTTGTGTGCCATTGTCACGAACAATAGATTTCTTCAAGAAACCAGTGAGAAGATTGGTACAGATGTTACGAATTGCACCTCCAAGCTCATCTAAGCCTGAATGCATTGACACTACTGGCAATTCTACTGCTTCTTTGATAGAATGAGTCTCACAATTCCAGGACAAATTCATTCATTTCCTCCATTATCTCTGCCTCTCCTGTCATCACTTCTTCCCAAGTCCAAGGGGAAAGGTTTTCCCTGGCAGGTAAGAGCATCTTATTTGAACTCATCTCTGGCTGTCACAGCTGCTGCTCAAGGATCTTCCTGCAGCAGCCTTGGATCCTCACAGCTTTTCCTTAACACCCATTATTGCACTCAGAGTCACTCCTGAGTTATTCTGCCACCTGCATCACTTACATGTATCTTAGTGTTTTCTCACATAAAATTTATATTCCTGCCATGACTTCTGAGTCTTCCCCTGGCACTGTAGACAAGAGGGTCCCTTTGTTCAGCTTATCCTGAGTTTCATGGAAGCACTTCCAGCAGCTTGAGCTTTCTGCTATGTAAGCTGGCAAGCCTGTTAAAGTCACTTCTTCACTGCTTTGTATCAGATTTTCTGAGTTCATCTCAAACTCTACCAACCACATGGTCCTGTAACCTGTGTCAGTTGCCTAGAAATTGGGAATTTTAGCTGATGGTTATATCATGGGCCATCATTTCCTTATCACTGAAAATAGCTATATTCAGTCTATAACTGGTTTCTGTATCTCCATTAACATGTTGTGTGAGGTGGTGTTAAAAAGATAATAGATATTTTCTTTTCCTTTTATTGTTAATAAAGTAGAATATCTAATTCTTACTCTCTGCATGTGTCATTCACCTACCTTTCCATTGGCTGACTGAGGGCTATAAGACACTAGAAGTTTTGGAACTTATACATCTCAGCAAACACCCAGTCAAATTTCTTAAACTTTTTCACATTTGATGTTAAAAGATTGCCACAGAATCTGGTGGGATTATAACCCCTCCCAGTGCTGAAAAAAGTAAAATAATTCCACAAGTTTTATCACCCCCAAATTAACTGGCTGGTATTTAAAAACCTCTCCAAAGTTCCAGATCTCTGACAGGTTTTCTTTGCTGTCTCAGAGAACAAAGCTGCTAATTCTTACTAGAAACATCTTTTCTTTCCCATCTGTGTTAAGGGAGCAGAAAACCCTTGTGGAAATGGGCACCTGGGAGGGAATATTCACAATCTCATACTACATGTTGGGAGATATGCAGAAGCCTGGCAAAAAGCTTTCATTTACTCCTTTAATCGTTAGTAAACACAAAACCCAAAAACGTTTCTTTAAGAGCTTTAAATCAATTTCTTGGGTATCTTTTCACTTGTAACCCAGAAAGGCCGTGTCGTGGAAGTTATTTTCCTGTTGTCTCAGCAGCTGCTGGAGGTATTTAAGGTGATCACATCAGAACACTCAGATATCATCCTTAGCTCAATTATGTGAAACAGCACTAACACAATCACTGGCATGACATCAAAAGATTCAAGGAAAAGCAGGATGAAATGAAATGTGGTGAATCTAAAAACACTTAAAGACAAAGGAAGTCACAGAAGCACCAATAATTAAAATGTGGGTCCTAAATAACTCTCACAACCAATTATTTTCATGTATCAAATATCACCATGCAAACTTGGGTGCAAAAGTTTGCATTGAGCTCTTGCTGAATAAATCATTCAAAGGATCAGAACTTCTGCACGAGAAACAAAACTAATTTCTCAAGGAAATAGCTCTGTTGAAAGCCCTCTGTTTTCATAAATATTTATTTTTTACTCCTCAGTGAGCACAGTACTCAAATGTGAAGAATTCACAAGATAAGTAAATAGATAGATTTGAATATTCTGATCCATTTGGGGATTCCACCTCCCCCAATTTAGTAGGCACCTTCATAACAGGCTGCTGGCAACAGTTAACAATTAATTGAATCACAGAAAAGCCACAAAAGATGCTCAGTGTGATACTCACTCAAAGCAGGGATTTTTTAATTTCTTGACTTGAGTTTTGCGGATCCAGTATCTTCATCTAACAAATCCTCATTCTCTTGTTTTACACTCTTGATCATTCAAGTTTGCCCTGCTCTGTTCCAAGGAAAAAGCTGTAGTCAAGCTGGTTTTAAGATTTTATTATTCTGATGATGGACACTGCTCATTTCTCTGGGAACACATAACGTGATATAAATTTATATTCCTGCCCTGATTTCCAGTGTTTCAAATCTCTATCAATACAAAATCTATAGTTTTCACCTTAAAGTCTAGTAAGTATATGAATGAAAAGTAAAACTTTTCTAGGTCCCAAAAGGAGCTGTGAAAAATTTGTTGGCCCCCCATTCAAAGCAAGCTACTGAACAAAGCAAACCTGGAAGGAGAAATACAATACAGACTTTTCTTTATTGAGCCTTTTATTAGATGCTTTTATCTAGCAGATGCCTCTGTATAATATGCTTTACCTCTGTCTGATTTTAAAGAACCATGGTGCAAATGATCAGTCCTCTTTTGACACTAGAATTATAGACAGGTTCAAGTATATTTGTCTTTAAATTCTGGCAGATTACAGATTACAGAACTATAAATGGTTTCAGCACTGCACTGCTTCCCTCTTCACACACAAGTTTCAAATATGTATTCAAGCATATGCATTTTAGCTTTTATTTAAGAATCTGTATTTTACTGCAAGAAACCAGCTTGGAACTTGTAGATCTAATGGCACTCACAGATCTATGGAAGTAAGGTCAGAGGATCTTGAACAGGTGCTTTCTTTAAGAGTAAGTATAGAAAAAAAAAATTTAATACCGAAAGTTACAGATGGAGAGCCTGTGTTTGCCTCTCCCAGATTCCTCACATCAGCTGTAAATAGGGATCCAAATAGGGGCAGAAGTAGAGAGTCATTTCAGAAAATCACAGAATTGTTTGGGTTTGAAGGGACCTTAAAGAAAAGCTAGTTCCAACACTCCTCCATGGTCAGGGAGCCTTTCACTAGACCTGGTTGCTCAAGGCCTCCCCCACACCTTTTTATTTCCTACCAGCATCTCTTGCAGGGATTTAGCAACATCAAACACCCTGACAGTACAGCTGATCAGTTTTGTGCCAGCCCCAGGGAAGAGATCATGGCACAGAGAATCTGCAACATCTAAACCAGCAGCAGCTAAGAGATACCTAATGTTTTCTATTTGTTGTGCACTTCTGTGCTATAGAAGCTGAATTAAATATAATTTAAATACCTGAACAAGAGGAACAGACCTACTGAACATCCAGTAAGCCCCCAGCCATAAGGCAGGTCTGAGATCAAATCAAAAAGCAGACAAGCAGGGTCAGATCATCACAGAATCGAGTATAACACACACACAGTAGAGCTCAAACAAACACTGGAACCAAGTGCTGAGCTGAAATTCAGTTAACCTGGACACAGGGAGTTGTGGGTTGTGGAGGACCCAGCCCAGCACAGGGCTCTCAGAGCCTGTTGGTGCAGTCAGAGCTCTGGCAGCACTGCCTAAAGACACCTGTGTGACAGATTCCAGCCTCAAGGCAGGACCAGTGAAACAAGACAGACCTTTCAGGTTGTGTTACAGAGCGTTATTCAGGTAGGAATACAGTGCCTCACCTCTCCTCTAGCTTTTCTAACAGACTCTACCCTTCAGTATGTTTGGCTTCTGAAATGCTAGCCCAGTTATCTAGGGAAAGACTGAAGCAGGATCCTAATTATGAAAAGATGGTTCTGAACTGTGAATAGTCTTGTGTGAAGCCATGAGGTTTATCAGTAAAGTTTTGCAACAGCTGCTCTTTGAATGACTATGGCAAGAGATGTGTAGAAACAGATCCCTGGCTGGGTGCAACAGTTGAATTCCAAGTGTTGCTCTTTCTAAAAGATTTCAAATTATGCATTAGTGTGTGTAGCTCTTACTTCTTCACTTGCATCTCTTTGCCTAAAATGGTGATCCTTTCCTCAAGAGAGCTTGGTGAATATTCCTAAATTAGAGGATTTTATTGTCTTGAAATCAATTATCTTGCTTTGGTAGTTACTTAACAGATGTTGCTTCATTTTTGAATCTGTGGTCTGTGTATTTTGGTGTAACATCTCTGAAATTACTCAATCTTACATGAACAATAGCAAAAATATTATCAGAATGGGATTTGTCCTAAAACTTAATATAGTTATGACTGACAGGTAGAACGAGGTGCTAGAATGGACATTCTTTAAATGCTTCAGTACTTCCCCTAAAGTTGGGACTTAAATACAGACACCATCTAAAAACGCTGTGGGAAAAGATGTTGTACTAATTTAGCTAGGATTGCCATCAGCTGTTCTTCTTTCTGATTCAGTTTCAGAGAGGAAATGCTCAGGAACCTCATTCAAATGCCTCATCTGTCCTGAGCAAGTGTTTCTGTTTCTGGACACAAGGAAAATTGCGAGAAACAGAAAAGATGTGGGAAAAGATAGTTGCAGACAGATGGTGTTAGTGGAAAGGTGGGTGACATCTGTCTTGTTTTCCTCCCCAGGGAGACACATACTGCTTTTAAAACCTTTTACTTGCATTAAAAACAGCTCAGTGAAGATCCTTATCTCAAGACACTCATCTAAGAAACAAGATGATCATCTTAAGTGCCAGATCTGAAAACAACTAGAAAGTGGAATTGGAGGGTAATCCCCCTGTGAGAGGTGAATCCAGCTCCATGTGGATATGACTGAATGTACACAGGTATCTCCATCAGCAGTATTTTCTTGGGATATATATTTAAATCTGATTTAATTGTATACAATTTCCATTTGAAGTTGTATATTTCGCCTCTGAAAATAGAGTATCCATATGCTCTCATGATTTTTGCTGGTATGTGTTTATCTGGTAAGAGCATATCAGTACTGCTTGGGGTACAATCCTCAAAGCTTTTCAGGCCAGAACCTTAGGGGTTTGAAGAGAAATAGGATGACGTATTGCTTAGCTAGGAATGAAGCAATGAACTTATTTTTATTATTAAATAAAATGCTCTAGGTGGTCCTTGCTGCTGCTTTTGCCTTCTGTCACTCTGTCTGTCAAATCAACCTATTATTTTTATTAAATATAGCATTAAATACGTTTATTCTTTTAAATAGGTTCTCGGGGCAAATTCTGATCCACTGTGACAGTGTAAATCCGTGTTAGTGGCAGGGGATGCTTCAGTCCTACACAGCTGGAATCCCATTAAAAGCAAGGAGCTTTGCAGTGGTGCTTTGAAGGATAAGGGATTTTCAGGAGCCCTCCACACAGGTGTATGTGCTCACTAAGTGTGTCAGGGAGAGGTATAAAAGAAAAAAACCTGGTTCTTTCTAGAGTACCCATGAGAGGTTTTACAGCTCTTGGTCACAATTACTGGATGCACTTTCTGCTCTTTTAAGTGGGTATGGCTCAGTGCCAGAGTGGCAGTTTCACCATTTCCCTCTGCTTAGGGAGATTCCCAGTGGGGAAACCCTCTGGAGGAAGGCTGGGATTGACTTTTCCCAGACAGCAGCCAGGCTGGAGGAGGAGGAAATTCATGGAATGCAGAGGTGGGCACAAAACAGCAGGAGATACATAACCTATACACAGCAGAGATCAAAAATATGTTGACAAAGGTGGAACTGATGCATAACCAGACCTTGTGTAGCAGAAAATATTTTTTCTGAGTGACCAGAGATGACTTTTGTTGCAGTTCTGGATCATATTGAAAAGAGACTGGCCTGAGACCAAGCTTAAATGAAAGAAATTTGCATGTGCAAAGACAGAGTACTCAGCTGGAATTAATAATTTTTATTTCTATTCTGCTGCTTCCTTATTTTCTTTCACTTCAGAAAGTCTTATACTTGTTTTTACTCACAAACTAATTTTTTCAAGTCTGCTCATGATGGTTTTTATGTACTTCTTAAGATGAAATGTTCAAGTCAGTCTTGCATCAAAGTCCTGCCTTCCTAGGATCCAGTAGAATAGAAAAAGGAAGTGAGTGCATGAGACAGAGGAATAAAAGTATTGGGAGGGGTGAACCTGGTCAAAAATGGGGATATCAATGTCTGTTCAGAGACCCACAGAGCCTGAGAAATAAGGAACTAGATCTCCTGATGTGGTTGCAGAACTGGATTATTTAGGATGGAGCAGATGGTTGGCTTGCCTGGAGATGTGTGCTGATGGGCAGGTACAGGCTCTATATAAAGGCAGGCAAGAACACAAAGAGCACAGCCTCACCCTCTATGAGACAGAGCTGCTCAGGTGTGTGGGGCTGTTCTGGGCAAAAAATGGAGCTGCTGGAAAGCTTTGGGTCAGGATTAAAGGCAGGATAACTGTGCAGGGGATTTTACAGGCATGGTCAGGGGAAGTACCAGGTGAAATCTATGGAAAGGGAGATTCTGCCCTGACAGTTACAGAAAGAGGAGTGTGGAGGGGTGCAAATAGTTCAGGAGGCTCCTGAAGGGAGTCACAATTAGCCTTTTAATGTGGATTGGAATCATAAAATCATTAAGAGTGCAAAACCTACAAGATCACATCCTTCAGGCCTCAGGTGTAGATGTCTGTGTGGTAAAGACAGCTAATCCCTGGTGTCTAGGAATTCATAGACTAGGAGGCAGTAAGAGCATTATGATACCTCCATCTGGTCATGAAGGATTCATTTTTCTTCAGAAAGTTTCTTTCCCTGAACCTTTCCATTATATATATATATATATAACTTCTGCTATATTTTGTAGATATTAATTTGATGCTGTTTATATTCATTTAAACTGAAGTAAATAATATTGTAAGGGCTTGTAAATGTGTTGAAGTCATTTAATCTGTCCTTTGGAGCAAAGTCAGGGGATCAAGATGAACTAATATACCTTGCCTATTTTTCCTGATTATTTTATCAAATATACATAACTTAAGGAAAAAAATGAAACCACCAACTTTCACTGCACTTTTGTGTGGTTATCCAATTCGTGTTGCTTGTCTTTCTGAACCTTTAAAAAATAACTCAGTATAAACATATGGCCCATGTACAAGCCCACTTGAGACAGCTCAAAAGGCAGCAGCTCACTTTATTAATCTTTAAAAATCAACAAATTAAATCCAGACTAGTAAAAGAGTTATGCAGATGTTCTTGACATGCCAATGTAGTCCAGCTAATTAGTGGTGCAACCAAGGACACCAAAAGGCTTTTAAGAGTTCAGCTTTCTACTGGTTGGGGATAAAATATCAACTTTTATATGCTACTAATCTTTAGTGTTAGAAAGAAATCATGCTCTCAGGAAATGCTCATATGTGACCTTTTTCTCATACCGCATTCATTCAAATACTGATACTTAAGTTATTAGCCTGAAATACCTTTAGGAAAATACCCTTGGGCTGAATGGAATAGCCCTCCCAGGGAATCTTACATCTACATGTGCTGTACTAAATTCATGTTTCTGACGATTATCAGCCAAAGAAGCAGAATACAGATTATAGTTTTAACCAAAAAATGGTGATTGTAGACTGCAGCAGAGTTGTTAGCCGGGAGTGCTAGCATCTGTAGTTTACCTGTGTGCTCTGATCACACATTTTTATTTAGCCTTGGAAAAGGTAAGATAATATGCATGTTCTCTCTCCCAATGTTTAGCAACTATAAGCATAATTCAGATATTTTAGGAATGGTATTTAAAATTTGCAGAAGATTTTGGGTCATTATTGGTATATTTTCCTGAAAGAAACAAAAATCATTCCCATTTCAACTTCTGCTCTCGGTGTTTGACTGTGAAACCTCACACGACCATCAGCACAGCACTCCTTTCCAAAAATCAGTAAAATCAGTGGTAGTTCTTTTGAATTCTCATTGTTTGACTGTTCAGCTCTGTAGTATTTGAACATACCTAATGGTTAGTGTCGGACACAAAATGTATCCTTACTCTTCTGTACTAAAACAGACAAGAAAGGAACAAGAGAGTCACTGTTGCTGTTGTACAAAGTATTCAGATCACCTCTTCAAAATATTTTGGGCTAAAAATCTGAGAGAAGATGGCAGCTCCTTCTTCTACAAAACCAAGATCTCACCACTTATGCTTGAACATCTTTGAGCAGGCTGGAGATGCAGTAATCTGCCTGAAAGTAGGTTTCCAGAGTCTCCTTAATATCAAAGGAAGAAAAAAGCTGGATGAGCATTTAGCTTTAGACACAAGACTGGGACTCAGGATATCTGAAGGACTTTGAACAAAGAGATGATCCCTGAGGAGGGTAAAACACCCACCTGAATCTGTGAGAGATCAGAGCACAAATGAAAAGTGATGCAGTGACTTGCAATCTTTCTATGCACACATGTAAGAGAATTTTCAGTTTGTGAATGTATAGTGAACATCACTGATGATGCAGATTCAGGTCTAAGATACTGCAGAGTTTACAGTCTTCTCTGACTTTTTTGGAGAAGTGAGTGGATCATAATTTAAAATGTCTGATAATTGTCTCCATCAGCATCCCAAGCACTAATATTCTACAATATTCTATGAGAATGGGACAAAGTTCTCATCCACTTCTTTTGCTCAAGATATTTTGTATTGCAGCTATTGTGCTTGCAGAACCAGCAGGTATCCTTCATCTACAATGTATTTTGTCTTCCTGACTACAAAAATACTGATATTTATCCTGCATTTTCATTTGTTTCAAAATTAGAGGGGATGGAAGTAATCTGTAATCATACCATAAGATATGTGTTAAAGTAAGATCCACAGATGTGCATTATTTTGTGATGTGTTTCATAAAATAATTTGAACATGCCAAAACTTAAATACTGCCCAAATTAGGATAGCTATGCCACATCCTTAGAGGTTTCAGCAGAATATCATTGCTTAATCTAAATAAAAGTTCCAGAATTAATGTTATTCTTATGAAATGTGGTGCCAGGAGACTTACAGTAAAACCTAACAATTCCCTGACTCCTCTAGATGAAGTAAAAAGAAAAAGAAATCTTTATGGATGATGATTAAATGAAAGATGTGTTTTTGGATTCAAAACAGTGTAATGCTATGTTGGTCATTAAAGTGAACTGCTGTTTTCCTTTCATTTTTATGACAGAATTGAAGAGAAAAGCACTTGAAAAATACTGATCTTACAGGTGGAAGAGTATAGTATGATCCTTTGCAAGTGGCAATTTGCAGAAGTGCTGAGTTCATGGATGTACAGGGAGTGGGATTTATTTAATCTGATTTTAGACATCCAGAATGAGATGTACACGAGTAAGCAAGTTACTTCTATAGCCAATGGAGAGAAATAGATACTTCATGGAAAGAGTTCCTGTATGTTATTCTCTGCAGGAAAATATTCCCTATGTTAGGGAATTCAGAGAATGTGCCTGCTGTGCAGACAGACACTCAAGGCAGCCTCTGATGTGGGGCCTATTCTGATCTGGCAGGCTGATAGAACACAATCATAGAAAGATTTAAGTAAAAGGGATTTTTCAGTGAAGGATTGAAAAATCAATTTGCTCAGGGTCTTATCTAGTCAAATGCTGAAAATCTTCAAGGACAGAGGTTCCACAACCCCTTGGGTTGATTTAATCCTTAATCACCATCACACCAAAGGCTTTTTTCCATTATGTCTCATCAGAATTTCCCTTTTTATAACTCTTCTGGTGCCTTACTCTTTAGGTTCTGGTCTCTCCTCAGCAAAGTCTTCATCATATTTGTCTTGTGCTGCTTCCAGCACAGAATGTCTGTCATCAACATAGCCCTCATTTCAAGAGATATCTAGGCTTCTTGTTTGGTGCCATCAACCAGGATGCATTTTCTGCATCTATTTCCCACTGGTCCTTTGGGAGCTTGGCAGCTTTCCTGTTTCCACCACTGGGAACTGTGAAGTTCATCTCTCTCTGTGTGTATTTTTCCAGGTGGATATCCAGCTATGTGAGGACAAGCTCTGATGTGCCACAGATGCCAGGGCATCTGGTTATTCCACATTCCAGTACAGTACAGCCCGTTCCAGTAGTAGCATGAATCCACTTTCATGTTCCAGATATTTGTGCTGGAGATGTTCTAACCTGTATCAGTCAATGAGCAGAGCAGATTATAAAAAGTGTGTATTCACACACCTTGGATGTGAATTTTCTTTCTGTGTACAGAATCCCTTTCCAAGGTTGTTACTCCATAGAACTGATGATTTGGTACTCTTGGTTTATTAATTTAAAATTGTTGATCTAATGGACAGACCTCAAATTCACTGAGAGTTCTGTTCAGATCTGTGGCAAAATCCTTGATTTCTTTTTGCACTAGTTGGCCTTTACCTTGATCACTCCAGATAAACTTTCACCTCGTTATCCAGGACAGTGGTGTTTCTCTGATGGCATTAATGAAAATATGCTTGTATTGCCCAGAGTGGCTGAAGTAGCTGTTTAATTTTGTATTTAAAAGCCTTGTATCGTTACTCTAGGAATCTCAATTTTCTGATGATGGTAGATTGAAACTTTCTGTGTTGTGAAATCATGTTATTATTCTCATGGCCAGAAGCAAAAAACAACAAACAAACAAACAAAAACCCCCCAAAACAAAAACAAAAAAAAAACAAAAAAAAACCCACCCCACAAAAAAAACCCTAAAAAACCAAAACAAAACAATTAAAACAACCAAAAAAATCACTTAGGAAGCCTGACATTGGCATTGAAGCAGTTCACAGCTTTGGAAATTTTATCACATCCTTGAGTTTTACAGAACCTGGGTAAATAGAAATTGACAGCAAGACGGAAGATTATTCAAATAGATGGATATTTGTCCTAGTGCGTGGAAGACTTGTGAGGATCAAATGTGTCTATTATATACACTCCATTTTCTCTAAGTATGTGGTTGCTGTTTGAGTCCATCTGTATTTCCCCCTCTGTTTTTCTAACTTATTATTCTCAACTAGTGATCTTAATAAAAGAAAATGAAGTAACTGTTACACACTTGATTATAATTCAGTTGTGGTGACTTGCCCCTTAAAATCAGATGGTACTAAGAGTTTAGAAATGACATTTCCTGTTTGAGATGAGCACCAGCTGTATAGCTTGGACATGGATTTCAAGCCACAAAGATGTTCAAGTCTGCGGGTTTAGTTTTCTTGTCTATCATCACTCTATATTTAGAGATGTATTTTAGAGATGCCTCTCTAAAGCATGTTTTCTCTTTTGTAAATTGCATCCTATTTCTGTCCCCCTACACCCCCCTCGTTCTGTACAATTAACTGTATTTTAATCTGGCTGTGTGATGCATTCTGTTCCGAACAGGGACCATCGTTTATTATAGATATTTTCTGCAGTGTCTGTAAATTAGATAATTATTCTCACCAAGCTTTCCAAAAGGACTCAAGTCGGTTTCTGCTCAGCAGTGTATGCATTCTGAGTAATTCAGCACTGTCCAAATAATTATCTCTCTTTAGAGTTCTGAGGCAGTAGAACAATAGTTAAATGAAATAGGGAACTTCTTTTTCCCAGAAAAGCAATTCCTGAAGATGCAGTCTAAAATCTTATGTGGTTTTCCTGCTGAGTCTCACAAGATAAGTAGGCTTTGGGTCCAACACTGAAAAGGGAGATTGGTAATCCAGACTCCCAACTCCTTGAAAAATTTTGGAGTGATGTATGGAAACCTGGCACTCCTAAACTCTTGGTAATAACAACAATAATTTCTGCTTTTTGAATGGAACTGTTGGTGGAAATCCCACATTCTGAATAAACAAACGTCATTCAGAGCCAGCAGTTATTTCTAAGTTTGCTGTTAGACTTTAGTGCAGGGTCAATCATCTGTTTCCTATTTTTTGTTTTTCTGTCAGCATCTCCATGCATAATTCTACCTAATTTTTTTCTAACTGAATCCCTTGTAAAAATTCACCCACGTCATTCCATTTTTTTTTCCTTGTCAGGAAGGATTTTCTGTGTGCTTTTCATTTGTTTGTTCCATTTTTCTTTCTCTTTCTAATGGGCAGTATTACCGTTACAGTAATTTCAGTGTAGGGTAGGGACTCTGGCTCTCAGTTTAACCAAGACTTCAGATTTCATTTTCACTGCTTGTGGTTACAAAAGGTTTACCACAGCAAATAATTCCATGCCTTTGTAACATCTCATTGAATTAAAAATATCAGAGTCTACTACAGCACAGACATGGTTATGTAGAAATAGAACTCCATTCTGGAAGCACCCATTAATTTCTTAAGCACTCTTCCTTTCCTCCCAGGATGTCTTTACCATATTTGTCTCAGTTGGGAATGATGTCTTGGCAAGAAATCTGATCTTATCATTGATCATTAGACACATGTTCAACAAGAGGATGGTTCAGAAATTCATACCAAAATTTCAGGTTGACCAGTGTCTTCAAGTTTTTGAAAAATCAAAGCAATAGGAGTTTCTGACTCTGCCAGTCCACATCTCAGGATTTACACAACTGCGGTGCTGGATAGGTATAGTCTGGCAAACTTACATTTCTGAAAGAACCTATGAAAAATTATTGTGGTGGATGGGCTAAGCCAGTAAGGCTGCCATGTTCTAAACCAACAGAGGTGTCTGTTCTTGAAAGAAAATAAAACTCAACTCTTCTCTTGCTTTGCTATTACACAATTCAGAGCTGGTAGCTGAAGGCAAACAAGTAATCACCTCAGATGATAAAGACATATTTCCAAGCTTATGCATAGTAATATTAACCATATTTTTCTGAAACCATTAAAGAGAATATATCAGAATAATGCATAACCACCACATTCACAAGATGCTTTCAGTCCCATCTGTAGTAAAAAGCTTAGGAACAACATGTAGGTGTTTATGTTACATGTAATATTTTATACATTTTTACACATTTACATTTACATTTTGCACATACACAATAATATTTATACATTATTACAGGTTACAACATGTAATATTTTTACTGGTTTTCTGAACTATGACTGGATTGAACGGCTCTGCTTTGAATGAGAGAATAAGGTGTATTATGAAGATTTAAATTTGTTCCAAGTTAATCAAGAGTGTTTTAAATCAGAGGGCTTTTAAAGAATTGTACTTAGCTTACATAAACCCCTATGCTGCCCTGCTGAAAAAAGAGGAGTAACATGATACCAACCATACCTGTTTGACTAATTTGGGGCAGCAGAGCTTGGTTTGACTCTCAATTTACTCATAATAGTATGAAACTATTATGCCTAAAGCACAACACTTTCATGTTCCTTGCCATGAGTCCTCATGTTAGAACTTAGTGGATGGTCTAAACAGGGGCTGGTTTATTGCTGAAAGGTTGATAGGAAGCCACTGTAAAGTTCAGATAAGCTTCTGAGTTGTCAAACACGTGTTAGTCTGCTTCTTGTGTAGGACCTTGCTTCATATCAGGGCTGAACAGTGTGGGACCCTTGATGGTCCTTTCCTGGCTTTGGTTTTTAGAGAAAGTCTGAGAAAGTAACAAATCTTTACAACTCTTAATCTTTCTGCCAAATTATTTTCCCTCTCATATTAAATGCCATTTATTGTTTGCTATTTCACAGGTGATTTAAGCTAACAGGATTGCATGGAAGGCTTTGCAAAGTCTTTTTTTAGCCTGTAAGGATGTGATGCTATTTATGAGTCAAAGTAGGCTACACTTAATTGTCAGTGAGCCTGTGATTTATTTGGCAGGATTACTGGATTTTACTGATTTATCTGTTTATTTTGCTGCTGTCATACAGTGCCCTTTAGTTAGTGATGGACTAATACATTCAGTTTTGTTTGCTTCCTTTTTCCTCATTAGTAAACAGCTCCAGACACTCTTAATTTGCTTAAGCCATATGCTTTCCAGAGGCTTTGGCCATTCATCTACGATGAGAGCTGTGATGCACAGAGTGCTGTGCACAGCTTACCTTGAGCTGTCCCAGGTGGATCAAGTGTAATGGAGACATTTTCTTTTTTCCTTCTTATTTCACAAATAGCACCATTAATTTCTGTGTGTACATTCGTGCTGCAAGTCTACCAACAGCTGAAACAGAAGGTGCTTGCCAGCCATGTGGGAGTGAGGAAGCCTGTGATTTATTTTAACTCTTTATTGATCACTTTGAATTTTATGACAGCAGGTTTTTTGTGTGTGTTTTTAAAGCAAAGAAACAGAACCCCCAGCTCTTCCAAAATTAAATGCACTGACAATAGGAAGCTACAGAGCCTTCTGGAAAAGCCTGGTGGATTTAGTAAGAATATTACAATAAACTTTTACAGATCTGTACATAAATTATAGAAATGGAAATACCAAGTTCCATAGATATAGTTGTAAAAACCCTATAGAATTTAAATGAAAATGAGAGTCCTTTTGAAATTGCTTTTTTAACCATCCTATAAATTGTTAAAAAGAGAATACTGTTCTCTGTTAAAACTCTTTAAGGAGGCTCTGAGAGTTTCTAATATTCTAATCAGTTTCCAAGAGGTGACTCCAACTCTGCAGTCTTCCTCACATGATCAGATTCATTGACAGCAGTGGATTTGTTCCAAAAATGCAAATCCTATGCTTTATATCATGGGACATTATAGGAAAGTTATCTGGTATAAATTATTCTCTTACTTTAGAGTGCAAATAATTCCTAGTGCAGATTCTTGCATTCCTAGGGCAGAATTTATATATGGGTTTGGTGGGTGGCTGCCAGTTTCCTGTCCATCTGAGCTGATGTCAGAAATTACCAACACAGGCCTAGAGCTGACCAAATTCCTTCACCTGGGACAAAGAAGAGTCCCAGGAACAATTATGCCATCCTGGGAACATCACCATACATCTCTTTATTCTCTAATTTGCAGGTTGTACTCATGGTTGTAGATTCCCTGTGCAGGTGTGAATGGTTGTTGGACTAGAGCTCTGTGCTGAGAGGTGAGGGCAGGCACAGCCATAATTATTCCTGCTCATCATGGTGGGGTAAAAAGACTGGAGGGTGCTGGCTATTTAGGATTTACAATAAAAGCATGAACTGCACAAAAAGAAAAGCAGAGAGACTGTGCTTTTTTCAGTACTCAGTCCCAGCCTATGGCCCTTTCTACTACTGACTGTACAGTGAAGTTCACCACTGCCATTTTACTTTAGGGGTCTTAATGAACAATTATATGAAGACCTTTGATGTGATTTTCATTTTGATCTGTGCTTAATTTTGAATCTGAGTGATACACAGTGGTGATCTCATTTGCTCAACCCGTGACAGGCATCTCAAATCCATTTTCCTGAGACCAAGGTCTTCATGCCTTCTTGTTCTTATGTTGTTCTTGAAGATGTTTTTTATTCCCCCTCAAATTCAGATCTAAGCCCTTTTGTGCTTCAGGACTGTGTTGCAGTTAGTTTCACTTCTTTTGGAGAGAAGCTTATCACAGAGACAGGACTTGTGTTTTCCTTCCAGTCAGATGACTGTGCTGTAATACAATACACTGCACACGAGATTTTAAAGCACTTCCATACCAAGCCTGTCTCTGCTTTCTTTTTAGTGCCTGTCAAAATAGTACTCCTGCAAGCCTTCTGTTTTACAGAGGGTGAAAAAAACCCTAGAACAGCAGAAACCAGCAATCTCTGTATTCCAGCAAAAAGACAAGAAATGACTTTGAGATTGCAACACAATTTCAGGCTCTGAAAATGAAATTGGCTTCATGGAGGAAGAAAGGGAGGGGGAAAAACTGAAAAGAAAAAGAACTTCTACTGAAATGTTTTCTCTCTGTCTCTTGGCTTTAATTGCTTCTCCCTCTTCTGGCCTGATTGCTTTTAATGTGAAGTATATGTTTAACATTAAAATAGTGAAAAACATTGTTTGCCTGAAATCAGTTGCATTGTAAAGGGAGATGTCATCTCTTCTCCACCCTTATCTTCACGTCACCATATATGCCTTTGAACTCCAGGATAAAAGAAACTATACAGATTATATAGAAAGAGATTTACCTCAATGGTGATTCTAATGGTGGGAACAGGTGTTTGTTAAACAAAAGTATTTTGAAAGATTACCTAAGAATGGGCTTTGAAAAGCAATCAAGTTGTTATTCTGGCCACCATTATAGATCCTGCATGTGTTTTTAGGCTGCCCCAATTGTGAAGAAAAGCATTAACACACTTAAGCGAACAGATCCCAATTTTTTATTTATTTATTTTTCATTTAAGGCTACATTGATTATCAAGAAATACATATAGTGATGGAGCAATTTCACAATTCTTAGGAAGCAGGGTCAATTGACATGACATTGTGCCTGGCCATGGGATCAAACATCCATCACTTCCACTGGGATGAAAATTAACTCTGTTCCACTCCAAACCAGTAGAATTTGAGAGTCATCAGACAATGACTAGCTGATTCTCTTTCTCTTCCCACCTAATGGGGATAGTTGGGATCTAGTATTTAAAAAGGCTAAACTTTACCCAAGCTATCACATTCACATGAAAGACAACATAGCGAGCTTTTAAAGAATTTTTTTCTTATTGCTGGTCCATGTTTGTGTTTAGGACCAAATTAAACTGTTCTGTGAACAACTCTTCTATAGACCATCTAAACTGACTTTTCATTCTTTCAAATAACAAAAGGTAAAATATTTGAAGACTGTGTCCTGGTTTCAGCTGGGATTCAGCTCTTTTTCTTCTCAGTAGCTGGTACAGTGCTGTATTTTGGATTAAGGTTGAGCTTTATTGTTGATAGCACAGTGATGTTTCACTTGTTGCTGGGTAGTGTTTTAATCAGAGGTGTGATCATCTTGATGATCAGAGGAATGGATGACCTCTTCTATGAGAAAGGCTGGGAGAATTGGGATTGTTCAGTGTGAAGAGAACATCCAGGTCAAATTTATTGCAGCCCTTCAGTACTTTAAGGAGGCCTGTAGGTGAAGGAGAGATTTTTTTATACTAGTGGTATAGATATTGGACAAAGGTCAATGGCTTCAAATTGAAAGAGGGCAGGGTTAGATTTAGAAATTGTTCTTGTGGAGATGGTGAGACCCTGGCACAGGGTGCCCAGAGAAGCTGTGGCTGCCCCTGGATCCCTAGAAGTGTCCAAGGCTGGGTTGGATGAGGCTTGGAATGACCTGGGACAGTGGAAGGTGTCCCTGCCCATGGCAGAGGGGAACCAGATGGTTTCTAGAGTCCCTCCCAACCAAGCCATTCTGTGTTTCTATGTCTCTGCTCATTGCAAGGGGGTTGATGTTCTTTAGAAGGTCCCTCTCAACCTAAACTATTCCATCATTCTTGAAAAATATTTTACTTTAGTCAAATAATTAATTAATTCTTCACATTATTAATTATTATATTAGTTCTTGTTTTAATCCAAAGTTTTACCTGTCTTTGATTCTGTTCCCCATCCCATTAGGCCAGGGGATTAAGGAAATGAGCAAGGGACTGTATAGTACTCAGTTGCCAGCTGGGGTCAAACCACATCAGACTCTTGAGCTGGCATTAATAAAATCAGTTTAGTTAAAGAGGAAAAAAAAAAAGAAAGCCTCAGTTTTTAAAAGCAGTGAATGCATTTTAAATATATTTCTCTTCTCTTTTCATGGAATTAACAATTAAAATATTTTGAATTCTGGCTGTTAACAAGGAAGTCTCCCATTATCAAGTGAGAAAGGAAGACATGTTAGCAGTATTGAAATGCACAGAAGGGTTACTGCAGACCAGGAAACTGCCTCTTCTCCATGACCATAGATCAGCCAAAAAACAAGAGGCTTAAAATTCTGTCTGGAGAGGCTTATGTTGGACTGGAGGGAAACATTCCTAGTGGCTCATGGTGAGGATCATGAAATGCTTAATAGATTACCTGAAGGAACTACATAATTTCCATCACTCTAAACACTGAAGGCCAGAGAAGATAAATATTGATCAGAAATGGCAACTCATTAATTGACTGGGGTTTGAGTCAAAGGCAGAATGACTTAATGCTGCTTTCATCTTTTTTTTTATTTTACGGTTGTTGTTTAATAAATTATAAGTAAACACGGATTAAAGCAGTTAATTAATTTTTCTTGGGTCTAGTAAACTCCCTTATAAACAAAGGTACCCTTTGAGGAAAAAAAAAAGCAATGAAAAGAACTTTTAAAATAAAAAATTAACCTGAAACTTAAGGAGATTACATAAAACAATCACTCAAAGTTCTCACTTCTTCCCCCTGACACTGGAAAGATCCCAAATGGCCAGCTTAGAGTTAGACATTGATGCTGTCAAAGTCTAAACTCAACTGAAATGCATCTCCTCCCCTGCCTAAATCCCCAAGGCCTGACTTCAATAAACAGGATCAGTCTATCTAACACAAATCAGAAATGCAAAGCTCTTCCCAATATGAAATGCCAGACATTTTCTTTCCAAATAACATAACTTGATTAGTGTGGCCATCTGCAAAAATGAATAGAAGACTTGGTTGAATTCTCACCTTTTCCTGGAAAAGGTCCAAACACAGATCAATCTTTTTTTCAGAAGAGAACTCACCAGAAAGCAGAGTAAATTACCTCCATAGGAAAAAAAAATAAAATCAATATTTATGAAGTCTGTACTTTTCAGCAATGAAGTCTGAATCCATTTTTTTTAATGGATGGAAGAGAAAATTTCAGGATGTCAGTCTTGAAAGGACAGAGGTAATTGCTGGCAGCCCTCATTTTCACACACAAGTTCTGGAAAGGAATGTGTCCTTGCTGACAACTTTAAGTTGTTCCCTAGTTAAGAAGAGGCATTTTTCAAGCTATTCTTTGGCACATGTTGCAGAAGGCCCAGCTGCCTAGGGTCAGCATTCTCTATTCCATCCATGGATAAGTTTGAGGCACATAAATATTTCATGAGATTTTTGAGATGTCTGAAAATCCTGCCTTATGTCTTTTAAGGAAGAAAACCCAACAAAATCCAAGTTGAACAAAATAAAAAATTAGACTATCTTTAAACTTTCTGAAACAACACTAACAACCTGTTGTTTTGCTCTACCATTTGCTTTTATTGGTGCCACATTTGAGTCTAATTTTGGAGGTTAGATTTTCTCTAATTAGTTTATAACACTCATTCATAACAATTTGTGTGATCATAACTTGACTTTATTATCTTTATAGTGCCCTGAGTCACTTGGCAAAAAGGAGACTCATAAATATAGATCTTTACATTGACATGCTTTTTTAATTTTCCATCTTCCTTTTAGAAGTACAGGATTAAAATTTGGCAAAAAGTGAATTATAAGGAGAATGGGAGGTAGATCTATTGAATTAGCTTCCCAGAAAGACAGAAATCTTCCTGAGATTTGGTTATTTTTGTTTTTTTATTGTAGCTCAAAAATTCAGTAGAAGTTTATCAGTGTTTGTAGCCATATTTACATACATACAGTTTTCTGTAAATCCACATGAACACTTCTCTCTAAGTCCTCAAAGATATGCAGCAATAGTTAAATGCTATCTGTTCTGATTCATTGTCACTAATAAGGATTATTTGACTCAGAGAGTGCCACAAGATAAATCAACCTCCTGTATGTTCAGGAATTTTTGGGGGTGTTATTTTGACATCACATTGCACATAGCTCAAACTAGGCTGATAGCTGTACCCAAGCCAACTAATTTGAGGGTAGTCTTGCCTTGAAGTCATCGCTGTAACCCTATTCCAGGCAATGACATTTGGTTTGTGTCTGCAGGTACAGGGAATTATCATGTTTCTTGACAATATTAATAACCTGTAATTTAACTCCTTCAATTTATAATAAAAATTAAACAATAATGCAGTTTGTGAACCCTGATATTGAATCAGTGGGAGCTGATCTAAGTGAACAGAATTTTACTTTCATCTCTCGACCTAATCCAAGCTGTTTTCCTGATCTAATCCTGGACCTCCCAAAAAACACAGTGAGAAACTGGGGTGCTGCCCAACATCCAGATTTGTCATTCAATTGAATTTTGCTTTGCATTCTACTTCTAGTCAAAGAGAGTTTGAAACAAAAAAAAAAAAAAAAGTTTAATAAAGGTACTTTCAAACAAGGAATGTCCTTACTTGCAAAGTCCTATGACATGCTGCAGGAGTGAGCAAGACATCCAAATTAAAGTTTGGGTACACAATACTAGGGTCAAACTCTAGGTCTGACCTTTAACATACCTCACATTAGTGGAATAACCTTTTTTTCTAAGCCAGCATAAACCACTGTGTGAAAACAGATGTTACCTGAGTCTGGATGTCACTAAAACATCCACTCCAGACCAAAATGCCACTAAACCAGAATCATTTTCAATACTGGCTAAACTAAATATTGCCTAGGAAAGAGTGATAGAACAGCACCAGTTTATACCAAGGTTTCTATGCATATCCTTCCAGACCCAGGTATTTGCATAGGTTCCACCATTGGTTTCGCATTTAGAGATTGTCAATGGATTTCTCTTCCACAGACTAGTCTAGACACACTTTCAATTCATCTAGACCTTTGCAATCCCACACTTCCTTAGTTCACTAAAAATACTAAAGGCATCCTTTGGGTACTGGAGCTAATTTCTCCTAAAAAATGAGTTTTGTTTTAAGTGTGAGGAAATGTGAGGCTTCATATCGAATTACTAATTTCAGAAAAAAGTCCTTGAAAAATATGAAAAGCTGAAAAAATAGCTTGGATCTGTGTTTCACATGTTTCATGCTACTACAACCCTCTACAGAAAGCAATGACAGCCCAGGCTCTTGTTAATAAATCCCTTGGGGCAAATTAGAGTCAAACAACACCAAATGAAGGGTGTTTGCAAATACACAGATGAAGGGTTTACTGCAGGATAATTTAGTTGCACAGGAAAACAGGCATGCAGCCATTTTGGTTATTATTATCTATGGTAATATGACAATACAAAAGCATGAAAGTATGACTTAAGAAAATGTGTATGAAACAGAAGGAAAAGACAAGAATCGGAGGATCTCACCATTCATACACTTCACAATGAGATTTGGTTGATGAACAATCTTGGTCCAAGTGTGGGTCACAGATGAAATCCTTTGGGTAGTAAGGAAAAGATCCCAAGAAAACCCCCCAAAAGCCAATATAATGGGTTTATATTCACTCAGGTTTGGGTAGGAACACCCAGGTACCTCCCCTGGGGTGGGGAGCTTCAGCTGGGGGATGGAATGTTGTGGGTCAGGAATACCTGGGTGATGGAATGTTGTGGGTCAGGAACACCTGGGTGATGTTGTGTTGTGGATCAGGAACACCTGGATGTGGAATGCTGTGGGTCAGGAACACCTGGATGATGGAATGTTGTGGATCAGGGACACCTGGATGTGGAATGTTGTGGATCAGGGGACAATTTGGGAGAATTTGACACCTAATCCAATGCAGCTGCCCATCACATCAGTGCAGCTGGGCCCATCATGGCCCATCAGCAGAGTGAACACCCTCAGGCCACTGTGAACGTCCCAGGAGCTCCTGGGCAGGGGAGTCAGCACAGCTGAGTTCACTGCTAAGGACAAGGAGACAGTTCCTGCCTCACAGGGTTCCCTTTTCCCTTGTCTCATCCATCACCAGGTGTAGCCTGAGCTGTGCTCTGCTCACCCTCGGGTTCTCTGCACATCAGCATCCCAGTCCCTCTTCCAGTATCACCTCTGGATACATTCTCCCTAGACCTGGAACTGGACAATAACACCCCCTTCATCTTGTCTCAAATTCCTATCAGGAGGTGTATTTGGGGAGGGGTGGCTTCAGCAGTCACAGATGAGCAGCTCTTTCCTTGAAGTTTGCTGCAGTGGGCAAAAATCCTCTGATAATTTTTGTTTAAGCTGTTAATGTTTAAGCCATTCATGATTTCAGTCTCTCATATGTCTTCCACAGGTGGGACAATAGACTTTTAATAAACCCATTTTTCACATTAGACATCTGTTGAGGATTCAATAGAGACACTTCTATTAAAAAAAAATTGTCCTTTGCTAGCAAAAACAGCCTCTGCCACTTTCTTCACTGCTGCAAGAGCTACATGTGATTCAGCAGATTTGGAGCCTGGTTACATCATTTAACATCTGTGTCTCTATCTCGCTGGCAAGGTCAATTTGTTTCTGCAAATAGATTTCCCTCAACTACAAGGGGCAATCAGTTCATGAATTCCCAGAGGTTTCGTTCCTCTTGCTCTCCTTCTCTCTGACACAATTCCAATTGGGGCTGCTATTAAACATTGTGAAGTTAACCTTCTGCTATGTACAGATAGCAGCACTCCATTTTTATCCATCTTTTAGGTCTTTTTGTGCTGAAGTCCTTATTGTAGTCATACTGTCTACATGCTATAAAGCCAACTTTTGAATGAGCTGCAATTTTATTTTTTACTTTTGAGCATTGATGAAAGGCCAGATAAGTCTTTTACACTGCTGATGGGCTGGACTTTTGTAGACCACAGAGAAATCCAATGTTTCCAACAGAAAATCCTTTCTTTTATGTTTACATAGACATTTTAATTTTATATTGATACTTTAATTTTATATTTACCTTGACTTTTAAAACCAATTTTTTTTTCTTCACTAGTAGTATTGAAGGAAAACTGCCAAATGCCATTCTTCAGTATATTTCTTTTCTGTGGCTAACACGGGTAATTATAAGAGGAATTAAAACGTTTATTGTAGCTTACTGATTCAATGTTTGTTAATTCTTTCCTCATGTGAAGTGTATAGTAGATCGAAAACTTTTTAGTAAAAAGTACCAATTCAGTATGGTAACTTAAAAAGATCTGTCTAGAACTGACATATTATTCCAAAATTATAGATTATTTCCTTGAAAGCTCTCTGTACAAGTCAAAGCCATACCAAATTAAAACTAAGATTTTTGGTTAAGATTTTTGGAGCGGGAACAATTTATTTAAAGACATCTGGGGTTTAAAATAAATAAAGAGGAAAACCCATGAGACATTAATTGAATTCAGCACCATTTGTTTGTTACTTTGTTAATGTTTTTCAAACTGAAATTGCATAAAATCATTGATTTCATATATATATTTGTAGGAACCCCTCTAACTTTTTGTTCCAAGGAAATGCTTGGAATACATCTCCTTAGCAAAGCAAATGTGAAAATAGTCTATAAGATGTTAACAAAAGATCAAGAGCAATATGAAATAAGTACGTGGCATTTAATCTTTTCCCTTGTAACTTGGTTTTCCTGACATAACTCCGCCAACTTCAATGAAACTACATCAAAATACAACAGCTGGCTCCAGGCAAGTGAATATAAAGCCCCTTCAGAGCAGGGCAACAGGAGTCCTCCCTTTTCAAAACATCAAACACCCAATAAAACAGAAGGGATAAATCTCCTGCTGCTTGGGTCCCATAACTCACAGCGACAGCTCAGGTCAAGGAACAGCTCAGCTGCATTAATGCAGCAGTGATAAATTTCCAGCAGCAGCCAGAGCTGAGGGCTGGGGATGAAGACAAAACACACAGAGCGGTGCCAAGGTGGCTCAGGTCTGTCAGGGTCAGCACCAGGTGGGTTTAGCAACCCCCTTTCATTCCTGAGAGCACAGAGTAGAGATATTCCAGTCAGGTCTGGAACCAGTAAGGCCTTGTGCCAATAAGGTTTGCCAGGCTCCAGCTAGTTCCATGTGTTTGCAGTGGTTTGCCACTGCCAGTGGGATAACCCACCAGAGCTAATTAAAGATACTTCAACCCTTGTCTCTCTTGGTAGTGTGCAAAACCATGGCAAAAACTGAGCACGACATGGATAGGAGGTAATGTCTTTAATTGCGAGGTTGCATGTGTCTGCAAAAACTAATTACAACAAGTGAATTGTGCAATAAAGATCCTGCTCCAATGTAAAGAGACAAGCCCATGGGAAGGTAAAGACAGGAGGGTTTCAGAAGTGCTTCTGTGATTCTTCACTCTGGTAACTGGGCTTCAGTCTCCTGATTACCTCTTGGGAAATCTCCTGAACACCTGTCTGATCTTATGAATAAACATTTTTATTTGTTCACAGGTCTTGACTGCAAAGAGAATCTTTCTTTTTAATGTTCATGGAAGGTAGAAAGATGGATAGTGCTGTGTCTGTACAGTCCTAGAAAATAGGCAGGTAAGGAACACAAATTAATAAACTCAATAATATCAACTCTGTGTGCTTGTTCAAATAAACACTCAAAGAGTCTTGGAACAAACTTGCATACATTGAAAAACCAACATGATAAATCATGCAGGATTATTCTTCTGAAAAGCCATAATTTTCTGCACTTGATTAATTTATTCAAAATTATTTATTCAAATATTTATTCAAATTCTGAGAAGGACAGTTAATATCTGGTGGGCAGTATTTTCAGTGGGGTCCATAGAAGATTGCTCTACAGCAATGTAAATATCTGGAAATCAACTATGTGAAGCTGCTTGACCATTACTATAAAGAAGATATGTTTACTACTTCAGGGCTTAAAAATCGATCCCATTTTGAGACTAAATTTTCAAAAGGATATATAATGATCTTAATTTTTTTTTTTTTTTTACTTAACAGATTTACAAACACAAATCCTGTCCAGATTTGAAATGAGAGATCTATGGGTTATATGCAATCTACAGAATAACAACAGATGTCAAACTGTGATTGTTTTTCTTTTGTTTTTTCCTTGATCCTTATTTTAGTTGTGTTCCTTGAGATGGGTGGGAGAATGGTCAGGGAAGCACTGAGAGGAGCTGCTAAAACAGCTTTTCTGTGAAGGCTGAAGCAAAGGGGAACGGGGTCCTGTTCAAAGGTCTGACAGCACTTCCTGCTTTGGATGCATCCTTTCAACCTCCTTCATGAGTCTCCAGTGCCCATCCAATTGGATTTCATTTCATTATTAAATTTATTAGCATGTCCAGCCTCCTACCTTGCAGAGGAGAAGAAAGATCTTTTATATCCCCCATCTATTCCTCGTGTCATGATACAAGAATTCCAATAATTGGGATCTTTCTACTCCCCACTGCTCCTGAGCCACCCACTTTGAATCTGAAGGTTTTGTTTAAAAGAAAACCCTACAAAATGCTGTGGAGCTTGACTAACAAAACCCATCATACTCTCAGCCATGCCATGGACCACAGCATTTTGGGAAATGCTGTCAGACACATGGTGTGGTTTCTGGGATTTTCCTGTGCAGGGCCAGGAGATTCAATGATCCTTGTGGGCCCCTTCCAACTCAGCATATTTTTGGTTTCTCTCCACTCTTAAGCTTGATCTGCTTTGAAAATATTCCAAAAGTGGAATTGTACCTGGCTTTCTATCCTGTGCCTTTTTGTGGCATGGATGTATCCCAGTGTGATATAGACACACTGGTTATAATATGGAGTGAACTTAGAAAACACTTCATAAATATTACAAAGCTGGAGGAGTGCTGGAACTCAGGGGGGAAGATTTAAGATATTATTCTCTTGGCTTTATTCTTTGTAAAAGAATGTGATTTTCTAAGCAAGGCATATGTAAAATTGAAAGTACAGCAGCTTGTTACTTCTTCTTGAAGACCTCCAACATGCCTGGTTTTAGGGAGTGGAAGGTAGCCAAAATTTGCTCAGAAGAGAATATCCTAAGTAGACAAAATACTTTTGTCATTTATAATTTTATTCTGAACTTTATTTAATTTCCTAAAGTTAAAGAGATTTGAGAACAAAGTTCATCAAATCCTTCTGCATAATGGAGATTTTTAGTGTTAATGGCAGGGTATATGCAAGATTTCATGGTGCTTTTTCCCTGAAAGAATTCCACACTTGTCTGAGATCCAAGGGCAGTGCTTTCTGGATCCAGCTCCTAATACAGAGTCCTTGAATAATACAGAGTAACTCTTTTTTTTTTTTTTTCCCTTTTATGCCTCAGTCTCCTCCATTTGCCACGAAACTCTTATGACAGAATGAGAACATGATAATCTGGGTTCCTGATGGAGACACAGACACCTGAAACCCAGACCTCACTCCTGACACCATTAGGGTGTGTCAGAGCATTATCTAACACAATTCTGTACCCAGTAATGTGTTTTGTAGTGTCATCACAGCTGTTTTAGAAGTTTTTAAAAACACATTGAAAAGAAATAAATGGACTGACTAGAGGTATTCTTATTCCTCATCATTATGAAGTCTTCTAGTTCATGTATCCAGAACTTTCTGCTGCATCTCCTCAAGGCCAACTTGTTCTAACTAAATAACAGGACCAACAACCTTAGGGAATGTCACATCAGTCCAGCATTAAAATAAATAAATAAATAAATAAATAAAATAAAATTGAAAATAACAAAGCCACAATGAGCTAAAACATAGATGAAACACAGAGATTAATCAAATAACAAATATATTTCTTATCCTAAGGCATTTAAGAGGTCCATTAGATCCTGTATGGAAGGACAAAGATCTGACTTAAAATTAATTTCTGTTCACAACAAAGTCTAGTCCAAAAACATTGCATTTTTCTAGTGTTGATGCTGCATTTCTGATCATTATATTTCCATAGATCTGCAACACTCTTCAAATTACCTTTTCTCCATTCATCTTTCCTGCTTTAGAGTTCATTTGTATTTCCTTCCATTACTGACCCTGTCACTTTGCTTCCACTCCAGACTCCCATTGTTCTGCTCAAACTATTTATATTCCAGTCCTTGGTTACACTTCAGTCCATGACTTATTTCTGAATTAGTTACAATCCCAGACACATTATTCAATCTACTCCTTTCTTTTCTCAGCATCTTCTCTCTCTATCAGAATTCGTCCTCCCACTTAGTTTTTCATCAGACACATAGGTCAAGGATGGCTGATTTTTATTCACAGCACACAGCTCAAAAATATGAAATGACACTTTTTTCCCTACTTCCCTTTTGTTTTTGGTTTTTTTTTCATAATTAACACACATTTTGTCTCCAACAAAAAGACACTATTATGCGTTCACAAATTTCTCTGGATAATCATGAACTGGGCAGGAAATATTCTTACCAGTCAAGTGCACTTTGGCAGTTCTGCTTGCAGCTGATCCAGAAATGCAGAGGTATTTCATGGATACCTGCTGGACAGTTACTCCATTGGGTTTGCACCTCACCTACACACACTAGTTTGCTATGTGATCCTGAAAAATTTTAGCTAAGACTTTATTTCATCCATTCTCTTTTCTCTATGCTGAATGATGACAAGGTGGAATAAACTGTATTCTGTTAGTCCTGATGAATGTGTATAAGGGGTCAAAATAATGCATTTTTTGTATTTTATAGGAAGTACATTCCCAGGACCAACCTTGAAAGGTTAATGCACGCATCCAGCATCTGATCTTTAGTAAAGTGGGAAGAACAAAGCATGAAATACTGAGATTAATAAGCTTTGGCATAGTCCTGACCAAGACAACGCTAAGAATTATTTTAATACTGCATTTTGTACCAACCTGAACAAAATCAGATTTTGTGCTGTGTGTTTTCCTTTAACTGACCTTTGTGTCTATTTTCCAGAACATTGTTTACTCAGGTTTCTGCTGTCTGGCTTTATAAATTGATCTGTTGTGTGGTGAAGTCTCAAACGTTGTTTTTTTTTGGTTTTTTTTTCAGAAATGTAAACAAATTATGCCCAATGATTTCACCTTCAATGAGTTCAACAAAATCAATTCAGTTACCTTACTAATGTACTTTCCAACTCTCAGCAGCCATCTAGGTTTGAATTTTAATAAAACTAACACACTGTGTATTGGCTGCTGCATGAGTAGTAGTATTATGTTGCACTTATATAATAATGATTCTATTTACTAGGCAAGATACAAATGAAACACTCAGAATGTAATAACAAAAAAAAAATAGAAGTCAAGATACTTTTTCAAGCATCATTACACCTGAAAATTAAGTGAACTGCAATGCTTTGTTTTACTTTTCTCTCTTCCCAGGCAGAGGTCCTGCCTCCTTAGGTAGGGAGCTACAGTAAGTTTAGCTACTCGGTGTTGATGTGAGTTGTTGCACTGAATACATGATGATGTGTAACCAAGACAATCTCTAGACACACTCTGTACCATTTTCTGTACTACACAGCATATGGGAGAAAGTAAATCTGGAGTTACCAGCCAGCTAGCAATGAAACAGCAGAGTCTGGGGCCTTTTCCTACCACTTGTGCTGACACAGAAGAAGGAATTCCAGTGCAACAGTACCTCATTCAGATCCTTCACGTACTGAATTTCACCCCTTGCTGGAAGCCTTTTCCAAAACATTCAACAGCACAAATTGCTGGATGACTGGAGAAGATGAAGAACAACTTTTGTGCTAAGGAAGCATCTCACTGCTGAAAGCAGTAATTTACCACTGAAGGTAGAGGTATTGGCAGGACAATGAATGTGTGTGCTAAGCTGAACTAAATATCTCTGGGAGGATATTTATATACTTATCCCATTTGCTAGTCTTAATGAAGTTATTGAAAGCAATGTGTTTGTGAGATTTTGTTTTAGTTCATTTTTTTTTTTTTTCAGAGATGCTGAACTTAGAGACCTAGTGTAATGGTGGCTTAGCAATGCTGGGTTAATGGCTGGACTTGAGAACTTAGAGGTCTTTCCCAACCTAAGTAATTCTGTGATCTTTGAAGTGATTAAAGAGAACTTTCCCACAGCACTGTAAAGATCCTGGACCCAAGGCATTGTCAGATGGTACCATCTGCATCCTCCTGCTTTCTCTTGCCTCTGCTGTTTTGTTTATTATCCTAGATTAGTTATTCACAAAGACATTGGGCACCCTGCAGTCAGGACAAATACTCATTTTCTCTCTCTGACAAAGCTTTATGAACAATAACCCCTCCTCATTTGAGAGTTCTAATTAACAGTGTACTATTAAGAGGAAAGCCATCATAATTTTGCCTTGGTGCCAATGTTACAAAATTAACATACCCTACAGTGATGTCACACTGCTGTGAAATACCTTGAGATGATACATCATTCCTCAGTTAAAACTGTATCCCAAGAAATACTATAAAATAAACAGAAGTCCTACAACATTCCTTCTCATCCTAACTTAGAACAGAGATTTACCATACTGCAGCTTTGTTCCTGACATCAAAGTGTCAGTTTTATGGGTTTTAATTAATTTCTCTTGCAAAACCCCACCATATTTGCAATGTATGTATTATTTCCCCTCTGCTGGTGCTCCTGGAGCCCTGATTCTGTTCCTGCTCTTCTTTCCCTGGCATGTATTGTGTGCAGAATGGGGCTCCTGTGAATTGTCATAGTTTCAGCTGAATGAAGATGTAATAATGTGTTTCTTCTGAGAGTTTTGTCGAGGGCCTCTGCTAACACTGTGGGAAAGCATCAAAAACACAAATTGGAGATGAGTGCTCAATGACTCTTTGCAAAGCTCTCCCATCAAATGTGCTTTCCTCTTTATTAGTACTGTAAATGCTTGAAGTGTGGAAAACTCATTTTGTGCATTGCTACAGAAAAGCTTGGTTGAATATGGACTATGAAATATACCAGAATTTTTTCAGTTAGAATAGGAGAAAAATGCACTTTATAATTACAGAATCACAGAGTAATTTACATTGGAATATATCTCCAACATCATCAAGTCCAACCTTTGACCCATTCCTACCTTGTCATGCAGACCAGAGCACTGAGTGCCACGTCCAGGCGTTCCTTGAACAATCCCAGGGATGGGGACTCCAGACCTCCCTGGGCACCAGTCCTGGGTTCCAGTCCCTGACCACCCTTTCAGTGAAAAAAATTCCTCCTGACCCTCCCCTGGCACAGCATGAGGCCATTTCATCCTGTCCTGTCACCGATTTCCTGTATAAATTTATTTCTGTTCATTTAGGGAGCACTCAATCCAGGTTCCTTGAGGCTTGAATTCAAGGAACCTGAGCATTCACAAATTTATAGGCAGCTGTAGCTCTTGGAAATATAAGTTTAAGAATTGTAACCATTACATGCCCAAAGACAAGGGATACTGGTATCACATGACCATTACATTCTTGGAATTTTATGCAAATTGGATGGAACTAATGAAGACTGTTTTTGTATTGCTTTGTGTCTGAGCTGGCCAGTAAACTTCAAATTTCAGCTAAATCTCCCTTTTTCTGGTCATAGTGTCCCATGTGAAAGTACATACTCTTGTCTAATAGGGATTGAGCTGAACTTTATCCTTACCAGAGGAATCAATAGAGTGGTTCTACTCTATCCAACTTCTTAATTTGAAAGGCGGGAAAACAAAGGCAGGATTTATAGTATGTCAATTTATTTGCAGACTCTACACTGTCCATTAGATTTGGGTGGAATTGGTCAACAGACTCAGAAAAATACTGAACAAATAAGGCAAACACCCAGAAAGGCACGTGTGCAATGTGCTTCATGGCTTACAAACCACTCTACAAACCCAAAACTGCACCCCCAGCCAGGGCCAATCAATTTATCAATACTGCTTCTGGGAAATTATGCTGATTTTTGTCCTTTGAGATCTGAGATCTTTGATAATTTCTTTTAGAAATCCTGTTTTGTTGTTTTTTTTTGTTCCTTAATCTACATTCAGCTTTCCTTAAATTCTCTAGGGCAGTAATGAAAAAGAAAAGAGATAAAGTAATTGTAGTTTCTGTAGTTCTTTTAGAGAATTTTAAGAAAGCTTTTGGGCTGATTTATTGGCTATTGAGTAACACAACAGAAAATATTCATCATCCTTCAATCTAAGGTCACAAGATGTTCTCAAAGATCTAAAATCACAGTAACAATTGAGGACTTAAATTTACTGCAAATGAATTGTTGATCTAAGGATCAAGAGATAAAAAGGGGGAAAAAACCCCCTATGTTTAAGAGATACCAGAAAATAACATTGTAATGTCAAATGAACAGGCTGTGATAAAGGATTTGATTCTTAAAGTCTATTTCAGAAATAATACTAATGCTAATTCTCTTTTTTCTTTTCTTTTCTTTTCTTTTCTTTTCTTTTCTTTTCTTTTCTTTTCTTTTCTTTTCGTCATGATGACCATTATTGAACGAAAAATTGCAGTTTCAAATTTCACTTGCTGGATGGTATTTTGAATAGAAACACGGGTTAATGAAACTTATAAAAGGTCACATTTAATACCATTAATCGTAGAACCTTGGAACCACAGAGCGTTTTGGGCTGGAAGGGACTTTCAAGACCATATCATTCGACCGCACTGCCATGGGTAGGGACACCTTCCACTAGCTCAGGTTGCTCCAAGCTCCATCCAACCTGGCCTTGGACACTTCCAGGGATCCAGGGGCAGCCACAGCTTCTCTGGGCACCCTGTGCCAGGGCCTTACCACACTCACAGGGAAGAAATCCTTAAAAAAAAAAGTATATACATGTAATATAAACAAACCATTCTTATTAGAGAGAGATAAGGTTGACAAAATTAACTAAATGTTAGTGGTGATAGAATGAGCTTAAAAGGAGAATATGCCATTATGTAAAACCAGGTATTAAACTTCACTGGGGATGACTGATATGTCTTTTAAGTTAAATGAAAGCAAAACAGAGCTTTAAAAAATTATAGGAAAGGAAAGATCTGCAGTATGGTTAGAATTTTATGTTAGGAAACAGAGGGACTATAAAGAGGGCATTGACAGTACAAATGGGAATAATGAAGCAATATTGAGGAAGAATATTAAGATAAACATTAAAGGTTCTTTAAATACAATAGAAGACAAAGATAGGAAACAAAATATTAGGAAATTGAAGGAGAAAACAAAGCATAGCAGTGTGAATAGCTAAAAATGAATAGGCAAGTGGAGCACTTCTTCACTAGGAAAGTATCCTGAACACAGTTGTGCAGACATGGATTTTCACCTGCTTCCAGGAACAAAATGAAATAATTTGAGCAGTGCAGTAAGAAAAGGACACGCCTTATAAGTATCCTGTCTGTAAAAGATTTCATTCAGAGGAGGAGAGTGAGTTCATAGTACATTATTTGGTGGATTAATTTCAGATTTATTTAGTGATGGCTCTAAAAGGCCATTCCCTCTGGAAGTCACCACTTCATAAATGTACACATGTAGAAAGTGGTGCTAAAGAAAAAAAAAAACAGAAATGCAATAGCTAAGCCAAAAGGTTTATAGTTTTGGGGGCTAGTTAGATATGGTTTAATTGAAATCTGAGGATTTCTTGTCAGTGTCAAGAAAAGATGCTTCACTTGATTCAGTCCCTTAAACTTTGTTTTGCATTTTCTGCATCTCCTTTTGAAGCAGCTGCTGTTGCCCACTACTGGATATTCATCCTTCACTAGATTAATCATATTTCTTCTTTTCTTAAGCGCCATGAGAACTAAAATCAGAACTTAACTCTTGAGATATAGAAGTTCTTTTACTGCAGACAGTAGCTGTGAACTTTTTGTTCCCTGATTTTGTGAAGCTAATAGTCAAGATCCAGGGCATTACTTCTTAATGTGCTGATTTTTCTGGATGATGGAAGAAGGGAGAGGAGGCATGACATTTGCAGTTTATAATTATACATACTTTGGTCCTTTCCTTCTCATAATAGTGACTGATAAAACCAAAGCACGTTCTTTCCTCTTGGTGCCTATTCTGTACATAATGCATCTGTATTATGTGATAATCAGCACATCTTCCACTTCATTATAATATATATAGCCAGGAGTTGCAGGAGTTCACATCCTCTGCTATATTCAATTTATTGCCCTGTGGAACCCTCAGAAGTGCTGCAAAGTTTGGCCACTGGCACTCTTAGGAGTGTATATTGCCATGAGAGGGAGATGTGCTGACTACTCAGGAAAGGAAAAGTGCATTTAAAAGAAGCAAATACCATCACAGAAGGCTGCAATGAATAACTTTTAAGCATTTGATTAGGAGCCTCCAAAGCCAAAGAAGTTTAGAAGAAACAGCAAGGGCAGCTAATAACCTTAATTCAGTACCATCCTGGCAAAGGTTGGCAATACACTTGATACTGAGGGAAATATGGTGGAAGGTTGCTGAGTGAGCAAGCATGCTAATGCAGATACATAAACTGCATTAACTGATGGGACTGGGGAGTGGAAGTCTGCCTGAATTTTTAATATACAAACTCTATTAATTATAGTATTTAAGAAGAAATAATATATTCAACAAATTTCTCTCCCTCACTGCCCCCCCCCACCCAGCTTTGGTGAGAGGAAGGGACAGCTGGCCCAGTGGTATGCTGGGACAGGAATCAAAAAGAGGCTTGAACATGGTTTCAAACTGCTTTCAGAGAAATCAATGCCTCTATATTTTGCAAAACTTACAGCAATATAAGAAAAACTTAGGGAAAAGCAAATATTTCAGAGGTCAGGGATCACTTAGAATGGGTGATATGGCCCAATACAGAAGCAATTAAGAAAATAAAATCCAGCTTTTATGTCTGCCTCTACCACTACACTTCTATGTCACTATTGGCATATCACTTCATCTGACTGCTGTCCCTAAGAGCACTTCTCAAAATGGGCTGAGAGTACTGCAGGGGTGGGCTGGCTCTTATGATGTATTTGCATTTATATAAATAATTAAAGAAATCACGTTCACCAAGAACGTTTAGCTTTCAAATGAATACATAAACAAAAATATTATATAAACCTGAGGCAAAAGTGCTCCTGTAACAGAAACACTGAGCTTGTGCAGCAGAGCTGCAGAGAACGCAGGTAGGTCACTAATGCTAGTAAGCCACAAGATTTTAAGAAAGCACATATAATGCTGCCCTGAGCATCTCACTGCAGAGGAACCAGGGCAGGAACTGTCCAGGAAAACTCTGCATCCTGACACAGCAGACTGTATAGAGTTTTCTTGATGAATGATTGGTGTGAACAAGAGATGCTCTTTTCCACCCATGCCCCTTCTTTGGTACTCTTGTATTTAAATCCAGGCACTTGAGTCTAAAAAAGGGTGATTTTCTTTTCACTGAACTCTACAGAAAGTCCCTGACCTGGAACAGGGCAGTGCATGTCCTGATTACACCCTTGTGTCCCACCTCTAATGTACAGACACACAGTGCAGACCACAGGAGGAAAAATAATTGTTGTTCCCTGGCCATGGTTCTGATACTTCTGGCACCAGGTAAAACCTGAACAAGCTGCAAATCTACCATGAGAGCCAGAACCAAAGTCTCTGCCTGTTCATGAACCAAATGGTTTCACTTCAGAGCAGGTTCCAGAGCTGTGCCCTAAGGCCCCTTGGACACAGCCAGTTTGCAGTCCCTGTGACAGCACCTTAGCCGGGGTTACAGATCACACCCACACCATTTCACATCATTTTCTTCCTAGTAGGCAATGATGTTCCTTCAAATCCGTCAGATCCTATCTAAAATTAAATTCTGGGCATTCTGGACCAGCCTTGTGGGAGATGGAATATTTTTTCTTAAAATCAGTGCTTATCAGTCACAGACATACTTTATCCTTTTCATGTGGTGTCACTGGATACATCCCAAAAATTAGGGCATTGTGATGAGAAACAGAAATTTTATTTTATCTTCCATGCAATGATGCAAGAAAGCCCTGACCAACTAAGGGATAAAGGTTAGAAAAATAGCAATTAATGGAGAAACCTCCAACTCCATGAGGACAGAGAAATATTAAACTACATTTTGCTAAGCACATAGCAAAAGCAAAAAAAAAGAAAGAAAAAGGTGATGTGATAAGATAACTCATTTTGGACACAGATACTGCAAACAGTGGGGAATTCAATTGCCTTGCAATTAAAGGGTGAAGGCACAGAAAGGGCAATAGCTTCTATTAGGCAGGAAGGCAGCTCGACCAGCAATGAATCATTGCTAAAAAACAAAGACTTTTGAAATACTCTGATCATTTGTAGATGTCTGCAGGAGAATTAATGTGTGAATGTGGGAAAACTCATGTAGGCTATAACAATGCCAGAGTTCCCCTAAAGACTGGGGTGTCCACTATACCATAAGAGACAGAAAATATATTAATATAAAAACTTCCAGTTGATTCCAAAGCAGAGTTATTTTACCATTATAGTCCTATAAATAAGACTGAAACATGTATTAAATTCCCCTTATTTTTTTCCCCTTCACTTTGTTAGCAAAACAAAGAAGTCACTACAGAAAATACTAACAGCAAATACTGCTAAATGAAATGTGATACATTTGAGGCCATTTCCCTGGTAAACAACTTGGGAAGATATCCAAATAGAATCAGTGATTTGTTAGAGATACAGCACACTCACAAAAAATACCACTTCTAGTAAAATATTTTTTGCTGTTGATAAGGTGGGGGAGGAAAACTGAAGCCAAGGGGATGAGAAAGTATCTGCTTAGGACAGGAATAAATAAAACCCTCCTTGCAATTCACATAGGTCATAGTGGGTATTGCCATGAAAAGAAATCCCAGTGAAACATCATTTATAAAATCATGCATTATCCCAACATCCTCTTATAACAGATTAATAGATAAACTGTCTAATCTCGTGTTCCTTTGATTGTGTTTGATTATTCAGACATATTTTGTGTCATGAAAGTGGGTCTGACCTTTATTAGCAAAGTGGATTCCTTGCCAGCATCCTTTAGTACATCAGCAAATTAAAAAAAACAAAATAAAAAAAATCATCGGTAGCTTAAGAAAAAAGAGAGCTTGTGCTCATCCTCCTTAAAATTTACATTATAAAATGTAACATTGCTGAAAAAACCCACCCTGGCCTGAACAGCAAACTCCTGGAGCCTGATTGTCAGGGAGCAGAGGGGAACAAGGGCGTCTCTCACTGTCTTCCTTCTGTCTCACCTTCCTTTCTCTCTGTCCTTATTGTGTTTATGACATAATATGGGCTCCCTCTGGTGACTAATTGAACACCTGCAAATTCCCAAAGCTTTTAATCAAAGGCTGAAAACTGATGGATCGAATCATCTGCCTGCACACAGGAGACTGTGACATCCCTCTGCATTTCAGTGTGTGCATAAATTCCACAAACTTACATAAGCAACAAATCTGAGAGAAAGACACCTATTTTTCCCAAAACTTCAGGCATGCAGTTTTTATTCTAATATTTTTTAGCCATTACAGACCATCCACTGCAGCTGAGAAATGCAAGGCTGGAATTACAGGCTTCCAACGAAGACAACGATTCTTGCAAACCCATTTTCCTGATCCACGGATGGAAGAGGGAAGAGCTCTCAGGGTGGGATTCTTGGGGGGATCCTGTGCAGGGCCAGGACTTGGACTTGGATGATCTTTGTGGGTCCCTTCCAACTCGGGATATTCTATGATTCTATATAAAAACACACTGTAGTTTCCAGAATGTTTCAATATGATTTATCTCAGAGGAGACACAAGGTCAATTTTTAAGATGCACAGCAAGTTCAAAAAGAAGCAAAGCTAGACTGAGGTTTCAGGGATTTCTGAGGCAGAATGCAAAGGTTCATGGAAATCACCACTGCTGGTCGTCTCACTCCTCAGAGTATTAATGGTCCAGAATGGGCCTTTTTTGATATTCTTAGTGCCTGCAAACACCTCCTAACCATGTTTTTGGTCATAACCACAGAAACACAACTTCCTAACAGCTGTAACATAGTGAATGCAAGTAGCCTTGTATAAAAGTAAACAAAAAATGTTACTTTAAATGAAGAGAGAGTAATTGGGTTTTATTTAATTTTATGCAATTTCATGGACAAAAATTTCTCTATTTTAAGCCACCCTGAAGGGCTCTCACTAATTTTCCCACATTGCAGGAGCGTGGAGATGTCTGAGATGAAGACAGGGCATGTCCTTTGGAGTAAGCCTTTTAAGAATGAACATCCTGACAAACAAGATCACCAGCAATTCTCTGTCTTTTGGCTGGATAATAGGGGAACCATAGGAAAAAAAGAAATAATATGTCATTTTGAGCATCATTCCAGAGATGTATCATTTTTCTTACTGTATCAGCATTATTACAACATTTTAGGCATTGTTTAATGATGGTTATCCACTGTAATATATTTCATTACACTTTTTCCTAGGAATTTCATAAAACTTTTCGAAGGCACAGCAAGAGTTAACTTTATTTTGTGTTTCAGCCTGAGAACTATCAACGTGTAGCTTCATTCTATAATATGGTTGGGTTTTTTAATAGCATAAACATATTTTTTTTTAGTTTTTGCATTTGAAAATGCAGTAGTACAGTAAATTCTACAAGTACTAAATCTCAGTCTGTCACACTACCAGGCTGTATTCAAGGGTTTGGTCAGGCTGAGAAAGTTCAGGTTGTTCAGCCTGGAGAAGAGAAGGCTTCAGGGAGATGTTTGAGCACCTTTCAGTACCTGAAGTGGTGACAAGAAAGCCGGAGAGGGACTTTGGACAAGGGCTTGGAGTGCCAGGAGAAGTGGGAATGGCTTCAGACTGACAGGGGGCGGGGTTAGATGGGATATTGGGAAAAAAACTTCCCTGTGAAGGTGGGGAGGCCCTGACATAGATTGAGAGGTTGTAGACTTCAGTCCGTGGAAGTGTCCAAGGCCAGGTTGGACAGGGCTTGGAGCACCCTGGGACATTATAAAGTGTTCCTGCCCAAGGGCTTGGAGTTGGATGATCTTTAAGGTCCCCTTCAGCCCAAACCATTCTGTCATTCTGTGATTCTAAGTCAGACTGCTCAATGAATTAATAATTTCCTGGAAAGACCCTGTAATTGCCTTGAAAGTGGTGACTCAGATTATTATAATCTATTTATAAATAGTCACAAGCTTTACAAAATCTCTAAAGTCACTACTAGAGAGTTAGTGTGTACTTAAGTCCCTTCCCAGTCTCTTCCATTTTCCTGCTGTGAGATGATCTCTTTTTCCACCTCACTGTCTACATTATATAAACTTAATGAATTCTATTTTAGCAAGTAGAAGGAATGAAACATTTTTTTATTTCACCTTCAAGAACCATTAATAATTATTATTTATGTTGCTTTTGTTGCTTTTTTTGCTTTTGTTTTTTCCACTTTTAAAAAATTTGTAGACAGGTTTTTTTTCTAAAAGTTTGGGATGCTAGTTTTTTCTAATTATTTGCTAAAAATGTTTAAAAAAAATGGGTTTTTTTTTAAGCTATTGATGTTCCTATATTTTCAACACATTTTTTTTCCACTTTCCCAAAATTTCCTTGTGTGAATTCATTGCTTTCTTGAAAGTAATTAAGCAGCAAGGGGATTACTCCCATTTTACGTGTGTAGAAGTGAAAAATTGCTGGAAATACTTTGTTATTTCTGTAATTGGAGATATCAGAAATGCATCTTTCAAGAAAAACTTGACGTTTTCACAGTTACAAGAGAAAATAGTGTGGAATGATCCATTATGTTTTCAGACCTTCTTACATCTGACACTCCATCTTAAGCAGCTGAAAAAAATATTTGTGCATAAAATACAGGAGGTTTTACAGAAATAATTGCTGTCTTTGCCATTTCAAGGAAAAAAAACAAAAACAAAAAAACCACAACCCAAACTGTCTCATTTTGAAAGAAGCAACAGTTAATCTTTTTGAGAGAACAGATTGAACTGCTAAACAACTTTCTACTGCAGCACTATTACTGCATGAAAAGGTGTCAGCTATTTAAAAGCACAGGAAATATTAGATTTACTTGTAGGCTATGGACTCTCTTCTCTCCATTTTCCTTCTGATGGTAGAATAGACAACCATATACACAACCTTCAGCTAAATGTGCATGTATGAAATAAAGTTTATTTCATGAATTAAAAAATACTATTGCATACCAAAAGAATGAGCAATTAGGAGAGTATAATCTTTGGTAGTGGTTTTTTTGGGTTTTTTTTAGGTGGGTCACAAGTTTTGCTTGTTGTTTTCAGAGAAAGGAGATAGATGTTGTTTATTCTATCCAGACTTTGTAAGAAAGCTTCATCAGTCAGGATCTTTCACAATCAAAGATTCTGAAGAACTGCAGCCGGCTGTAATTTAAGGTTGTGTGGCTTGATACCTGTATAATAATGAATGGAGTGACTTGGAAGTGGTGGAATCACCATATATAAAATAATGATGTCCTGTGTGAGCTCCTTTCCTTTAAGAAAGCACTGAGCCTGGAAGAAAATTTCCATTAGTAATTGGTAAGGCCAGTGTGTGATAACTGTCAGACCCTTCCAGAACAAATGGCTTCATCCCCACATCCAAGTCTGCTTGGCACGATACTCACCCAGGGCCAGCACCATTCAGATAATTAGTAACAAATCTTGCCAGACTGTTTTTAAAGTTTGTATTACGTTTTCTTCAAAAGCAGAAGAGAAGCTTTTGAATAATAACATTTTTTTAGAGGCAAAATCCCAAGTTAAGAGCATTGCTCCTGGTATGCAGTTCAATGTGGTTTTAAGAGAATAGAATGGGGTTTTTTATGTTGGTTTTTTTTTGTTTTGTTTGGGTTTGTTTTTTTTTTCTTTTGTGATTAATTTGCATTGCTGGGTGCTTTGAGCTGTGAAAACAAGATCACTTTGTGGTGGCTTGGTTGACTGAATCAGTCTTGGTGTAATAAGTGATGGAACTGAAGGACACAATAACACTTTAAAGGTCAGATCAAAGAAACCATAGATGTTACTTTGAAAATTTGATAAAGCAGGGCCTGTTCATGAGGCAACAACAGGATTGGAAAACATGCAAGAATCAGTTTGAAATTGCCTCAGAGACTCTTCTTTCCACATGGGTTCTCCACCTTGTGTTAAATGGCAGGATAATGTAAGGGAAGCAGAACAATCACAATACTAATAAATCCTTGTCTTATTAAAAAAGAGAAAATGAGAAAGGAAAAATAAATATGAAAATGGTTTTCATAAACTGCCATAGAATTACATCCTTCTCTCAAACACACACAGTCTTCATATTCAATTCCTTACTGGAATTAATTCTGATTTCTAATTAAAGCTAAAGGTGTCATATTCAAAGTGAAAAACATTCACTTTTGGGCCATCACAAATAGTTCATATTCCAGACATTTTTTTGAAGTGGCCAGAGGGGTCATGGCTAGATATGTCCTGATTTTGCTTGGTTTGGTTTTTGTCTGTTTGGTTTGTATTGATCAAAGATAACCTAAACAGTTAAAAATAATTTTTAAAAATTATGCACATGGTAAAAAATATGTATTTAAATAAATATGAATCAATAAAAGCAGATGAATTCCCTTGCTACACAGACATCTTGCAAACAAAATATCTTGAGATACACAATATACTGAATACCAGGAATGTAAATACTTGTCATTTAACCAAGCTTAATATATTTTTTTTTCTGTGGAAATATATATGCAAAATCATTTTGATATTTAATGAGAGAAGCTGTTCCTGTTTAAGACTATAAATATACTTTTTTCAAATTCCCATTAAAATCAGACAAAACTGAAATAATTTGGGAAGCTTTTGTAAGGGGGTAATCCTCATAGTTTTGCCTGTTTTGTTTTTGATACTGAAGTGTTAGTAATGTCAAAAATTGGGAAATTGGCAGTCTGTTCCTTGGCTGTTTCTTTTTGGTGCCACTTCAAGGTTCCTTTGTTCATTGTATCCTGGTCACTGCTTCTTTCCTTAAAAGAGCTGAGGGGATGAACAGAGTAAGAAATTAGGAGAGTAATACTGAACCTTGGAGATGAAACTTTTCTTTAGAGGCTGAGGAGAAGAAAAAATGTATTTTCTGCTTTCATCTTTTACTGGCATAAGTCTTTTACAGATGCTGTTGGTGGCCTCGTTAGTTTAAGAAATTTGTTAATAGAGGTGCCAGTCTTTATTCCAGGAAGCCCTGGAACATCTTTCTTGTGCTATGAGCATGTTCTAAGATTTCTTAACGTATTAAAAAAAAACCCAAAAAACTGGCAGGCGTTAAAGCTGTTTTTATATCTATATATATGCTGAAAAAGGATAGATTTTAGATCTCATTTAGGAAGAAAAAATTCCCTCTGAAGGTGGCGAGGCACTGGCATAGGTTGCCCAGAGAAGCTGCCTCATTCCTTAAAGTATTCAAGGCCAAGTTAGACAGGGCTTGGAGCAAGCTGGGATAGTGGAAGGCGTCCCTGCCCATGGCAGGAGGTTGGAACTAAATTATCTTTAAGGTCTCCTGAAACCCAAATATTTTGTGATTCTGTAATACTTTTAAAATTAATTCTGAGTAGCTTAGATATTATTTTTTTAAGTATTGACCTTTTTGCTTCCCAGTTTCTGGAGACATAATTTGTTTCTTTGGAATTTCTTCATAAGTTTTGTAATCAACTCCCTAGAAGTCAGTCCTTTGATAAGTATATTGAAATGGATGAATATTTTAACTATGATTACACCCTTACTGTATTGTGCCTAACCAAACTGCTATTTAAATCACTGTGCTCTAAAGGATCTTTTTTTATCTTAAACGTTTTTCTCCCAAGTCACATTTAAACTTCAAGCTTTGTATGAGAGGGTTGTGCTGCTGAAGGTGTTCCAAATGTCTCTTCATTGACTCCAAACTGAAAGAGATTTTCCCCCTTATTTGGAAAAGAAGATAGAGAAGAAATTCCTGTTTCAGGAGTTTGTGGCTGGATGGGATAGGCTGTGTGCCAATTCTATACAATATTTTTCACAGAGATTGTGGAAAGTATTATCTCCATACTCCATATCAGGGGGAATGTCATGCTGTTTGGGAAGAATCTCCATATACTCCATATCAGGGGAAATTTCGTGCTGTTTGGGAAGAAGAGAGAACCAGATGGCTCTCCCTAAAGCCAAAGTCCCCACCTCAGAAGCCCACAGAAGTGAAGTCCACAGGGATACTGCTCTTGGCAGGGATCTAGTTAATTTTCTTCACAGCAGCCTGTCTGGTGCTGTTGACTGGATCTGTGGATACAAAAACAAAACTACGTGGATAATTCAGGGTTTTTTTCCCTATTACTGGGCAGTGCTCACACAGAGCCAAAGCCTTTTCTGCTCCTCACCCCACCCCACCAGCAAAGAGTTGGGGGTGCACAAGAATCCAGGAGGGGACACAGCCAGGACAACTGACCCCAACTTGCCCAAGGGATATCCCAGATATGGCCTTGTGCTCAGCATGTTTTATTTGCTTGTATATTTGTTTCTTTTACTTCTTAAACTGGGTTTCAGCCCCTGTGTTTTCTCACTTTTACCCTTCCAATTCCCTCTCCTTTTTTACTGGAGGCAGGGGTGTGAGAGCCTTATCTGCCTGGGTTAAGCCACAACAGGTTACATGAAATCAATTCTTCTGAACACTCCACACAACATCAAGACTATCAAAGCTCTGATCTAAATGAAGAGATGGATGTGGAGGCTGTGACTGCAGATTCAGGAGCTCACAACTGAGGGCTGATGCTCTTTTACATCTTTTTTCTCTTGCCTGGAAGATCTACATCTTATCTTATACATATATGGTAAACACAGGTCTTTGAGCAATCAAGAGTTTTCATTCTGTAAACTTGTGCCCATCCTTTATTAAAGGAAAACAGAGACCTCCTGGGGGCAAGTTTTATTAAACTGAGCACTTCACTTTCTAAATCAAGCTATTAAAAACATGTATGAATTTTACTCCAAATACCAAAAATCACATGAGCTTCTGCTGCTGTGGTTTGACAATCCATACTGATGTTTTTGTCTTAACAGTCCTTAGATAGTTCTGGCGGAAAAAAAGTTAGAATGATGTAACTTGAGATTTCTTTTCTGCTTTCTCAGATATAATGCAGAATTTAGTATTCTTGTCTTTTGACACAGTGGTTCAGTTTTTCCTGGCTCAGACTCTGTTGGAAGACAGCACAAGAAGCCTTTGAGACAAGGGCACCTCGAGATGCAGGTCATCCAGCTGTCTTCAGTTTTAAAAACCATTTAAACACTTTTGTCTTGCTTTAATGGGAATGTCAACAAATGCATCACCTTGACTCTTTGTGGCCATAGGCAAAGAAAAACCTCTTGTGAGAGTTTTTCCAGTCCAGCTTTCTCAGGCTTAGGCAGACTTTTTCCCAAAGCTAGCTGCCTTCTTCTAATGTAAACAGAAGAGAAGAATTAATAACAAACACCTGTTGGATACGTGCAGAAAGCAGGGGATTGTGTTACTTTCTCTGCACCAATCAGCTTTATTCTGTCCTTGGAGTTGTGAGAGACTCTACTTAAGCAGTGTGTTTTAGAATAAAGTTGTTTCTTTCCTATCTTGAGAGGTGTAGCTGTGTGTCTTATTTCCACCACATCCAAAGGGTTAAATCCTTAACCCAACAGATAAAACTCTTTATAGATATTTAGGAGAAATTGACCCTTCTGACCTACTTTCAATGTCTGTGTTAGGGTGCTATTATATCAAATATGTGGTTCCTCTCCATAGACATAGAGAGTTTTCCTCTGAGGTTTCAGGCATATCCTGTCACTTTTTCCACGTCTCACTTAATATGAGCATATCATGTTTCTTGTTCCTTGTTTTCTTCTCTTGTATAAGTAGACTGTACTGTTTTCTGCTGTAGGGCTGCTTTTCAGTGTATTTTGCCTGTATTTAAAACAAAGTTTTCTCTGTAATGTAAGCAAATGAGATGAAGAACCTTCCTTTCTGTTACAAGGTTAAAATACTTCTGAACTTCATAAATCTCTGCTGTTGACTGTGCAGCAGGATTACACAGTCCCTTCATGTCTGGGTTTTTTCAGATATCTTACTGATATTATGAGGATATCTCACAATATGATCTCAAAATGCAAGATGTTAAAGGAAGGAACAGATGAGAGAACTATTCCTCTCTTTAAAAAGAGCTTCATGTATACCCAGATGTATAAAAATGTCAAACAACATGTTCCAGTGTGGAATATGTTTAAATATGTCGTTATAATTAGCTTTCTGAAGTGATGCCATTAGTTAAAAAATCAATGCTCTGAAGTAATGCTTTTAGAGAGAGTGCAATGTTCAGTTGGAAGTTTGTTCTCCTAGATGAAACCTTTACTCAACATCCATCATTCAAAGGATTTTTAAGGAAAACAGATGTGTCTCTCATCTGCTCTACTTTTATTATAAAGAATGAAGAGATACTTTTGCAAGATGTTCCACAAAAGCAGATTAATTAAAAGGTGTGATTATACACAGTATTTCAAATTACTCAATTCAATTTATATTTTGCTTTCCTCAGGTACAGTAACTACTCTTGAAAAAAGACTATTTCTGTGTGATCTTAAGGTTGAAGGACTGGGCTGGACATGATCCATGTTTTCCAGTGAAGCTGCACTATTTTATACAATACAGTTTTCAGGAGATGGGAGAGATACAGTAAAAAAAAGAAAAAGATAAATTTTTATACCCTCATGCACGGGGTCTTTGCCTGGCTGGATAGGGAGGCTTTGGATGACTTCTTTCCAGGGTTCATCCTTAATACATAATATAAACATTGGTCTGTTGGATTTAAAAAAAAAACCAAAAAAACATAAGATTTTGTCACTTTTATCACAGCTGCCAGACTGATACTCGCAGTCCTTTCCTGACAATTCCCTGAGGCTAAGGTGAGGAGCGTGTCTCTAGGACTCTGGATGAACTCTCTGTTCCCTCGCAGCTGGCCAGTGACACCACCCCCCCCAAAGCCACAGCACTGCTGGACACTGTCAGACAGAACAGAACAGCCATGTTTTGTGTTTGCATGCCCCTGGAGGGATTGCAGGCTTTGCATGAGAGAGGTATCCTCCTTCAATGGTGCCTAAGACGTGGAGGAAAGCATGCTTTACAAGGAGATCTGCATTTAACTCTTGTATTGACAGGTTTTATAGGTCTCCCAGTTCAGGGGCTTCATATTTAGACAATCCCTCAGGGATCTGGAGTCCATGCCAGATATAAAAGGTGCAGTGTCATACTTCAGGCATCCAAATCTTTCTTTGTGGCCCAAAACCCAACTGTCCCATTGCGGTTGGTGCAGGGCATCCTTGCCCCATTTTCTTGTTATGTCTTCTGAGATTCTGATTGGAAAGCAAAATGTATTTCTTCTTGAAAAAAAAGATCAAACAGTATTTTCAGGAATGTGTTAGAAGGTTAACTTATGGTTCTAAAATCTAAGAGAATGAGTAGGAAAAAAAATAGGAGCTACATAACTGTGTAAGAGTATTCTACAGAGCTATGAATATTTGACAAATACATAAAAAAGTAAAAATCTTTAGGAATCTATGGTAGTCCCTAACCTACCCTATCTACACCTGGGAGAGGGTTTGGGAGAAAGGAGTAGGAGGAAAGGGAAGGGAGAGAAGAAGAGATCTGTCCAAGAGAGGGAGAGAGAGGAAGGGATAAAGAGAGCAAGAGAGAAAGAACAAGAGCTCAGAAGTCGTGGTTCCAGCATCAGTCCTGCTGATGGGATCTCATTCCTGGTTCAAGACTTGAGTGGTCTTGATTCTGCCCTGCAGTCCACACTCTCTTCTTGGCTTTATTGCTGCCTTTTTACTGTCCTGTGTTTATGCTTCATTCCAGGGACGAAACAAAGATCTTTGTACCATAGAAGTGCTGACCTCCCTCCACATGTCCCCCTTCTCTGGTTACAACTTCTCCTTTATCATGTCCAGTTCATACCAAAGCATGGCAGGTCATTCCAGTAGATAAGAAACACAAAAATTCCAGTCCAAGCATCCTGCCATGTTTTAAACAGGTGCATTGAAAGGGAGCTCCAGCAGACAGAAAGGCTTTCAAATGCTTTGCCTCAGCTCCCTTGTCTCCCAGTGTCCCTGAAGAATACAGACATTAGAAAAAAAAATCCTCTCCTTGGTTTGAGCAGCAGCCTTTTGGAACATTTCCTCCAACACAACCTGCAGGACCCAAGTGAGCATCCAGTTCAGCTGACAAGGAGAGAAAACATCTGCTATTTCCCTGATCTTCTCAGCAGTCACTGGTACTCTGATCAAAAGATCCTTGAATGTGCCCGTAGCAGTGGGGAACAAAGATGGATCTGCTTATACATCCGAAGAAGATAATTTGATTGTAGCAAATCAGATTTTTTTATATTCTAGACACAACAGAACTTAACTGAAACCTAACAAGAAAAGCACTCACTGGCGGCTGTAGCATCGTTGCTCACATGTCCCTGTATCCAAATCGCTCTCTGTTCATATGGTCCTTGCATCTCCTCAACCAGTCACTGCCTCGCTACCAATCATTGCTCCAGCAGCTCTTGTGTGTTCTTACCAAGAGTGCTTGGCTGACTCCAAGGCAATCCAGCTGTGGCTGTTTGGGACACACAGCCCGGCTCCCAGCTCCCGGCACTCTCCACCTGTGGGATGCTGAGCAGGCTGAGGGCCAGCCAGCTGGTCTGGGGTCCAGCCTGGTGCTGGCAGCAGGGCACTAATCCTCAGCCGTGCCCCATGCAGGGACAGCGGCACAGCTGCCCAGAGCCCACAGCGCCCAGCTGGAGTGGGAGGGACGCTGCCGGTGCCAGGCCTGCAGCCTGTGGAGGCCATGGGCTCGTGTGTGCCTGAGCCAGGCCTGTGCCTGCTCTCCTGCAGCTCTGCTCAGCCTTTGCTCTCTGCCCCTTTCACCTGGCACTGCTCTGGGTGTCTCTTGGGACAGTTTTTCCTCACTGTGCCCTGGCCCTTGGGACAGGACTTGGGCTCTGTCACCTTGCCCTTGGGCCTGCTCTTGGTTGAGAGATTCTTTCCACTCTTCCTTAGCCAATGCTGGGTCTCTGGCACTGGCAGCACTGACCCCAGCGCTGCCCTCAGCTGCTGCCCCTGAGGCCATGGGCTTCTGGCCATAGCGAAGGGCTGGTCTGGCTGCAGGGGCTGTGTGGGGCAGCTCCCTGTCTGGCTGTCCTGCAGCTCTCACCTGTTCACCAAAGGCAGGAGAAGCTGCCATGGCCTCTTGTGCCTCAGCAGCTCTGGCCAGGGCAGGAGCTGCTGGCTCTGAGCCCGTGGCACTGGCTGTGGCAGAGCTGAGCTGGGCCCGTCAGCGACTGCCTCTGCTGCTGCCTCAGGACCCAAAGTGCTGAGACACTGCTGAGAAACCTCCTGGGCAGCAGGGTCAGGGTGCTGCTCCTTCACTGCGCCCAAGGGGCTGTCACAGAGGCTGCAGCTGATGAGCTTTTCCCCTTGGGACAGCTCTTNGATGTGGCTCCTGTGTCTGCTGGGATGTGCAGCTGCCCATTGGGCTCCTTGTCTCCAGCTCCTGAGCAGGCTCTGTCTCATGGAGCAATGGCTGTGCTGGCTCCTGCTGTCCCAGGGGAGCTGGCACAGGCAGGCTCTGTTCCCATTCCTGCTGGGCTGTCGGCCGCTGTCTGGGCCTCTGCATTCCTGTGGAGGCCGTGCAGGAGACTTGTACAGGAATGTGGCTCCTGTAATATGGTGTCTGTGCTGTGGTGCAGGGCAGCCCTCAGGGTCTGAGAGCTTGTGGCTGTGCTCTGCTCAAGGCTGCTGCCCCAAGAGTTGGGGTTTGCCTTCTCTTCCATTGCCATCTCTGTTCTCCTCTTCAGCAGAGCTCTCCAGGGAGCTGCTGCCTCCTGAGGGAGCAGAGTGGCTCTGCTGAGAGGAGATCCCTGTGGGTCAGGGCAGTGACACCCTGCAGTGTCACAATGGCCCCTTGGTGCTGATGTGGCCCCACATCACCAAGGGCCCCTGGAAGGTGCCTCTGTCACAAAGACCCACACCCAGCATGCCTGGAACAGCACAGCCAACTTGGATCTGTCTGGAAATGGTTGCACCCACAGGGCTCAGCCCCTGGACTTCCAGACTTGTAGGCCCTGCTGTGCCCAGGCTCCTGCAAGGCTCTCGGCAGTCCCACACGACATCCTGATCTCCACGTTGGAGAGCCCTGGCTGTGAAGGCAGGGGGATTTGGTGCAGGAGCAGCTGCCTAAGTGGACACAGCCAGGGGCTGTAGTCAGTGTTCCATGTGCCAGTGGAGGTGAGGGATGAGGGGTGTCCTGTCAGGACTCTGCCATGGGACTGGGGCTCTTTAATGTCATTATCAATGCCACAGAGAATGGGATCGAGTGCATCCCCAGCACCTTTACAGCTGACAGGAAGCTGAGCTGGGCAGGTGACACAGGTGAAGGAAGGGACCATCCAGAGGGACCTGGCCAAGTGTCATGACAGGGTCCTTCAACCTTGGGATTGCGTCAGCTGGGAACCACGTGGCACAAATAAGGGACAGGTCAGGTGGATTGCCCGAAAACAAGAAACTTTCATGGGTAAATGTACAAACAGTAAAAGTCATGTATAGGGTCAACTCCAAAAGACCTCGAAGGCGTATTTTCAACAATATATATGTGGTAGACCTGGAGGCGGATCTGAGGGCAGGGATCCAATCACAAACCAGGATTATGAATATGCAAAACAATGCAACAAATGGCAACCAATCAGGGGAGAGAATTTAGGAACATTCTGTAGCACAACCTTATATGGGCAGGCGTGTTAGCATATCCACTCCCATGGGTCCTTGCTTCTCTAACTTTGATCACCCCCACTGCAAGATTTCTCCCATGGCCTTAAGTCTATGGCTTCCTGAGGTTGGCTGACTTCCACACCCAAGCTTGAGCAGTAGGACTGCAAGAATCCAGTGAGGTTCAACAAGTTGAATTTTCTGCACTAGGGACAGGGAAATACAAGGATCGTGGAGGTTGGAAGAGACCTTCCAGATCTTCTAGTCCCAACTGTCAAGCAAGCACCACCATAATCACTCCTCAAGCATAGCTCAAAGTGCCACATCCGGAGTCCTCCTGAACATGTCTATTTACTAATGGAAGTAGGCTTCTGTTAGGAATGCGCTTACACTAACCACACCTGACAAAAACCCAAATCCAATAAAAGGGGCAGCCCAGCAACACTAACAGCCTACAGGCTGAATTTCTTTCATATTCATTTGCAAAAACTCACCAAGTTTTTTTTAGTAAATTACATTCCTGGACTGGAATGGCTAGAGTGGTGCCTGATAGCAAAAGAGGAAAAACCTTTGCAACATTGTTAAAATAGCAAAATAAAAAGCAAACCTTTTTCTTTGGAAGCTTCCAGGTTTCCCAGTGGTCATGGGCACACCTGGCACCACATTTCTGCAATTCTACAAGTTTTGCAAATTAGCACATTTAACAAATTTTCTCCAATTAGAAGAACAGTTGGTTTGGAAAACTATGTAATTTTTGTCAAGCAGTATTTGCTGAGGAGAATTTAACATCCTTGTTCAAAGGTGCTCTACAAATTTCTGACAGAGCCAGGGAGACTATCTTGTCCTACATTTGAGTCACCATGTACGACTTATTGTTTCTCCTGCCTGTGTATTGATCACACATTTATTTGTTGGCTGCTTACCAAGACAAGGCCATCTGATAAGCTAAACATGCGGAAAGAAACCCAACACAGCCAAAAGAAAACAAATTACTCTGGAGATTTGCAGCTCTCACTTAAAAGGAGGGCAGATAAGAGAATCATGGGGGTGGTGCCACCTCCTCAAACTTGTGAGTTCCAGAAGCTTCTGAATATGCGGTTCTACAAGTCCTCCTTTTTTCTCTGTCAGCTTTAAACCTCTGTGTCTTTGTTTCCACAAGCTTTTCTTTTTTGCATGATTATTGTTTTTATTTGAAATCGATGTGGCTACATGGGGGAGAATAAGCTCAGGATCTGGTCCTAAGAGCTGCTCCCTCACATTTCCAAGTAAGAAGAGAGGGAAGATGTCTGTCTTTCAGGGGAGCCAGGAGAAGTGCTGTGTGAAAGGAAAATAGGTGAGAATTTGGATGGGCAAAATAGTTAGCCAAACTGAATGCTAAGAAGGTACAAGAAACTGACCTTAAAAATAGAGTATGAAATAGCTTCATTTGCTTTGCTCTTGTCTCTTGTAGCCCTTTGGTCAAATCAGAGATGACCTTTGCTCTTAAGCATATGCATAATTGCACTGAAATCCATGCCTTCAGCATCCATGTGTGTCGTTTTGTAATGGTGATTCACACCTAAACTTCAGTGAGGAGAAACATCTTCCAAATAAATGGGAACAACAAGAGGAAATGATTGTCACAGAGAAAAAGTAAACAATCAAAGGGCTTTCACCATAAGAAAAAAACTGAAAAGAAGGTTTCTTCTGGTGTTTTGGAAGGAATTTTTATATGGACAGGTGGTGGTAGGAGAAGGCGAAATTATTTTAAACTAAAAGAGGAGAGATTTAAATTAGATGTTAGGAAGAAATTCTTTATTCAGAGGGTGCTGAGGCACTGGAACAGTTTGCCCAGAGACGTGGATGCCCATCCCTGAGCACCCTGGTCTAGGGAAGGTGTCCTTGCCCATGGCAGCAGGGTTGAAACAAGAGGATCTTTAAACTCCCTTCCAAACCAATGCATTCTATGATTTTGTGAGTTTCTGCATTTTATTTGTCCCCCATCACCTTGGAGTTTCCCTATTCATTTCTAGAGCTTAGGCACTTTTTCCCACATGCTCATTTCATACTACATGTTTTCACAATAATTTTGCATTTACTGTAATTAAGTCTTTATTGATTTGACACAAACCAACAACTGCATTTTATTCTGGAAGTCAGCTGAAAAATATATTTAATCTACTAAACACAGACAATATACTTGCGAGTGCAGCTGGCATGTAATAAACTCTATTATCATTTTTCTACCTCTTCAAACACAGTATCAATCACATATTGATATTTGCAGTCAGAGATCCTAATTGATAGGCTGCATACAAAGCCTTTGCAGTACAATGAGCTAAACACCAGCTACACTTAGATGCATTTTAAATAGGGTTTTGCATTAAGAGAATGCTTTGATGTGGAAATTATTTTTCATTTGAAATTCACCCTCTTAACCTCTTCTGAACAGCATTATATTTTATTGAAATAGAAGCATACTGTAGTACAAAAATGCAGGGCGTCCAGGAACCTTCCCAAAACTACCGTGCTTCAGGTACAGGACTGCACATTTTCCTGAAATACTTATCTGGGCACATGGATGGCACGCAATCATTATATCATTTAAAACCTATCTACAGTTTGGTTATCTGCAAAGTTATAAAATACCATTTATTTAGTCCATGCTGAATTTTGGATGCCCTGTTTTAATTTTCAAATTTGCTAAAATATAACATATTAATGTTATTTTGTGTTCATATTGTTTGCAAATACTTTCCTTCTTTTCCAATAGTATTTATTCATTCCAACAGCAAACCCAACAACATTTCAAGGCAATCTAGACAGGATGCCTGCACAGTACAATAAAAGGAAAATGACAGTAGGAAAATTGCGTTACTTGCAGGGGGAAAGGCTTCTGGATTCCAAGTTATTAACCCAACATCACTTATCGCTGTGAAAACAGTGGAAGAATAATTTCTCCCTCCATATTCTTTTTGTCCCACCCTCATATGCAGAATGATTCTTCCTATTCAGGCTGTGTACCTGAATGCTTCTGCTAATAGAATAATCAGTTTCATAGACATTGTTGATTAAGTTAAATACTTATAAATATTTATAACACTGTGCATAATATCCAGAGATAAAAAAGGAGAAAATTAATGGCAAACTCCTTTCTATGAGTTTGTTGTGTTTTTTTTTTCCCATTATCCAGCTGGTGATGGGGAGGTTTAGAAGAAGTTGTCATAGTAACAGGACAACATAACTTTTAGAAACTGCAACTAGTACATTATAATAATGGAGTAATTTTCACAGCCTTGGATTTTTCTATTCCAAGTTGTGCTTGAACTAAATCTCATGCTGGCAAGATGTAAGGTACATTGTGGGTTTGTTTTTTTGTTTTGTTTTGATTGGTTGGTTGGGGTATTCTTCCCCAAGATTTTTAAGAGGTTCACAGACAGAATGAGAAAATTTAATTCATATCCCTGAAACAGGCATTACTGCTCCACGAATAACTCTACCTTGAGTACTGTGTATGTCACCAAGGTACCAAGGCTCCCTCCCCATTCCATGCTCTTCACCTGTCTTCCTGAGTAGGAAACCACCTACAGAGTGGGAAAAACTAAGAAAAAAGGATGTGTTTGAGCTCCCACCCCTCCTGGGGCCATAGATCCATACATGCAAAGCTGGATTCATCCCTGAGAATGGTAAGTATTTAGAAGAAGGAGCAAAGCTAAAAGCTAAGCCAGTCCAGGCTCCTTGGAGAGTCAAGAAAGTACTTACTTAAATAAATTCTGTGTATGTGCTAAGTCACCTGCAGATCTGTTGTTTGTCATCAGTGCTTATACTGCTGGGAGGCAGAACTCTGGAGGGAACCTGACTGGGACATTTCAGGAAGCTCCTGGGTTAGGGGAAAAACTCCAGAGTGCATTGGCTTCCTCTGAGAGCAGCTGCCTAAATCAGGAAAAGACTGTTGGGGAAGGCATATTTTATAAAAATAGCCAACAGAAATAGAGGAAGAAGTCAGGCTTCCTGGATGACTGTTTTGTGTTTTGGGAATTCATCTAGGAGGAGAAATCCTAACTCCTTCCTGCCTGGGAATATCTCTGGTTCTTGGGTATGAAACAAAAGTACAGTCCCAGCTGAAGTTCTTCTCCCTCTTAGCTGTGTCCAAGCTGCTGCTGACACTGAGTTTGCTTTTGGCTGCTGGTCTTGCAGCTTTGTCTGCAGTATCACCCAGTTGCCACCTGCTATCCTGAACATTCTGCTCAAGTCCAACATCCTTCCTGGCATGGAAAAAAGAGCAGAGTTTTGTTCCAACAACATTTCATATTTAGCCAGTAAAATGAGTAAAATACTGGGATTCAGAGCTTGGAACTAGGTAGATCCTGGTATTTAAGGGTCTGTGAACTGATAGAGGGAGAGAGGGAAGCTGAAATAACTTAGTGATTCTCTCCTTGTCTTTAATATTCTCAGCTTGTCCATGAATTGAATCCCGTTATTCTAATATTTTTGTGTTCTTCTGGGCCTCTCTAAGTAATGAGTTCCCAGACTCCATGCAGCACCCATGACACACAGTTACCTCACAGGGCTAAATACAAACTCTTAAGCAAGAAGTCTATATACAAACTGTTAAATAAAAGGAATAAACTCCAGTCATTCTGGGCTAAAGAGATGATAGAAAACTACTGCATCACAGATATAAGTATAGACCGTGTCTAAGTTTTAGTGCTGTTCTCAGTATAAAATAAAACTGCTCAGCATTAATAAGATCCCTGTGGATTCAACTTCTCAGAGACTTTTAAAGAACTCGATTCTAAAGAATTTAGATCAGGAGTGAATGCTAGTCGCTAGGGAGGGCAAGCAGTAAAATGATAGGCTCCTTTTTAAAAATTGTTTGTCCACAGTGCATATACCCAGATGCCTTTTTCATTTTTTAATATCTTTTCCCTCTCCACTTTGCAGCCTGGTTTGTATTCACTGTGCAAGGCAACAGAGATGAAAATCATTCCTCATTTATGCACTGAGTGAAGTAAGAAGTATGAAGGTACAGAAGTCAACACATCCAACACATATCACAAATACTAAACAGGGGCTAGCACAAACCTGGCAGCTCCTGAGGTGTATTTCTGAGTGCCTCAAATATAGACTGCATGTAGCAGTTCTTCCATAGGGAATACTGGACCTCTCCTGACCAAGCCACAGCTTCCAAATGCAGCAGGAAACTGCAAATGCAACAGGAACCTGGATTCAGGCACTGCACAGCTGAACTCCTGAGCTATTGAGTTCAGTTTGCTGCCCTGATCAGGACACGTCTGTGCATTCTTTAAATTACAAACACAGATCAGCATTCCAGGGAGGTCATAGTAAGGCCATAATTAGCTCATTAAGCAAATTGTTCCACTATGTGATCAGGCTTTTAGTTCAGTATTTCCATTAGCTCTTTTGATATCTAAATGGAAAGGATAAAATTATCAGCTAATATGCATCAGGGAAGTGCTGCCTACAGTCAACAAAACTATGGAGAATTACAAATAAATTAATGTCTGGCCTATTAGACACATCCTTTTCTTACATTTTTGCCCTCCCTGTGCATTTATTTTATTAGAAATTTTTAAGATTCAGTCTGTCATGCAGGAAAAATGTTGAGGAGGGATATATTCATGCTGTTGTTAAGTCAAATACGCTTCTCTGCAATGGGAGAGAAACATAATTAGACAATGACAAGACGATGAAGATCAAAAGTAAGGATGAGAAGAACTGAATTTATATGTTGGTTTGTGTTATGTGCTGAGATAACAGAATCAAAGAATCACAGAATAGTTTGGGTTGGAAGGAACCTAAAAGACCATCTCATTCCAAGTCCTCGGAATGGGCAGGAGCACCTTCCCCTAGACCAGGTTACTCCAAGCCACATCCAAACTGGCCTTGGTCACTTCCAGGATGTAGGAAGCATCTACAGCTTCTCTGAGCAACCCCCACAGTAAAGAATTTCTTAGTAAGATCTAATCTAATTCAAAGGCTTTGATTTCTACCTCTACTTTATGCTATTCAAGAGGCAGGACCCTGCCTTGATTCCACTGTGTGACTCAGAACCATCTTTTTTTTTTTTTTATTTACCAGATAATAAGTTAGAGCTTGATTTAGAGAGAAATTACAGACTCCATCTGATTTTGATGAATACCAGTGTCCCCAGAGGATTTATGCTGCAGCTGGTGTGCACTATTTTCCCAGCCACTAAGGTAGTGAGCCAGGAAATGTGGGATGGCATCTACTAGGGCATTTAGTAGTAAGAAGATTTAAATACTTGTATGGATCAGGACTTCATTGCTTATATTATAGATTTAATCCCAAATAGCATAATACACAAAACCTAGGAAAATGACATTTTTGCTCACTTTATAGCTATGAAGTGGAAGACAGAGGGAAATATCAGAATGGTCCTAGTGAATGAAACCAAAGGTTCGTTCATTCTACTACTTTGCTTCTCTCAATTACCAGTAAGATTAATTCAAGGCTGAGACACTTAGAATTAAATATCTAAACCTAAGGAGATTCAATTCATAGGTCCTAGGTGACCTTCATGGACATTTCACAGGAACTATTGGGCCACTGTGCCCTCCTGAAGGACCAATAGAATGCAGCCAGTACTCACAGAACATCTGAGACAGCACTATAACCTGTGTTTAGATGATTGAATTACACCCTCCAGAGTTTGGGGAGTTGTTTATCTCGTCCAGTGAAGTGCCTGTGATGTGGGAGTTGAATTCCCCTCCACATTTCAGTGATGACTGCACTGGTGCTGAACATGGTGGAAGCGCACACACAGATGTCAGCATTTGCATCTTAGTGTCTTCCTTTGCCAGCCCAGTCCCATTCTGGAGAATATTTTAAAAGAAAGCAAGCTTATATCCAGGGATATTATAAACAAAATACCCCCTTAGTGAGGACTCACAGATTTTGGCAATCCAAAGGCTTGGGTTTTCTGAAGCAGATGTTGAATCCAAATATTCATGCCTAATAGGTCCTGATGGACCTTCTTTCCTGGTATTTTGCTATTCTTTTTCAAACATTAATCTATAGTTTTGGCCTCTGTACCATTCTGTCACAATTATTTCTACATTTTTAGTGTTAATTTATTTAAAACCTGCTGTTTGTTAATGCCTTTGGGCACTCATCTGTGTAAATGAATTAGTATTTCCCTATTCATTTTCTTTCATGTTGTTCATAGTTTTATAAACTTCTGCTTAAGTCTCTCTTTTATTTCTTTTTAGACTGAGGCACCCTAATTTATTTAATTCCTTATCTTCTAAAGCACCATATACCTCCAGCCATTTTATTGCCTTTTCTGTATCCTGTCTAGACCACCCTGATAAACAAATAATTTGACCATGGTGAATATGGATGACATGTAAAACATGCATAAATCATTGCCTGAATTGCTGAGAGGTCTGTGTTTCGTGTAGGGGATCTTTGCCAGCTCAGTAAATAGTTTAGGGGCCAGATGCCTCCAAATCCATCACTGTAGATGAGTCCCCTTTTATTCCAACTGCTTTAGACTGCGGAGCAGATATGCTTAAATTCTCACTGCTTCCCTGACAGTGTGGCCAGAGCTACACTCTTTTCTTACTTAGAATATTTGAAAGCAAGAAGAAACAAAACCCAAACCAAATCACACAAAAAACAAAAAAAGCAGAATATAAAAGGTGCATGGACTTCTGGACAGGCTCTTTAAGTAGATTAAAAAAAGGGTTAAAGAAAATGTCTCACTGGCTCTGTTGGCCAGAAGAAGTGCTTAGTGAGCCAGAGAATCTAGGAGCACGTGTAGCCATGGCACAAAAGTAAGAAGCAAATAATCAATTGTGTGCTTTATCAGCATGGTATTCAATTAAATTTCAATTAAGAAGAAAAATAATGCAGCAGTCATTATCTAAGCTGCGGCCAGGTCCTTACACCAAATGTCAAGATACCCTTGTCAATTTGCAAACAGTTCAGATAAGGATTAAAATTCTCCAGACTGCACAGGAGGCCACTGTGAGCATTCCTAATGGTCTCTCTGTCCTAGCCTTGGAAACACTTCCAGTTTCTTGTTTACCAAAGTTAATGCCTCTCTTTTGAAAGATAATTCAATAAAACCTTTTTGAATAGACATTTTAAAAGAAAAAAGTAAGAATGAGACATTATCAGGAATACATGATTGCTAAACCAGAATAATTCTGTCTTTAGCATGCTAAAAATCACATTATTTCTCAATGGAAGTTGTTTTGAGAGGCAAGAAGATGCCAGCTTGATGGCAAGCATCTCCAATCCAACACCCACATTTTATTTACCATTCAACAACCAAGCTCTAAAGAAGCAATTTATCTCTATTTCTTGGTTTGCCTGCCTTTGCTTTCATAAGGCATAAGAAAAAGACAAACAGCTGAGTAAATGATGTTAGTTTGTTTGATTCGGAATTAGAACTAAGAGATTCCTGAATTTCAGGCTCAGATAACTGACCTGTACCTCTCCAGGTAGAATGCTGTTTATTAAAGGATCATTTTGACTGATGTTTACTTCCTTAGTGACTGTAATAGTCCCACCAGATCAATAGAAGATGAAAACTGATTTCCATTTATGACAAACAGAATGTAGAATTGTGGAGATATTATGTGCTAAATTGTGTTAAAAAAGAAACAGGTAAGAGATATTCCAGTCACTCGAGAAATAAAGAACAGAAATATAACAGATTTTTATCCCAGTCCCCATAGATGGAGTCTGTTTGGCTTTCCATCAGGTAGCACAGCTTCTGGCCTTTGGCAGATTTTGATCTCTCACTTCCCTCTGAAGTACCACAGCTTGTAAAGCCCTTGGAGTGCACAAATGTGAGCTTTCATTGCCTGTGCTTCTTCCTCAATTGTAATGAATTTTAAAATCCACCTCATCTTACTTTTTCAAACTCCTCCTGTAACAAAAACGTAGGAAGCAAATGTGAGTTGAGTGTGCTTTTTCCATGAGTAGCAGCATGCTGTTACTCCTGTATTGAGAGCTGTGCCCATATACACTAAAAAAATTTCTCTGTTGCATGTATTTTACTTGACCATGATGCTTTTTGAATAATTCCCCTGCTGAGAGCTGGGAAGATACTCCAGTAACTTGGATTTTTATGTTAGGTTTTTTTCCTTGTATGTCCTTTGTACTCAGACTAGGTATGCATTTCTCTTTTTCTTGTTCTTACTTTTCATGGCTGTCACTACCTTTTCACTTGCTAAGGGACATCTCTCTCCCCAGCTGGATTTTCCCTTCTTTCATCACTTTCCTTATGTGATTACAATCCAGTGATGCCTTTGGCACATTGTCCTGTGTCAGCAGACCAGGATATATTAGAGGCTGTTGGATAGACAAAATTTAAGATGAGGATTAAAGTGTTTTGATATGAGCCATTTCTCTTTTCCAAGTAGATAATGATCTATTGATTTATTGTTTTTATTCACTACAAAATCAGGCCCTCTTTTTTTTACCTGCAGGTAAAAGCTATAGGCTACCTACTCAGCTCTCACTGCCAAATTTAAACCTCTCCCCATTTTATTCAGGAATAGAAGGGGTGCTGTCTCACTAAAGATATAAAAGTAAATCTAGAGAGATTCACATCCTTTAGGGATAGTTTCTTCCATAGTTTTGGGGAACGCCATCACTTTGAACCAAGCAGAGAGGCCACAGGAGTTACTACATCACATGGTGGAACAGGAATCCCACTTGAAGGAGTGAGGTTTTCCCTACAAAAATCAGACATTGCTACTGGCAGTGCAGTCAGACTCCTTGGAGAGCTGCCTTTCCACTGCTCTACAGCTGGGGATAGATTTGTTTTTAATTATTGTTTTGCTCTAGCCTGTGTCACAATGCAGAATTCAAATTGGTGTTGACTAACACCACCTGGGAGGCAAATTAAGCTAAAATAATAGAATATAAATGCAATCAAACCTGTAGTTCAGATCTATATATTGTATTAATTTTTTTGGCAGAATAAAAAAAAGTAAGTTTTAGCTTTTTCTAATTTGCTATAATATTTAATTTCAGAATTTATTCTGTGGAACAACTCAAGCTATTTGAAGAATACCTGGAAAACTAACTTTTCTCTTGTAAGCAAGGAACAAAGCCAGAGATTTCCACAGATATGTAAAAGTTTCATTTTGGGTCTGGGAAATACCAGTGGAGAGCTGTGCAAGAGACATCGCAGCTAGAGAGAGAACATGCCTTCTATCATCCCTGGAAAGCATCTGCCTTGTTCAAAACAGGAGGATTTCCCCCTAAAAATAGAAATATGGGATCAGATCACCTCTCCAATAGCTCAGGACCTTGTCTGTGACCATGGCCCATAGTGGATGCTTAAAAAAGATTAAAAGCCAGAACAAATGTAGTACCGCTTTTTCAGAACACATTCCCAAGGTTCAGACACCTGCATCTTGGGGATTTAGTGACCCAGAGGAGCTGTCTCAACCAGAGACAGATTATTCTTGCACTGATGATTCCATTAACTTCTTAAATGTCTGTGACTTTTTCATATCACCAAAATTGTGTGACAAGAAATTGTGCAGGATGACAAAAATGACATGTTACTTTTTTCATTTTCAGCTGGTCAGTTTCTCATCTCACTACACAAACCTGCCTTAGTTTATAGGGGAAAAAAACAGACTTTTTTTCCTACATATTTTTTTTCATTCTTCCATTGACACAACTGGCTGACCCTCAGAAACAATGTACAAAACTAGCCATGTGGAACTGCAGCATTTTCCTCATCATTGCTTATACCCCACTGGATAAATTTATAATTTTTGAGTCTTATGAGCCATGGGTTAAATAGAATTAGATGAGTCTGAACACAAGGATGTCTGTGGAGCTTAAATGGGAGAAGGTGAACTGGTGATCTAGAAGGGAAGAAAGAGAAGAGTGAGAGGATGTTGTGGTTTTACCCCAGCCAGCAGTCAAACCCCTCACAGCCCCTCACTCACTCCTCCACCAGCAGGACGGGAGAGGGAATCAGAAGGGTAAAAGGCAGAAAACTTGTGGGTTGAGATAAAGAGAGCTTAATAGGGAAAGCAAAAGCCATGCACACAGGCAAAACCCCCAAGGAATTAATTCACTGCTTCTTATGGACAAGCAAGTGTTTATCCATCTCCAGGACAGCAGGGCCCCATCCTACATAAGAGTGACTTGATAAGACAAACACCACATCTCCAAAAGTTCCCTCTTTCCTCCTTCTTGTCCGCACTTGACATGGTCACAGGTGTGCAATGTCCCTTTGGTCAGCTGGGGTCACCTGTCCTGGCTGTGTCTGCTCCCACCCTCTTTACCCTCCCCAGCCTCTCCCAGCCCCTTCCAGCCCCTCCCAGCCTGAAGGAAAAGGAGGAATGGCTTTGGCTCTGTGTGATCCTGCTCAGCAACAACAGAAACATCTCTGCATCACCCAAAACACAGCTCCACACCAGATTAACCCTACCCCAGCCAAAACCAGCACAGAGGAGGAAGAAAAAATAATGAAACCTAGAAAACACACTTTGCAGTTGTGCTGCTTGACACAGAGGAGAGCTGTGCCAAAACTCCAGCCCTGAACTCTTTGACCTTTGCCTTTGTGGTTGTCTAGCACATGTGGCTTCAAACTCCTGATGGTTCAGGCTCCTGTCTTGTTACTGTTCCCACCAACATTTGGCAGAAAAATTATCACCGTCTTCCAAGGATCCTGGTGGAATTTTCAAATGCCAGCTGTTCTGAATGCTGCCTTTGCAGGGCAGGTGTGACAGTACTTAATTTGTAATCAGGTAGTTAATTGTGACTTGCTCGGCTTTGCTCAGCAGGACAACATGGGAGCTCAGAGCAACTCCGGTAAACCTCGCTCCCTGACTAAACATTTGGCCCCTCGTGGCTGCTGCAGGGAAGAAGAAACAGCACAAGGCAAGCTGGGAGAGGAGGTGTAAACACCTTCCTCTATCTCTCCTTTAGACAGCAATAACAGAATTTCAGGATATTTCAATACCTCTGACAACCAGAGCCACCCACTAGGGGCCATACTCATCCCCTTGGGTCTGGCCCCACACTTTGGAAACATTTTCTTTGTGTGAAAAAATGTCTTTCTCATCACTCTCAAGGTCTTTTTTTTTTGGTGCAGTTACAGAAAGTAAACCAATGCACAAGTGGGAGATGTTATATGAACTGGGGCTTCCTTATGGCAATAATTAGCCAACAACCAGAATTTCTTGGGTGGTCTCTGCCCCCATGGTCACTAGTGTGAGTACATAATGAGATGTGACTGTCACAGGCCTGAGGCAAACATTTGAAACTAAAAAACAGACTGCAGAGACCAGCTGGAATCATAACCTACAAACTTCTATTTAATCTCTCTCCATTTTTTTATCATGTGGGAATGTGGGCTCTTTTTTATGATCTTCCCCTTTTTAAAGTGGAACAGAGTATATTGTTTTTAATTGCTATCTCCCAGACATGGAATGACCCCAGTCTCTAACCCTGAAAGCATTTTTCAAGAATAACTTTCAGGAACATATGTTAGAAATTGAGACATATTCTGAAGGAAGAAAGTGAGACAAAAAGAGTTCAGAAAATAGAAGCAGATCATAGTAGTACTATAGTAACACACTTCATTTTTAATTTACTCATTTGTGTGTGATTTTAAAAACTTTGATGCTGAGACATTCCACAACAAACCAAAAGAAGTGAATGCTATTAAAAGCTGCTGAGTCCCGAGTATTTTTGAAGGTCAGGTGGTCATTTAGTTATTTAAATATAAGCTTAGATATATAGTTTAGCATGATAAAAACACACTGCAGGATCTTTGTGACTCTTGTAAGACAGCTCCCTACTCAAAATTATCATGTGTTATTCATATTTATCCATGCACATGAATTATTCATACTCTGGATTTGTCCTTTCTGCCCTTTCAGCCTTTCAGTCATGGAGATGACTGACCTAGAACTTCACCTCACAGTCACCCGTGTGTTCCTGTTGTAGAATAGTAGAGAGCCAAAAATACAGTTTCACACTTCATGTGAAAGGGACGAAGGGAGGCTAGGAATAATTGAAATTGTGTGTATAATTAGCCATGCGTACTCTTTTGTTGAAACTATGGAAGAAGTTAAACCCAAAATTATTCTGTATTTCCTGCTTCTTGGAGTAGTTGTCTACATGACTGATCATCTTGATGTTCCTGAACCATTTTTAAAGTGATGTGTGGGATCTTCTCTATGCCTTTCTTCTAAAGGGTGAGGAGACGTTTTTGGCTGTAAATCCAAACCAGTCTTTTATTGTCTCTTTTTGTACATGCACTGATTTATGTGGACTTGTTGATTGGAGGGAAAACTTTCTTAAGACACAGAAATGCAGGATAAAAAGAATATAGAAATAGGATAAATATAGGATAGAAGGTAGAAAGGGATATGCAGCCAGGTCTAGCTTCCTATCATCCTGCCTAATATTGGTATGTGAACCACCTGAAAGTGGAGAGCTCAGCTTGAGGCCCAGAGAGTGTTTCTCAAAATCAGAGATTCAGCAGGAATATTCCATATGACATTTCTCTTTCTTCTCCATCTTTCCCTCCTCTGTCACACAGGCCATTATCTGTCTCCTCAGGCAATATAACAAGCCAAGTGCCATGAGGACAAAAGCCTTCAAACCTTAAAACCTGCAATTTGCCTGAAGAAGAAGGAATGAGCAGAAAAGGTCAGGCACAAGAGTAATGTCTTGGTCCTGATGTCCCTTTGGCTTTAGTGAGCTCCCAGGCAATTGTAATGTATTGCCAAGCACAAAGGTGCCTTAGGATCCAGCCCTCAGAGACTGAGTGCTTTGGGCACAGCCTTCCCTTTTGCAGTGCTTTGAAAGGCTGGCAGCAAAGCTCAGGTCAGGTAGAAGAAATCACACTGCAGAAATATTTCTCACCTGGATAAATCATTCTTTCCTCCCTGTGTGACTTTTTTTGCAATGAAACAGTCTCACAGCACTTTGCCTATCTGTGCTATGGAAATCTCTTTTGACCTTGCTGAGTGGCCTGGCCATCCATCATGTCAGGGCTGAGGAGGGCACTGGGGCTGTCACCTCACCCACCTGCCTCAGTGGCTGCAAGGACAGAGCAGAACTCAGCCTCAGCTCTCCCCATGACAGATACATTCCCTTCTCTACTAATCTTTAGGCTCTTCCCATCACTTTCTCCCAATTTGTTTCTCATGGTTCAGTGGAAGAGTGAAAGTAAGCATACACACAAGGTCTTATTTACCTTTAGGTGAATGTCTGTAGCATCAATCTTGGTAGCAAAGAAAATCTCAGTTCTGCCACCTCTGTCTTTTCCCTGTTTTATTAGAGCACATATTCACATTTCAGAGTTAAAGAGAGGTTGATTTGCTCTTTCCTACAAACTTTGCCTCACCAGAATATTTCACATCAACTTTAACTGTCAGGCAACAAAAAGGAATGGGTAACAAGATGATGACTTAATCCAGCATCTGTTGAAGTCTATGGTCACCTTTCCTTTAGATCAAGACCTAAATCCTTATTCCTAAAAGCAGCTTTGGCACTTAATCCTTGGAGGGAAAAAAAGAAAGGGAGAGAGTAAAAATAAAATAAAACTCTGACATTTTTGTATTTGAAGGACACATCAACATGAATGCAAAAGCTCTGTTTCACCTATGCACTTGCTTTCCAAGGAAACTGTGAGGAGAAGGTAAGTAGGATCAATCCATCCTTTTGGAAAGTTAAACCTGAGACTGAAAAGGGAGAAATACAGTTCAATTTTCAGAGAAGATACAGCAAAGGCAGAACGGTGACCTAATGTCACCTTTCTCCTAATGTAGTTATAATAGTTGCAAATTTTTGTGTGTGTGTATTTTTGTTTGGTTGTTTTTTTTTTTTTAATTTCTGTTTGTTTGTTTGTTTTGGTTTGTTTTGTTGGT